>JAGPOW010003642.1:72476795-72491052 GCA_030014935.1 Caiman crocodilus | reverse complement strand
CCCGGTGCTCTTTCCTGCCAAGGCAGGGGGTCGGACTAGATGATCTGCCCAGGTCCCTTCCGACTCTAGACACTATGAAACTATGAAACTATGAAACTTAAGGACAGGTGGTCACCCTAATTATGAAAAAGGGTTTTTATTAACTCCTGAATACAACTCTGTATGCAAATTGAGGCTCTGTCTATGCATCTTTCTGCCCATTCTCTAGCAAATAAGAAACAAAAACCTAGGAAACATACTGAAACAAATGTGTGCTAACTTTGCCATAGAAACTGTACCTTTCCAGGTAGATTAAAGGGTAACTCCATTATCAAGAGAGAGTCCATGAGACAACAAGGAAACGTAAAATACATATAAGCTGTATGCACAGACAGCTGAACTGTGTTACAGACTCATGGCTGGATGGGACCAGGGGTCATCTACTTCAACCCTTTACACAGCTGCAAGATTCACTATTAGTTGCTCTTAAGCATACTTTGAACAATTAAAATAAATAATTGGTATTTTGGACATGTATTAGCTGTACAATGCTTCAGACTAATGAAACCATGCTGCAGTGACTGTGTCATGAAGAGTAGCAATCCTTTTCATTGTCATTGTCCTCCTTCAAGGCACAATTATAAAGAACATATTTTTCTTTCCCATGTTATTTTTTTCTCTTCTTATGTCCTGTCTTTTCTTTCTTATTCATGGTACAGTAGATGTGTTGAATACAAATGAGACAACACTTAGCTCAACCTCAGGCAGCCCTTTCCACATAATTCCTATGGTTAATAAACACCAGGCCTGCAATTAATTAGTCAGATTACCTACTTACCTGTGGCTAGGAGAAATTATGTATCCAGTCCTTCTTTAGCAGGGAATAGTTGCTTTTCTGATAATGAAGCCTTCCTAGAGCAAAACTTTAATAACTGCACAAATAATGAAATAGCAAAGGCACACAGATATGCTAGCTACATATGCAGTTGCCTGCTTCATACACAACATACATTTTTAAGAGTGCAATTTAGACATCCATATTTGAAACTCTAATCCCATTTATATTGTTTGACTGTTTAAAATAATTAATTTTTTTAGGGATAGCTAATACTTCTTTATTTCAAAATATTTAAGTCTAAATTCTGCCCATATTTGGGGAAAATATTTTCTCCATTTAGACTGGACAACAGCTGAAATGTACTGAAATATTTTAATGAGCAAATCCCCACATTGTGGACTGAATTAAATCTTCTTTGATCTTTTCTCAGGAAGACTATGAAATATAATGTAGGGAGTTTTCTATAACCATTTGTTTCACCTGATCTTTGAATATCATGAGGAGTATTTAGAGGAGGAGAAACATGTTTTTGCTGGTTTTCAGCTGTTTACTCAGTTTGAAATCAAATTTATTGTCATGTAGGTAGGGAAAGTTGAAAGGAATCAAAGCTGTATTCGCTTCCCATATCTTGACATGAAACTGAATATTTGACTAATATAAGAAGTAAGACTTGTCTATCTCTAGTAGCAAAGCATGTCATCTTAGTGAAAAATAACTTTGATTTAATTATAGCAAATATCAAAAGTTTTTTAACTTGTTATATTATTTCAGTGAAGCTAATCAATGAATTAAGGCTTTATTATCACAAAACAAAAGCATCTATATATAATCATATTTAATGGAGGGTAATGATCACCATTTTAAAATTTTATGTTGACCAATCACAAAATCCAAAACCAATCAAGGTGTTGAGTAGAGACTAAAGAAAAACTAGAGAAATGTGAGCAGCAGTTAATACTGGGAAGAATGTGTATATTTCATTGGGTGCATCTACACATACATTTAAGTACAATTAAATGTAATGTGCATTAAGCATTTTGTGGCAGGTGTCTACACATGCATGGACTTGGCACTAAAGTTAGTACACTGTCCCTGCAGCCCTGCCATGTGCCTCTAGTGGCTGGGCAGACCTGACCCTAAAGTTAGTGCCAGGTTGCTTCTACATGTGCGTAAAGCACTTTTACTAATCACTTGCAGGTATCAAATTTAGGTGTGCTTAGCCTAATTTCACAATTTTTAACGCACATTTAAGGGCATGCATGTATAGACATGTGCCCATAATGCACATTAAATTAGGCTAATGTGCATTAACGCATCTCACGTAAATGCACCCATTGTATATAATTTTAAATTTGATTGTATTAACTTGGAGACAAAAATAGGTACCATAACTAGACACACAATGCAATGCAAGTATTTCTGTTCCAATAATATTTTTAAACATAGACACACTTTCCCCATAGTTTTTAATGATGATTCTGCTCATCTGTATTGATTCTATATTTGTCTTTCAGTTGAAATTTGACTAGTCTTGGACTGGGAATTCCTATTTTTTATGACACTCAGTAGATCAGTTTTGTCAAGTAAGAAGTGCTACCTCAGTTCTCCAGCCTAATTTCAAGAAACATTAGATATGATGCTAATGGTTTGTCTTCTGTGTTCTTTAGTATGGAACATCCAATAATATCAAATTATGCATTCAACTATAAAATCAGTATTTGCATTTACTATATAGCATCCTCAGTTGTATTTGCTTTTTAATTTTGGCTTCATTTATCTACTGTAAAATAAGTTATGTAATATTATACACAAATGTAACAACTTGTATTTCACAGAAACATAGCATATAGAAAGAACATGGTCATTAGTTTCCCTATTATCAGATGCAACAATGTCATATAATCTCATTAAGAAATGTATAAAGTCCTGTCTTTAAACTGGTTAGGTTTTTGCTCTGACTGAATGCTATTCCTGGAAGCATTAACCTCACTACTCTGGTGGCTAGAGGCCTCCTCCTAATTTCTATTACTCATCATCAGTTTATGCCCATTTTTTATTGTTCAACTTTGTCTTTTGTATAAATAAAATTCCTTTTCATTCCATCATCAATTTTTTATCCCTGATATTTCACAAAAAATAGGAGAGACAAGTGATATAACCGCAGTATGGATACCAGGGAGAAACAAATATGATTGTGAAAGAGAAGGTGCAGGCAGACAGGCAGGAACAGGAGATGGAAGGATGAGGTGTCCCCCTAGCTCCAGTCCATTACTCCCCTTAGGCAGCGCCAAAGGCTTGTAGCCCACTGATTACCCAACTGGTTGGGAATCTCTGAGGGCCTCCCCAGTGCCAATTAGATTGCAATGTTGCTTCAGATACATCTAAGTAATCCAGCTGGATCACTTCCAAGTAAAAAGTTTATTTTCTGCTCCAAGCCCAATTATAAGCTCCTTTAGAACTCTGCAATTCAGAATAGAAGTGGTGTCTTGAATGTAGCTGCTTACTGAGTCTTGGTGGTGGTGCAACATGGCCCAAATGGACTGCTCTGTAGATTTTAGATGTGTAAATTCCACATAAGTCCTGTTTAGGTGCCAAACTGAATCAGGTAGGTTGTGGTTGCTGAATCCTGTGGTGTAATGATAATTTTATATATTTCTGTGTAGCTGCATTTCAGCCCCAAATTGAATATCTTGAATTACATTCTGAAGCAGAACAATTGTTTTCTATTTTAGTCCAACACATTAATCCATTCCTTTCTGAATCATTTTGTTTAAAGGAGGCCTAGACGTCGCATACACTGCAAATAGCACAGATGTGCTAGGATTAAAAAACTCCTCTAAGCAATTATTTTTTAGATTGATCTTTATGGAATGCCAACTCATGCTGAGAAGTAAATTCATCCTTCTGTTAAAAACAAACATAGCAAGAAAATCCAAGCTCTCCTTTTCTAAAATTACATTGACAAATATTATAGTCAAGAAAGCAAAATATTTCCCAAGTGCTGAAGTGGTAATTAATCAGGTTAGTGCATCAGACCTTCTGTGGAGAAAAAACAACCATTAGTGTTTGGCTGCCTCAATGACAGTGTGTTACACTCTCTTACAATATATCTGTTGAAGAATATTTTGAATTTTGAATTGCAAATAATTAATTTGTAGGGAGTTTCGTTCTCTGTTTTCCCACATTATACATCTCTCTGTGTGTTCCTTATTTAATTATTTCCTTAGAGTATTGGTCTATTTAAATACATTATAAGACTACCAAAAAAGCACAGGGAAACTTCTGTTAGAGATTGATATGAGCATTAAAAGAACAACAAAAAATGGGAGAGAAAATTAACTCAGAATTTATGTCCCCTTTCTTGAATGCCAGGGTATGATTGTGCATTTTACAGTGTCAGTCTAGGGTGTTGTGTTTAGTTTAATCCTTATTTAGCGCTATCCCTCTTTTGCTGATGTAGCTGCCTTAAAATAAGTGTTAAAGTAAGAAAAGGGGCTTAGAACTCAGTTTAGGCACTAACACACTTCTTGGGGAATTTCTATTTTTTACAACATTTAGCAGTGAGCTTGATAGTGTATTGAGATCACAGGTTCTCATGTTAGCCAGTGTTGTTCACTTATATTCCCCCTTCCTTTTGTCAGTCTCTGTTGTCTCTTATCTCATCCTTAGACCGTGAGCTCTTAGGGCAGGAACTGTCAGTTTAGTCTGTGTTTATACAGTGTCACAGCACAATGGATTCCTACTCCTTGAGTACAACTCTCAGGTAGGACAGTACAAATAAAGCAATTACAACTGTAGTTCCTTTTTAGACGCACAGAGATGGATGAGGTTAAGGAAATCAAGTCTAGGGTAAAGTGGCAGTCTAGAATGAGTGACTATTGACCTTCATTCAGAGAATATGGCCTCCAATTGTTCATACAAAATTTACTGTTGTTCCTGGTAATAAAAACAAACAGCCTTTTGAAGATGCTAAGCAACTGAGAAGTTGTTCAAAACTGCACAAGAATTTTTGACAACACCATAAACAGAAGCCATGTCTTTCAATACTTAATGATGCGTCTTTGCTGGAAGACAATCCTAGTTATCTTCTGCAGTGAACCTTTATTTTGAAGAGATAATTCTCTAGCATCTAAGGGTGTCCATACACATGCTCTGGGGTGGCAGAGGAGGCGCACTTTAATTAGCGTGCCCACAGTGTCACATGTATTCAGCATCCCATACTTCAAAATGGCAGTGAGGGCTTTAGTTAAAGATATGAGCTTTAGTTAAAGTGCCCCTGCTGCCATTTTGAAATACGGAGATGCTGAATACAAGTGAGAGAGGCTGCTGGAGCATGCTAATTAACACTAGGACCAAAGGTATGTCACATGTATAAGTGTGTGACAGGAGGCCATCTGGAGGCCAGTCCAATCATTGACTCACACCTGTGTAGAGCAGTCTGCCCACCTGACTCACGTGAAATGCCTTTGTTGGAACTAAAAAGTTGTTCGTAGGCAGAAAGCTGCCCATTTATTGCCCTGATGTCAAGGGTATAATACACAGCTCCAAACCATCGTTACACTGTGTCCCATGCCTCACAGATGGCATCCAAAAATCACTTCCCTTGGCTCCTTCCAGTCAGTCTCCGGCCCACATTTGGCCTCAGGTGTTTTCAGATGCATCTTGGCTTGGCCTCTGGCCCAAACTTGGCCTCAGGTGGCCTCAGACATGCCTGGGGCACATGCCGCCTCTCTGGGGCCACAACTCCGCCCCCTCACTGGGGCCTCTACTCCATCCCTCACTGTGCTCCTGAGTGTTATGCCCTTTAGTCCTCATTCTGGACTCCTTGTCCTTATGGACTCCTTGACCCTATGGCCTCAGGTCCCTTACTAGACCTTGGCTGTGTCTTAGACACCACTCAGTGGATCAATGGGCCTGCCGCAGGCCCCACTCAGTGGACCAGGGCCTTGTGCTTTTCTGTTGGGGTGTGCTCCCCTAACCTTTCCCCTCTATTGGGTACCCACAAGGTAGTTGAGGCTGAGGCTTTCCAGCACCCCATACTCACCTTTCACTGGGGATGTGCAGGTGTGGCATTTCCTGGAGACTGCCCCACTATAAGCAGCTCCACCACACCATCCAACCCCAGTGTTCTGGGAGCTGGAGTCTGCAGGCTGAGTGATGTTGTTGTTCTGGCTCTCTAGGTGTAACTGCTAGCTCTGCTTCTAGGGTCTGGGCTTATACTGAGGTTGCCTACCTGCTCCAAGGGTCTGGGCTTATACTGAGACTGCTCACCAGCTTCTCTTCAAATCTGGTGGCCCCTATTATTCATGTGACCATCTAATTGGGCCAACCTGCACCTGTCAGCCACTCAAAGCCTGCCTGAAACCTCACAAAGTGGCAGGCGCAACTTGTGTTCTGCCACAAGTTGCCCTAATATTTTATTTGGTAAGTTAACTGTCTTTATCCTCACAGGTCAGTTCAGATTGGGTTGTAGCTGCATATGGGTGCAGGGTGCAAACTTAAAGAGCTCATTTTGGAATCGGTCCATGAGATTGGATTTAGTTCTTTTGCTTTTGTTGCTTGGGCAAATACCATTGATTTGGACTGCCAGGAAAGAGGACCTTGTTACAAAGTAATTTTGGGTGGTTCCTGGAGCTCTTAAGCCCTTGACTATGGGCTACATGTGCATTTATGCCATCTTAAATTTATTGTGCAGTAATTTACTGCATAGTAAGTGAGAATAGTCCAGTGTCTACACATTCAGGCAACTTGGGACTAAATGTAGTCCCAGCTCAGAGCAGCTTGCCATATGCCCTTGTGGCCACCAGGGGGAGCTCCAGCCTCCAATCAAATGGCTGCCAGCACTTGGCACTAACTTTACTTTCAAGTTGAAGCCAGGAGAGGTAGCCACCCAGGAGCTCTGGGGGTGGGCTCAGACCGGCCTCCTAGTGACTGAGCAGACTGAGCAGGGAGGCCCCCATGTTACTGTGCAGTAATGTGTCTACATGTGTGCTACTGGACAGGAATTAATCAGGCATAAATGTGATACCTGCACAATATGGGTATTAAATTTATGCTCAATTTGGCATAAATCATCATATTTACTGTGCAGTACAGGTGTGCACATGTAGATGCACACCTGTCCTGTACAGCAATTTCAGTCACTGTGCAGTAAATGCGCATGTATGGACATACCCTGTATGCACATTAACACCTTAAAGTTGCTTAAAGCATTTATTATGGGCCTTAAAGTTATGCCACTCCAGGGCAAGATAATCCACGCAACTCAGATCCTGTTCCATTAAGGCAGGAGTGGATCTGGCTGGCAGTGGACTCTTTTCCCCAGGAGCTCCTGCCCTCATGGACAGATCTGGCTGGGATCAGTCTCCATGGAGATCCCAGCTGCAGCTGCGCTGTGATAGCTCAAGGCTGGGGTTGCTGTGGAGGCTGTCCCCAGCCACACTGGCAGGGCATGTGGCAGGGCAGGGCAGGGCAGGGCAGGGGGCTGCTCTGGAACTGCTGGGATCTTGCAGCGGGGGCAGCTTTATCCAGGGCCAGGGCAGAGCCATGATCTGGAGCCTGCACACTCTGGGCAGGGGTGCACAGGCAGTGGATCATGGCTCTGGCCCGCCTTGGGATCAGGCTGTTATTGCTGCAAGGAGCTGGGACACAGCTGCAATCTGTAGCCTGCATGCTTTGGATAGGGGCATGCAGGCAGCAGATTGTGGCTGTTCCCCTGCTTTGGACCAGATTGTCACCTCTGCAAGGAGCTGGGGCAGAGGCACGATCTGCTGCTTGCGCACCCCTTCTCTGAGCATGCTGCAGATCATGGCTCTGCCCTTGCCCCAGACCAAACTGCCTCCAACTGCAAAATCCTAATAGCTCTGGAGCAGCCCCCTGCCCAGCCCTGCCCTTCCATGTGCCCTGCCAGTGTGGCTGGGGTTGGTCTTGTGCTATCTTAGTGCATCTGTGGCTGGGTTCTACATGGAGACTGACCCCAGCCACACGGGCAGGGGCTGCTGGGAAATGGAGTCTGGTTACCAGCCGGATCTGCCATTTTACCCACCCCTGCATTAAGGTATGACTACTCCTCACAGATGTGCTGCTAAAGTTTAAGTCCTCCAGTATCCCAGGAAGCAATGCCCCTGCCACTCTCCTGCTCTGTACGCTTTTATACCCCCAGCTGCTTAGTGGAGCATCCCAGGGACTGGAGCCACAGCTTTTCTATTTCCCCCAACTTCCAGCCTCTGGATCCAGGGACAGCAGCCTGTGGCACCTTTCCCCAGCAGCACTGAGCCTTTCTGGGAGGGCGACCACTGCTGGACCCTGTACCTCACACTCTCACCAAGCCCTGGAGAGCAGGGGAGAGCCTGGCAAACCTCAGAGAGACCTCAGAGCCAGCTAGGCCCTGGCAAGCCCCAGAGTCCAGCCCACTGGCTCCAGCAATGCCCTGCCAATCCACACCCCATGTGTGAGAGCTGGTGGAAGCTCCTGCAGGGTGGGAGGCAGCCTGCTGCCAGGGAAGCTGCTGCTCTGAGAAGGTGCAACTGCAGGTGCATCTGGCTGTGGGTACAGGGCTTTGTTGCTACTTGTGGGGACACAGGAGCCAGCTGTGTGCTGACTCTGCTCCCAGTTGCAGAATTAAGTCAACTGGGGGGGAGCTGGTGTGCCTTGGCCAGCCCCACTGCCTTTGCAGTGCTCCCTCCTCAGTCCTTTCTTCCCTCCCTCCACATTGGAGTGGTCACAGTTGCCTAACAGTGAACTACAGACCAGCTTCAGATCCAGATTGTAGGAACAGACACCCCCAAGAGGAGCTGGGGGCAACTCATGCCCCCATTGCAGCTGGTGCCAAACCTCAGCCTCATGGAAATGGTCCAGGGGACCAGCTGCTAATCCAGTTTCATGGGAGGTGCTTTGGTTTTTACCTCCATCAGCTCCCACCTACCCTACAACATGCACGGTCTCAGCCTCCCCTTGCTAGCTCAGGGGAGCTAGGCACTTGTCCTCCCAGCCTCAGCCTTAGAAGTAAAGAGAATCAAAGAGAAGTAAGGCTGGAAGGGCCATCCCTACTTAGCAGGCCTGTAGTGGCAAGTCACAGCTGTGCAGGTAGGGGATGGTCAGGGAATTTTTCTAAGCTAAATATGTGTCATCTGTAGACTCCAAGCTAGCACTAAGCTGATTGACATTTGTGAAGCTCAAAGTATGACACATAACAAGGTCCAAAGAGTATCACACTTCACAGACCTTCCAAATTTAATTTTCCCCAGAAAGATGGCTAAAAATACTATATTTCTGTTGTGCTTCTTCAGCAAGGGGACATAACTGGAGTTCTTCTGAGAGTAGAGTCTGTTAGCATCTCACTAAGTGAAAATCATTTTCAATTGTTCATAGAATAGTATGGAAGACTAGGGGTCTGTCAACAGAGCTAACTGATCCCAGAGAGATGATGCATGCTTCTTACTTGTAAGGAACTATTGTAGCATACAGGCGCCTCTGCAGTTACACTATACCTGTCATGAGAAAGAATGGAAGAAGTCAGACAGTTTCTTACTGTGAAGAGGTTTAACAGGAACACAGTGTGTTATTGTTTTTATTTCAAACTGATCCAGCCACAAAAATCAGGCCAGAAAGAACAGCTGAAAACCTTGGACAATGCAACAGCTGAGCGGCCTTGTACAATGCAATTACTCAGAGATAAAAAATGTGTATCAGTGGCCTGGGCAAGCTAATGTTATTCTTGTCTTCTGTCTGTGTTTGATGTTATGCTAATTTTGCCACTTCTTCCTCCTGTTTTGACTGCACACCTTTTTAATAATCCTTTTTTCCCTCCTAGCTACTTAAAGAACTTACTATCTTCCTCCAAATCCTTCCTCAATATTTCTTTCAGCCAGTAAGACACCCCAGTCCGGCCACTGGCTCCATGGGGACTGGATACATATGTCAGCTCACCTGGGATCTACCTATGCACAGCAAGTGACAGAATTTAACCCCTTGTCTCAACACAAGGGCTTTACATTACTATGGCCTATTCCTAGCCAGAAAATGGTCAGTAAAAAAACCAAACCAAACCAAACCAAACCAAACCAAACCAAACCAAACCACAGATGTTTGCTGAATGAACATGACAAATCAAATGACTGAAACCTACAGTTTACATAAACCAGAACAAAAATGTTTTCTTAAGTCCATTTTGCTTGCCTGTTAAATCCCTCTTCGTTGACAGAAGTGTAGAAAATATTTCTGGAAGTGACCTTGAGAGGTCATTTAATTCATATTCCTAACCCAAGGCAGAATCAATTATACCTAGACCATTTCTGACAGATATTTGTTTAGCTTGCTTTTTAAAAACACCCAATAATGGAGATTCCACAAATTCCCTAGGAAACATATGCCAGTGCTTATCTAGCCTTATGATTAGAAAGTGTTTCTTAATGTCTTACCTTCCTCTCCTTTCGTGCAATTTAAGTCCATTCCTTTCTGTTCTGTCTTCAGAAGCCCTCAAAAAGGCATTTTGCTTCACAAAGAGCACTGAAAAAGAAACTTGCTAATGACTTATCTGTGGTGTGATCTGTAGTTTGAGTGCTGTGCTATAAAATCAGATGGGCCCAGGTTCCAAACCCCTCTGAGTTAGGCCAGTCTAGGTCTCTAGCCTGTTATCTTCACAGATAAGTTCCTCAGCCACTCAGCTATTGAGAACAAAAGGCAGGAGATCTTGGTCTCCTCTTTTCTCATGTTGCTACTTGCCCGTGGCCAGTCGGTGCGCATATGTAGTTGTCCATGTGCACCAGTCCATATGTCCTGTAACAGAAGTTCTCTGGGCATAAAAGTGCCACAAGTGCCATGTAAATAACCAATTATTAGATGACTACAAAAGGAATAGAATGCTACCTCAAAAGTGCACATGATAAGGGAGCCAGCGAATAGGGGCTGCAAACAGGATAAGCAGTTTGCAGTCAATTTGCTAAGGGCAAGAAGAGGAATGGTGAGAGAGAAGCCAGGAACCAAATCCTGCCAAGGGAATGTAAGCAATCCAGATGCCTGTGCCTTTGGCTTGCTAAGTGTTTATCTGGTGGTCTGTGTGTTTGGGATGTGTGCTCTGCAAAGCTGGGAGTGATTGCTGAATGCTGAGTGATTGCTGGCTGCTGGATGATTGCTTCTGGGGCCTGACAGAAGCCCTAACAAGGGGAAAGAGCCAATCCAGGCCCAGCAAGGTATAAAAGCAAACACCCCACAATCAGGGTCCTTGTGAACAGGGGCTGTAAGGGTAAGCAGTTTGCAGGCATTTCACAAACCAGTTTCTAAGCCAGTTTATGGCCCTTCTCCCCATTTTTGAGGGGCTAACCTTTCAGCTTGGCATGAGGAAACAAGAAAAAAGGAACCTTTGGGGGCCAATGAGCAATAAACAGGCCAGCTTCCAAGTGAGTTCACTAGGGAAGGTCTGCTTGGAAGAAGGGCAGTAAGAGAGAGGAGGAAGATTAAGAGATCCACGGAAATGGCTGGAGGATATCGCAATGCAAGAGCCTCTGCTTGTACCTGTGATTTTGCTGCCCAGATAGGACCACTCACATTGATGCTTCCACCTACGTTCAGGTTTGGTGCTATGGGGACTGCAGCTTACAGGTTCCCTCCAGTGACAGCCAGGCCAGGGAATGCTTGTCTTGTGAGTGGTGCCTCCTTGTGGTGTCTCTCAGGGAACAGGCAAGAGAGCTACAGGAGGAGATGGTGAGGCTCTGAAGCATCCTACACCATGAAGAGTTCATCAGTTAGGTGCTGGAGGAGACCTCCAGGACTATGGAGGAAGAAGTCTGAGAGGCAGCAGTAGAGGAGAGAGAGAACATGGACAACAAAGAGGATGGAAGCTAGAGGCTTGTGGCTTTTGGCAGCAAGCAAAAATCTTCACCTCCATCTACAGTGATTCATCTGGAGAACAGATATGATGCCCTAGCAGCACAGAGGGAGGAGCATAATCCAATGCTGGAGAAGGACAGGCCAGGCCTCACCAAGGTGGGAAGGATCAAGATGATCACCACTAAGAGGAAGCGATGGGTGGTGGTGGTTGGAGACTCTATTTTGCATGGGATGAAAGGAGCTATCTGCTGACTTCACCTGTTGTCTCAGGTCTGCTGCTTACCCAGAGCCTGGATCCAAGATGTTGCAGAGGGACTACTGAGGCTTATCCGGCCCTCTGACTCCTACCTCATGCTACTTATCCATGTGGGCACCATTGATACTTCAGGGGAAACGCTGAACATATCAAAAGTGACTACAAGCTTCTGGGTGCAAGGGTGAGGAGGTCCAGGGCTCAAGTTGTGTTCTCGTCAATCCTTCTGATCAAGGGAAAGGGCCTGGGAAGGCACAGGTGCATCCTCCAGATCAACAGCTGACTACACAGGTGGGATTCCAGCAGGGATTTGGCTTCTTTGACCATGGAATGTTCTTCCAAGAAGAAGATGGGATCCACCTGACAAAGAGAGGGAAGAACATTTTTGCAGACAGGCTCATTAACCTAGTGAGGAAGGTTTTAAACTAGGTTTGCCACGACATGGAAACCAAAGTCCTGAAGTAAGTGGGGAAGTGGGAGACCTGCAGGAAGAGAAAGAAGGAGGGGGCAACAGGGGAGGTTCTCTCATTCTTTCAGAGAAATCAGGGCAATCAACTAGATACCTCAGGTGCCTGTACACAAATGCATGGAGCCTTGGGAACAAGCAAGAAGAATGGGAAGTCCTTGCACAGTTAAGGAACTATGACATGATTGGAATAACAGAGACTTGGTGGGATAGTTTGCATGACTAAAGCACTGTCATAGATGGGTACAATCTGTTCAGGAAGACCAGGCAAGGGAGAAGAGGAGGAGGAGTTGCACTTTATGTAAAAGAGCCATATGATTGAGTGTCCAGGATTGAGCCGGGAGGGAGTTGAATGTCCAGGAGGAGTGGTCATTCCTTAAGGAGACGATCCTCCAAGCTCAAAGGGAAGTAATCCCTACATGAGTCAAAGGGGGCAAGAGAGTGAAAAGGCCCCCATGGCTCACCAAAAGCATCCGGGAACGTCTCCAAACAAAAAAGGTTGTGTACACCCATTGGAAGGGAGGGGCTATCACAAGAGAGGGCTATACCTCAGTAGCTCGAGAATGTAGTGGGGCAGTCAGGAAGGCCAAGGTGGAAATGGAGCTGGGACTAGTGACCCAGATCAAGGACAACAAGAAGTCCTTTTACAAATACATAGGGAGGGCAAAAGAAAGTGCCAGGTAACGTGGGGCCTCTGCAGTACATGCTAGGAAATCTGGTCATCTCACCTGACGGTAAAGCTGACATATTCAACAATTTCTTTGACTCCATATTTCTGAGGAGGGACCCATATATCTCCCTCCGAGGGCTCTGTGGGTGGCACACCCAGGCCTAGGGTTAATGAAGACCTTGTCAGGGAACTTCTGGAGGGATTAGATGTATTTAAATCTGCAGGTCCTGATGATCTCCACCCGAGAGTGCTGAAGGAACTAGCAGAGGACCTCTGGCACAGCTCTATGAGCACTCATGGTGCTCGGGCAATGTGTCGGAGGACTGGAAAAGGGCCAATGTGGTCCCCATCTTTAAAAAAGGGAGGAAGGAGGACCCAGGAAACTATAGGCCCATGAGTCTTACCTCAGTCCTGGGGAAGCTTTTCGAAAGAATTATCCTGGCACATGTCCTGTAAGGGCCAGCAGGGGAGGTTATGCTCGGGGACAACCAGCATGGGTTCATTAGGGGCAGGTCTTGTCAAATCAACCTGGTGGCCTTCTATGACCAGGTCACCAAGTCCTTGGATGCAGGTGTCACAGTGGATATAGTCTTTCTGGACTTCAGGAAGGCCTTTGACACAGTCTCTCACCCCATTCTTAGTAAGAAACTAGGAGACAGTGGTGTTGATGCCTACAAGGTCAGATGGGTCACTAACTGGCTGGAGGGCTGCACCCAGAGGGTGTTGGTGGACAGGTCTTATTTGACCTGGAGGGATGTGGGCAGTGCAGTTCCCCAGAGCTCGGTCCTTGGGCCCACACAGTTCAACATCTTCATCAGTGACTTAGGTAAGGGGGTAGAAAGCACCCTGTTCAAATTCACAGGTGATACTAAGATGTGGGGTAAAGTGGGTACACTAGTAGGAAGGAACAGGCTGCAAGTGGATCTAGACAGTTTACAGGGGTGGGCTGATGAGAACAGGATGGGGTTCAACACTGAAAAGTGCAGAGTAATGCACCTGGGGAGGAAGAACCAGTGGCACACCTACAGGCTGGGGAACTCCTTTCTCACCATTGTCAAGACAGAAAAGGATTTTGGAGTCATTATTGATGCCATAATGAACATGGGCTGACAAAGTGGGGACACAGTCAGGAAGGCCAACCATACCTTGTCATGCATCCACAGATGCATCTCAAGCAGGTCCAAGAAGGTGATCCTCCCCCTCTATGTGACACTGGTCAGGCCA
>JAGPOW010003642.1:72413783-72457108 GCA_030014935.1 Caiman crocodilus | reverse complement strand
CATAGAGGAATAGCTATGTAAGATTGTTATGTAGGGTTTTAACCAATCATAGTAAGAAGCATATATAGAAAAGGGTATATAAGTAAACCAAAGAAAATTTTCTGTGTGCTTGTTACGTGAACTATCCGCTCTCACCATTTATTGCTAGCAAAAAACTTCTTCTGTACTTTCCATCCCTGGTATACATATTGGCTGTTGCATACCAGCCATGATCCCAGGTTTGAGCTGAGGCACAACAGGATGGTGTAACAAAGGCTGTTCCAGCAGTGGCTGTGACACTCCCCAGTGGCTACACAGCCCATCCTTTACCTGATCCTCTCCTGTTTGCCACACCTCTTTAAGAAGAGGGAGCTTGCCCCAGGGATTCCCATGTGAGCTCATCCACTCCTGTTCCCAGACCCGAGTCTGTTTTGGTTCTGTCCTTGAGCCCTTGTTGGCTACCATCTCCACACTATTCCTGGGAACCTAGTCCCTCCTGGGCACTGGATTTTCCTCGTCCCATGTCTAATCTACTCCTGGGTACCTAGTCCCTCCTGGATACCAGACCCTCCTGTTCCCCTCCAGGCACCAGACCGTCTCTGGTCCCATCTTCCTCCTTGCTTCATCCAAGCTCTTGCCCTATTTCTGAGCTCTGGCCCTGCTCTCAGGCCTCTTGGGACCTCTTCTTCCTGTTAGTCTCTCCAGGCCTTTGGTTGTTACCACCAGCTAGAATCTCCCAGGTATTATTCAGGAGCTGCAGCCATCCTATTCAGAATATGTTCTGTCTCAGTAACCTCCAGGAATAGCTTCCTGGCCAGTTTAGGCCTACAAGCCCAGCCCCCCTGTTCTGGGTTATGTGGCTCCTGATTGTCTCCTGCCACACCTGCTGTCTGCTTTACCTGCAACTGCCTGCTCTTAAAGTATAGCAAGAATATGAAGCCTCCTGCTACAGATGGATTGAAATGTAAATCAAAAAAAGTACATTTTTTAATTTTCAAATGTAATAGGAATTTGGGACCAGATGTAAGTGAGGACAGGAGAAAAGGTGACAAAGTGGGATCACTTTTTGATCATATTAATACTTTTCACCCTTCATGCAGCTTTATAAAACAAGCATGAGAAACTACTACCTTGTTATGATTGTCACTGGCTCCTAATTGAAATCTATAATTCCATTACAGATGCATCCAGACACATTTAATCAAACCATATCCTGTTGTGCAAATTGAGATCCAAGTTCGTGCTCATCCCTAAACAAATTATGCACAGTGTGAAAGTCCAGGCACTGAATAGGAGTTTTGTAATGAATGTTGCCAGCTCCTTTAGGTCAGCTGGGAAATTGGGTTGCTACTGTTTGCAATTTCTAAAGCATGGCAGGATGGCTCATTTTGCAAGCTGCTTTGGATTTCCAAATAGGCTACCTCCTGGAGATATGTCATCTTCTTCAGTGTATTAGTGGTGAGGAGAAGCTTCAACCTATTTTCTTAAGATTGTCTTAAAAGCTGGATGACTTCATTTAAAATGAAGAAATGGCACAACTTGTTAGTCTTAAATGTTATTTACTATTATCTTGGAGGCCTGTAACCTAAACAAGACTAACATATTCTTAAAGTATTTTTCCAGAACTAACAAAATTAATTCAAAATGGCAGATTTCTGATCACTTTTCCTATATGGATCCTACCTTACATTTCAATATATAATATGGACAGTTTGCTTATTGCTCTCTCCTGTGCTTTTTCTGTTAATATTTTCCATGTAAAATTCTTACATAAAAATACATTTTAAAACAATCTTAAACTTTGGTTGGTAAGTTGGAACCTTGCTTAGCTGTTTTTCCGTTCACATTATGTAATACTAAACTCTAGGTGGCAGCATATATGAATGAATATTGAATGTTTATGAAAAACAGCTGATTCATAACAAACATAATTTATACTCTTTTTAGGTTAAGCTACTTTATAAGCATCTCCATCTCTCTGTGATTTGCTGTTTTTCCTTACTTCTGTAGATTGGACTCTGCAAAACTCCAAGAAATATAATATAATATAATATAATATAATATAATATAATATAATATAATATAATATAATATAATCATATTTTTGTTTATTAGACTAATACCTGGCCCAAGCCAAATGACTTAATATAAATAGACTCTGTGTGTGTGTGTGCATAAATAAATAGATCTATCTATTTTTTGTGGAAGATCTGGAAGTCACTGATCTTTGACAATATGCTAGTCAAATAATGTAACAACCTGTTTTTGCTGTGGATCAACTGAGGGATGAGCTTGGGAGAGCTGTGTGGAGCCAGCATTGTAATGGGCCCTGCTAGCATTAGGTAGAAAAGCTTAAGGTAGTTATTAGAATGGGACTGAATGAATTCTTTAATCTATCTTTATTGCTGCTAACTGTGTACACTGTCCAGCATGGTCTATAAAGGGCATGATATATTTTGGTAGAATATCCTTATTGGGGCTTGAAATTGCTGGAAGAGGTGAAAAGGAGAGGGACAGAATACCTCTCTTCTTTTCTACCATTTAAGCTAATGCAGAAAAAGCATCCTACCTATACCCTATTCATTCACACCAGCATAAGCATGCTTGAAGTAACAGAAAGACATAACATCTATATAAAGACACTTGGGGAAGTTAGATCAAATTAAAAATAGCCACTCAATTTAAGGTAAGTAAGGATGAGGGGGATAATAGGAGGACCAGGGGAGTTGGGGGAAAACAGGGGGCAAACAGGCTCTGGGGGGGATTGGTGGGTTTGTGGGATGGATTTGAAGAATCAGGAGTGCAAGTAATGTTCATGGAAGGGATTGTGGGGGTTGGTGGGATCTGGGAAGGCCCCAGGGGGGCTTATGGGGTCAACAGGTTGGGAATGATGGGTGGCTCTCTCCCCCACCCCCAGAAACAGGGGCTATTTTTAGTCCTCCAATCCCTGTGCCCTCAGACAAACAATCTCCCTAGAGAACTAAGCCCCCCATCCCTCACGCCCCTCCAACTTACTTCCTTGGCTCCAGACATCAGTGAATGCCAGTAAAACTGGCACTGGAAGTGGTTTTGAGGATGGAGAGTTTGGTAGGCTCAGAGTGGTTGGGACTTGTTGATCTGTGCCTGAGGGGGCTAAAAATGGCCTGGTGCCAGGGAGCAGGATATGAAAAGCATAGTCCTAGGGAAGAGGTCAGCAGCTGGGCTTTCCCAACCCTGGGGCTATCCTGAGAACTGTACAGAAATTCAGTTTGATTGGTTTAACTGGGCCCTATGTAAGTAAAACTACTTTGGAGGTAGGGTTAACTTAGATTGGGATGGCTATTTTTAGACTGATCTGTCCTGAATTTCTGTATAGTATGCACTTAGACCCACCTAACTAGAGATCCAAATGTAAGGTCTGCACCTTGTGTTGTTCTCAAAAGACCAAGGAGTTAAACTTATAGAACAATAAAGCTTGTTTATTCAGAGAGCCTTTTTTTCCTTCTGCTCTGCTGTTCCTTCCCTGCTCTTCCTGGGCAGATGTAACAACTTATACATAACACTCTTAAATGTATCCACACACACCTGGGTGAACAAAATTAGATTGAGTAGCCATTTTTAACCTCCCTCTAGCTTCCTTGAACATCTGTATGTACCCCAAAATTTTCAACACCTATTTTGCCTAATGCACACACAAAACATACAGCAGGTTTGCCTCTTCGGTGTTACAGACATGATTTAAGATGCGTATCTTATTGAACAGTCCTTATTCTAGATGAGCATTTAGCTGATAGGGTTCTACCTGACAAAAGTATCACGTGCAGCAATAGTTTGTGTTCAAGCTTTTGCTCAGACTCTATTGCTTCCCTCAGGCTTGGATTTTCTCATTGCCAGAATATTCAGGTACCTTGATGTATAATCTCTGGCAGTTGCAGATAGTTCTTAGGACTCATAAGTTAACATTCAGGCTTAAATTGTAATATATTTTGTACATTATATATGTTTGTAGATAGACAACTGTGTGTTGATATATAGATATCTATACCTAATACGTAGGTTGGGTTGGAATTTATTTCCCTAGGGTAACTTATGGAAAGTACTGTGCTTGTGATATGATATGATATGGTATGGGATGGTAAGATGCAATGCTCCCTCTAAGGTGTAGCTGTCTGTGAGCGCGCCGCTTTGGTCTGTTCCTGACTTGGTCCTGCCTCCCCTTTTGGTGCGCTTGGACATTGTACAGTGAATATAAAGATGATCCTTGCTGCAGGGAAGATATTGGCCTTCCTACAATGATAGAAAAAGCAGCTAACACCAGCCTCAGCCCCTGGGAGCACAGCTTAGAGGGAAATTTGCTTTTATTTCTGCAGCGAATTCATTTTAGGGAGTAGAGGATTGGGTATTCATTTGGAATTCATTTATTTTTATCTTTCTCTTATTAGCATGCCTGTTTTTGATGGTGGAAAGATAACAACCACATTAACATAAAAATAGAGAAGGCCCTCAAAGCCAGAAACCTCAGCCCCAGTCCTTGCATTGCCTCTGGGAGCAAAGCCTCACCTCCAGGAGCGAGGAGGCACATAGCATTGGGGCTGAGGAGCGGAGCAGTTTTCTGGCATCTGCAGAGCCCACGTCAGCTCCTGTCCCCGGCTTGCCATGCTTCTGGGAGCAAGGAGTCACATGGCGCTGGGAAGTGGAGCAATTCTCCAGCACTGGCACCCACCCCCGTCCCTGCCTTGCCTCTGGCAGCACGTGGCTTCAGGGAGGAACCGTTGCCTGAGTTTACCTTGGTATGTGTCCCACACTGGCTGTGGTGCCTCTGCCTCACTCAGTTTGTTGCCCAGCTCCTCTTAAAGCTGCAGCCCAGCTCCTCACTTGGTGGGTGCACAGCATTAATGAATTTGTGCATAGCATGGTTTTAAAGCATGCATGGCCGTGCATGTGCACAGCTTAGAGGGAACCTTGGTAAGATGTGATATGATATATATAGTTGCCACTCGTACTACCTGTGTAGATCTGATCTCTTTTGAGATGTTATGAAGGACTTGGTTTTAATTACTTTTTTTTGCAAATAATTTGCTGTATTAGATGTTTATTTTACATTTTACTGAATCCCCTAAGGTCTGTACAGCTGGGAACTAAACTCACTGGGAACTAGACTCACTGAAACATTTGGAAGATAATTTTGTTGTGATATATGTAGTAGTGCAGAATGGTGTAAAATGTATATAAGATTGTCTTGACATTCATCTTGTAAATGTAAAAAGACTACTGATCCAAACTTTGCTGAAAACTGTATGCTGCTTCATAACACCACAATTACATTTTTTCTCTCTATACATGTTCATATCCATAACTATATAAGTAGACATGTACATTTGGTATATGTTTGAATGCGAAATGTGGGACCAATAAAAGATCTGTTTAAATCCACATTTAGCCTTAAAATTCTGTAGTATCCTTGGGAAAAAAATGCCCTCTTATTCCTTTCAAACATACAGAGATTTGAGTGTGGTTCAGATATTCTATTTCTCCAGGTGTTGCCATCTGTTCAGATCTTCTTTCTATGCTTTATCTTTGGTGACTGCCACTCTCTGTACCTCTACAGAATTTATGGACTGAACCTTCACTATGCCTATTATTTATGAGCACTTTCCCTGAGCAGCAGCTTCAAAACAGCACACACCTGCTTTTGCCTCAGGTTTGTGCTGTAGGCAAATACAACCTAGAAACAACTTCAAATACCTGGTTGAACTACATCTTTATACACTATCTGGGAAACTTCTCCATATCATCCAGTATGTTGCCTCAGGGTTTCTGTTTCTAATTCCATCACACTTTCATTATGATCCTTAATGATTCATTAAATAAAAGAAAATTCATTGTCTAGAAGCTACTTAGATTTTATAAAGGGATTTCTTAGCATTATGTATAGATATTTAGATGTGCATATATGTATACACACACACACTGTATTTTCTTTCATACTACCCATTCTCAAAAAGTTACACATCTTGTTCTAGGAAGGCAGAATGCATAAAAAAAGTTGAGTCACAACTGAATCATGGCTACTCAGCCAAAAGCTGCTGCCAATTTGGCAATAACTACAAGAAAATTAAACCTCTAGCTTTTGGCTGAGCAGCAAAGGGAGGGCAAGTGACCCTGAAGAGTGGATTCTGTCTGCTACATGATGTCAGAGGGGAACACAGCACCCTCAGCTATGCCAACATCCCCATGCCTCCATTCTGGCACAAAAATCAGCTTCTTCATTTATAGTATGCCAATTTTGAACAGCTATTTTCTTGGGAAACGGTGTGTGAATAAATACAGTACACACACACACATACAGATATGTATGTATGTGTATATGGTTTATGAGTTTGTATACATATGTATACACACACAGGGTGCATTATGGGTGACTGGTGCCACCTGAGTCGGGGGCACCAGTCAGCGATGGGGGGGAAGGGTCCTCCCGTAGCCAGGGCAGGGGGAGTATGGAAGTGCCAGCAGTGCTTCTCCTGGTGACCCGCTTCCTGGCTGGTGCTCACAGGGGGCACCAGCATTCCTGGCTGCCCCCCTGCCCATTGCCTAAGTGGGGAGCACTGGCTGCCAGGGGTGCAGCAGCACTTTCAGGGGGTGCATGTGCACCCCTGTGTACCACCTATGCATCACCACTGGGGTGCAGCTACATGTGCACTTTACTGCAGAGTCGATTAACTACCTCCACCGTAAAGTGGAGTCTAAAGTCTCCGTAAAGTCTACATGTGCGCTGGTATTAGGATGCAGTAAACTAATTAACTCTGCTGTAAGATAGTAATGTCCCTGATGGTACTATCTTATGGAGAAAGTAATTAACTCTGCTGAAATGCACATGTAGACAGTGATTGGAAGAGGGCCAGACTACTGGCTGCCCCCTAGTCACATTGCTCCACAGGTCCTGCACTCTCATGCCTCAGCCAGCCACTCCACAGCCCAGTTCTGCCACCTGGAGCCTGGAGGCTGACCCCCCATGCTCTCTGCCAGCCCAGGGATACTCTTCCCTGGCTCAGATTGCTGCTGTCCCAAGGACATGTGCAGATTCTGTGCCTAGGAGCAGTTTACTCTGACTCAAACTGCTCCAGAATATATTGCTTCATTTTAATTTCATGTGTAGATGCATCCACAGTTGCATATATGTGTGTGCACATGCATGTATAAAACAACAGGAAAATACAGCATGGGTCTGAAATTTGTTATTAAATAAGAAAAGGAGGGAAGCAATTAACAATAACGAAAGGCATATTTGGGGTCAATATTTTAAATGGTTTTATTTATAATCTTGATTCTTGAATAACATTTAAACTTAAAATTGATCAGCTTTACCAAGTGTCTCACAACTAAAAAAGTGAATAAAGGGATGAAAAACTGATCTAGAAAGAATATAACAGCGTTCAGAATTCAGATTCTATAAACTGGCTTTCTAAAGAACAGATTATATGAGTTGTATAACCATAAACTGTGGGCAGCTACCTGGACAGAAAGACAATGTCTAAGGCAGCAAAGAAGCTAAATGTAATCTAGTGGTGCTCTTTCATTATGAAATTTCACTTACTAATATTGCATTCTTATGTATGATAGACTCTTTTAATTAAGGGCTCCTTAATTCTGTGAAACTGATTTGTTAATCCCTAGACAAGAACACGACATGGATCTGAATCAAATGACAATGCTGAATTCATACAACTTTGGGGAAATTTGGATGGGAATTTCCACTTCAAAACTGAAACTTTTTATAATAATATGAAATTAAAGCCTGAATCCCCTCAACTCTTAAGAATCCAAAGCTAGAATTCTCTTGTTCAGGGATCAAACTTTGATTCATAAGACTTTCTGTAATAAGTATCTTGAAAATGCCATAATAATTATATCAATGAAGAAAGGGAATAATTCAGTCTAAGAACATGATAACATGTAAAACAATGATCAAAAGGAAAGGTACAAATAAATTACTTTTTCACCCTACTCCAAATGAAGACTGTATAAGTAATAGACACTCAAGTCTCCAATGATAAACTATAATAAAGTCCTTCCCATGCATTTTTTTTAGGATTTCCTCCCTGAAGACCCAGAATATAGGCAATGAGTGTCCTATAAATATGCATATAAAATAAAATAAAATAAAAATAGACATTATTTGGAATGGCATGCAGTCTAATTTAAATCTGCTGGCTGCCCCATGGAAACCCCCATGAAAAGCTGCCCCATGGAAACACTTTCACTGACAAATGGATCCACATCATCATGTACATATTGGACCAGATAATGAGTTGGTATAACTATATTGACTTCAATCGCATGCATATTTTCACCTGTTGAAAATATAGTTGATTGTAAATCATTGCCCACATCTTAGATTTGGTAGGAATTCCATGCTGCAAAATCTAAATGTTTTTATTAAGACTATAAATAGTGTTTGCTACCTTGTGAAGGGGCAGGCATGCATGCAAATGCATTTCGCAATAGCAAAACATCTGCTTTTATTTCCCTATTTATAAGTGTTTTTCCATTGCCAAGTTTTGTGGATAATGATATTTTTCATATAACTCCTAGAAAGTAAAATTCAATAGCATCACGTCTCTAGAAGACCCAACACCTCTACATCTGTCAGGAGAGAACCAATTTAAGTATCCATAAATCTGTATCTGTGGTACGTTCAACTTGACCTGAGGGGACAATTTTTGATGGAGTGAAGAAGCACGCAGAAATATTTTCTTTCCTCCTGCACTATGTCAAGTGCATATAAATGATGCTGTGTGAAGCATAGTGTTCCAACTAAGAATCCTCGTTGTTAATATTCACACCAGCTCTCTGTTCTTATGTAGCATAATTAGCCAATGTGGCATGCCTCAGCTGTTTGCTTAGAAGGGACAAAGGAGAGGATGGGGCTAGTAGGGGAGGTGTAGATTTTCAGTAACAATGGGAAGAGGGAGAGGGGTTGGTTCATCTGTTGGACATTGGCTCTACATTCTTTTGTTTTGTAGAAATTCATAGTCAGGGACTCTGATTAAGCATGCCAGGCTGGCCAAGCACCTGAGTTACTGCACCTGCCTCTGATTCCTGGCTATTATGGCTGATTCTGTTCTCTGCAACTAGATTGACATTCTGATTTGGTTTGGCTTCCTTGTCCCCTGATCTTGGATTTTCCCTGGAACTCAGCACCCATTCTCTGACCCTTGGCTCCTGACCTCAACTTACATCTCAGACTACATCTCTTAGCTCTTACCTCTCTGCTCTGGTAACATGTTCCCCTGCCCTGCTAACCTCCTAATTGCCCCCCAGGACCTATCCATGGCCACCTATGTCCTAGTCAAATCCTCACATTCATGCGTTTAAAACATGAGATAATGTACTGATTTCCCTTCTTTTCCCCTTCCCCTCCCAAAAAAAACCCTAACCCCTGCAAAACATAGACCTAATGGTAGGAATAACATTTTGTTGAATTTTTACAGGATTATCTGGGTTGGATTCTATAACTATGCTGCTTACACAGGGGACAACTAGGCATCAATACACAGCTAAACACTCTGTGCGCTGCACCAGAGGAGGCTGCATGCTGAGTAAACTGCAGCAGCGAGAGCTATGGGCTCTGCAGGCCAATGGGCCCTTCCTCTCTCACTGTACCATGGGCATGCTTCCCTGCTGCACTGCACATATGCTTGGGCACATATGCCTGGGCCACCTTCAGCTCTCCATCTTTATGCTGTCCCTTGCTGCACTGTATGACATGGCTGCCTTGGACCACAGGCCTCTCCAGTGCTGCAGGTTCTGCCAC
Source organism: Caiman crocodilus (assembly GCA_030014935.1). Taxonomy (NCBI): domain Eukaryota; kingdom Metazoa; phylum Chordata; order Crocodylia; family Alligatoridae; genus Caiman; species Caiman crocodilus. Next base: position 72,447,336 of record JAGPOW010003642.1, on the reverse strand, counting down.
GCTACTCTGCTCTGGGGAAGGGACAGAAAGCAGGAGGGAGGCAGAACCCAGAGCTCTACTGCAACCAAAGTCATGAGAGGAGCAGAAGCTAGGTTGGGCCTTGAACAGCCCTGATTTAGGTTATTATTTTATTCACATATTTATTACTAGCAAACAAAGCCTACCTGGAAAGAAGTTTATTAAGGAGGCAAAGTTATAAACAGGGGAAAAATGAATCTTTCAATGAGAAGCATCAGGCAACCTGAATAACATACCGTACCACTAGTCCTGCCTAAAGGTGCACTGATACAGCGGTCTGATATCAGATTGACACCAGTATAAAGAAAATTGACTGTATCAGAAATTGGCATGATGTGGCTGATAAAGTCTAATAAATGTCCCGTGCATGTGCACAGCTGCAGTGCAGCATGTAGGCAGTGAGAAGCACAGCCCACCAGTTTGGAGAGCTGCGTCTAGCTGGTAAGTCTGTTGTGGTGGAGAGGGATGGGGAGGGAAGGGATGTGGGGTGGCAGAGCAAGGGCCCTGCAGTGAGGTAGGGAGTGGGGATGGGGCTGGGGCAGACACTGCCCAGCCAGGGTGGGACAGAGCATGGGATGGAGCCGTGGCTCATCTGGAGAGCACAAGGAAGGGGCAGCTCCTGCTGTTGCACACACCTCAGGAGGGGGGGGTGTGCCCCCAGATCTAGGCCTGATATGGGGCAGGCTGCCACTGTGGGCTGGGGCTGCATGGGGCTTTTCCCAGCAGTGGCTGGGCTGCAGTTAGGGCGGTTTGGGCAGCAGACCTGGGGATTGGGGGGCTATGGCAAATTTTGGGGCTTGTGTGTATGATATATGAATTAGTGATTTGTGTCTAACTTTTGGGGTGTATAGTGCATGTGCTTGAATTGGTAATAGGTATGCATGTGCCTAGGCTGGTTTGAATGTGTATGTGCCTGACCGGGTAGTGTGCATGTGTATGCACCTAATTGATTTGTGTGTTTGTAAATGTGCAATTGTGTTACACCCTCCTGTCTAACAGTGCAACATTGAGATCCTGAAATTTGGCCTGATCCGACAGGGCAAAATTCAGGTGCTCGACCACCTGGGTGACAGTGGTCATCACCTGCTGGAATTCACCATCCAGCACAACCGCAAGTTGAGGTTTTTTAGTTAATTTAGAGACTTCTTTAAAAGTTTGTTTCAATCTCAGAGTGAACACGCATCACTTATCAGAAACTGCCTTTTATCAAATTTCCAAATCTTCCTTGTCTGGAATTCTCAAGGAGAAACTGAAGCCTGCCAGCCACAAAACAAACATCTGAGAAGTTCATAGGAACACAGAATCACTTTTATTATTGGCTGGATCAGACCTTGGAGAGAACTGCAGAGCAAACAGATGTTTTCCCCAAAATAGCTTTTGTTTTTGACACTTTGGATATTGTAATTTTATAGTTAAAATAGGTGTCACAGGTCACACTAATCAAACTTGCTACATATTGACTCATCATTCATGAAATCAGGCTGCAATTCTATTTTGTTTTGTTTTATGAGACATGTTTCAGCTTTTTTATTAATATTCTATATCACTATGGCACATTTATTAGCTTGATACTGAAGATTTACTATATGTATTACTTCTGGTGACTATAGTATAAAACTTTAAGCTGTTCTGATAAGCAAAGATTGCACTCAGGGAAGTAGGGTCCTGCATTTTGACTTATTTAGGAATTTTTATGAAATATTTTTACAACATTTTTGAGCAGTGAAGGGGTATTAGTGATGTTACCAACTTTTCCAGAATAAAATCTTGATTTAATTTTTTTTCCAAAGGACAATATACATTTTAAAATAAATGTCTTTTCCATGGTCTCTTAGTTCTGTTAATAATATGGTAATCACAATTTATGTAAGCTCATAATTTCTAACATGATACAGGGAATAATTATCATATTAATTACTCTCCTATAGTAATATATACTAACTAGTATGTTAATTTCTCATGGCATGAAAAATTAAATTGAGTTCTTATTTCCAGAATGTAATTTTAAAAATAAAATAGTAGAAACTCTTAAATGTACTTAGAGAATGTATGTGCTATAAAAATGCAATAAAAGATATTTAAAAGGCTGAGAATATTTTTTTTGCAGTGAATTATATGTACAGATTATTTCCTACAAAGTCTTTCTGAAAATTCACATCCTTTGTTGCACAAGTTGTATATATGTGTGCCTATACATGGCATATGGCTACACACATAGGCAAATATAGATATACATGCTGTACATTTGTGTAAAGTTCATAGGGGTGTAGGTTGTAGCCGTGTTGGTCTAAGGACATAGGCAGACAAGGTTCCTTGTCTGTAAAGGTCATACACTTTTCTGATCCTCATCAAATCATTTCAGATGAGGAACTCATGATATACTGTGCTTTTTACCAACACTGGCACTAGGAAAATCCTGTAAAAAAAATTAGATCCTTGTTCATTGTCTTATGTTCCAGTTGTGATAAGTATTAATCCTGATTCAGGTGGGTTAAGTTAGTACTGCTTCAACATATGAAAAAATCATATTCTTTAAATCCAGTTTTGTCAATGACTAATCGTTGTTTTCTGTTTCCTTAACACAATGCTCCTTTAATCCTTAATTAATTTGCAAGTATTGTTGCCCTTCTGCTAATACCTTCAATTTTATAAGTATCTCTTAAAATGGGAAATGAACACTGCACACCATGTACTGTCAAAGCAGTATGTCCTGGCATTAAGAGAGGGACTAATGCATGCCTGTTCCATGATAAAATGCATTTACTACATTGATGTATTTTGCAGCCACTTCACATTGAAAATTGACATCTAATTTGCTCATCATGCTAGGCCCTTTGGCATCTTCCAGCATTAATCAGATTTTCCTGCATGCACTACTTTGTGTGGTTTTAATTGGATTTTCCCAGATATATTAGTTTGCATTTTTCTAAAATGAAACTCATCCTGCTATTCCCACCCCACTCCAAAGTTTCTAATCTCTCTAGGCTCCTTTGTATCACGTCTCTGGCCTCTCTGATGTTCACAACTCCAGCCTATATAGTACAGTTTTCAAATTTCATTAATATTCTGTTCACTCTTTCACCCTACTGTTTAATGGAGATACTAAATAAAAATAACCTTAGCAGGATTACCAAGGTCAGTATTTTCCATTACCTTTAGCCTTTGTTTATGATCATTCAGTCCAAATGATTACATTCCTGCTCAATCCGATTTTAATTAATTTTTCATATTTGTTTCAGATTAATCACTTTATTTTATAACAATTCTAATAATAAGGACTCAGAACAATATAAAGTACATTTCATTTCAAAACATTGAGATTTATATATGTGCTTTTTCCTATTGCTAAATTCTAAATACCTCATTAACATTCTAGCCAAGCATTGAGAGAAACTGGAAACATTAGAACATGGCAACAAGTTATCAGTTATAGTTATTGTCATCACTGTTTGTTTATGACCATAAACAAGACAAAATTGTTGTTTTTTTCCACAGAAGCCAAATCTGCTTTGTGGCTGGAGCATTCAGTATGTGTAAAGTTATTCCTGGATGATTAAAGTACAAGGGGGCACAAGGGGTGGGTAATGATATGGCTTATGTAACACGAATGACTGATATTTTCAGTACTTTTGAATGATATTACTATCTTGTTTTTAAAAAACAGTTTGTTTTTACTGATGTTTGACCAAGACAATGACTGAAAGCCAAAGGCTTCTGGGACTTTTAAAATCAGAACAGAGCATAAAGCAAGTATTAGAAAAATGTGAAATATTTATTTGGCTAAATTATTCAGATCTTTAAATGGATTAATATTAGTTGCTCAAGTTATTTTAATTAGGAGCACAGAAGGGTTGATGAAGGTCAGCTGAGATTTCTACTAAGAAAAAGTATCCATCATGTAGTGTCACATTTTAATGACTCTTTAATTATGCCAACCTTTCTGCAATTGTTTTATTGGAGCAAGCCAGCTATTCATTATATACAAAGTCATATTGGCTATTTTTTATCTGTGTGTGATCCAAATCTGTGACAAAGCACTCAATATGAGCCATCTCTATCATCATTCCCGTGCTGTAATGAAAAGCGGCAAAATGCACTATTGTACTCTACAGTGATGTGTGAATTATACTATGTGCTATAAACATTTTCTTAATTCTGTTTTTTATCATTAGAGATCTGCTTTAGGTCCTGACCTGCTATCAGGTTATTTGTTGTCTTGTTGCAATGCAGTCAGTGATTATAGTGAAGATGGGCTGCAATTTCAATGAATCAGACAGCCCATATTCACTTTTAGTTATTATCTCAATCTGAAGTCATTAGCTATGTGCTGGAAAACCCTGATCTGACTGCAGTAAGGTGTGTGTGTGTGTGTGTGTGTGTGTGTGTGTGTGTGTGTGTGTGTGGTGATGGCTGCAGTGATTAGATGAACGGCAGAATTGTATATAGAAAATAATGTGAAATTCACGTTACAGGAAATTACATATTGCCAAAGAAATTGGTTTTCTGTAAAGTCTAATTGCAAAGCAGTCAAAGAGAAACCATAAAACATCCATAGCAACAATGGTCAGGGGATCTGACCAAGTGAAAAGGTCTGATGCAAGCCCTGTTACTATGGATATATTTATAATAAAAGCTACAATTTACAGTTAAAAATTCATTTCTTTTAAATATCAGGCCCTGATGTCAAAGCTGAGAGCTAGATCCTCAGCTCTTGCTTTTGCATTGATACTTCAACAGCAGAAAGTCAAGGAAAGCAACCCAAAAGAAATAGGTGAAGATCCCCTGCCAGGAGAATCCACACTGTAGGTTTATTTTTGTGGGACTAATAAAGGTGCCTTCAGGCCCAGTTTGGTCCCCAATCAGGCTGAGAAACACATCCCCTTTCCTCACCCTCAAAGAATCCAACGATAGGCACTCCTAAAATAGAAATGGTGTAAGTTATAAATATGCCACACAATCAATGTGAGATTATATTATTCAGTTTCACATGGTACAGTAATGGACACACAGGATTTGTATTTTTTCTTCTCTCACTTCAACATATGAAATAATAATGTACAAATCTTATTTATGAATGATGATAAATAAGATTTAATCCACCTGTAATCGGCATTACTGATATGTTTTTAGAAGCTGATTTATTTATAGGAAGATTAAAGTACTGATGGCATTGTAATATCATGAAGAAAAAGTAGTCATTTAGGGACAGATCCAAATTGATTCTATATGTGCTGAAACAAGCCTTACATGGAGTTTAGGCAGTTAATTTCCCAAGAGTAAACCAGATTTGTTCTGCTCTGGAACTCATGGAATTTAGCAGCAGGCATCTAAGTTTCATCATAGCCTCCCTTTTCAACTGAAAATTCCCCAAGATACCTAGATTGAGGTTTATGTGCATGCTTGGAAGTAATCCAGTTTGAACAGAGGCACCAAACTCCCCAGTGAAACTTTATTGAGGTCCAATCCATTCACAGTGCTTGGAGCCTAGCTAAAATATACAAGTAATAGTGTCCACTTAACCTCATGTTATAGATGAGCTTTATAACATTTTTCAGCAAATAGGAATTCTGAGTCCTAGGCCAGGAATAGCTTGAAGCATTTCAACCTAAATCTCCCACTTCCCAAAAGAGTACCTTACTTGCCACACCATGGGATATATTAAGTGTGGATGCCCTTCTCCAGGGGTAGATCCAGGGGAGGGTGTGGTAGTGCAGTTATACCACCCCCCCTTTGATTCCTGCTTCATCCAAACTTTAAAAGCAACTGCTTGAGAGGTGCATTAGCATTTCTATTCAGTCAATTGACTTTGTGGCTCATTATCATCTCCCTAATTCCTGTTAATCTCTCTCCATTCCACAGGTGTTAATGACCCTCTATAGTTTTTAATGGTCTTGATGTTTCATTATTCAAATTAGCCTTTCAACTGCAATTTGGCTGTCTGTTAGCCAGTCCTGGTAATGTCTCTCTTCTGTTTTACAGCCTTGTAGACTGTTTTTAGCTCTAGCTATGAGGCTGGATGCAACTCTCCGGAGGTTGCTGGGGGAATTGACTGATGTGATTGTAGAACCACTGACCATTATCTTTGAAAACCTGTGGTGATCAGATGTCCCAGATGATCTGAAAAGGGCAAACAGTGCCCATCTTTAAGACAGTTAAGAAGGAGGATCAGGGGAACTACAGACCAGTCAGGCTTACCTCAGTCTCTGGAAAACCATGGCAAAGAAGGTGATTAGGGACAGTCAGCATGGATTCACCAAGGGCAAGTCATGCCTGACCAATCTAATTGGCTTCAATCATGAAATGACTAGCTCTGCGGATGCAGGGAGAGTAGTGGACATGATATACCTTGACTTTAGCAAGGCTTTTCTCACAAGCAAGCTAAGGAAGTACAGATTGTATGAACTGATTGTAAGGTGGATAGAAAACTGACTGGATCATCAGGCTTAAAGGGCAGTAATCAATGGCTTGATGTCTAGTTGGCAGTTAGTATCAAGTGGAGTGCCTCGGGTTCCTGGGGCAAATTTTGTTCAATATCTTTATTAATGGTTTGGAGGATGGGTTGGAGTGCACCAACAAATTTGCAGAAGACAGCAAGCTATGGGGAGTAGTAGACATGCTGGATGGTAGAATTAGGATTCCGAGAGACCTAGACAAATTTCAGGATTGGGCCAAAAGAAATCTCAGAAAGTTCAATAAGGACAAGAGCAAAGTCCTACACTTAGGACACCACAGTCCTGTGCATCTGTACAGGATGGGGACTGACTAGCTAAACAGAATCTCTGCAGAAAAGGATCTTGGGGTTACAGTGCACAATAAGCTGAATGTGACCCAACAGCGTGCTTTTGTTGAGAAGATGGCTAACAGCATACTGGACTGCATTAATAGGAGTGTTGCCAGCAGATTGAGGGAAGTGATCATTTCTGTCTATTTGGCACTGGTGAAGCCACATCTGGAGTATTGTGTCCAGTTTTGGGCCCTCCAGTAAAGAAAGGATGTAGACAAATTGGAGGGAATCCAGTGGAGGACAACAGAAATGGTTAGAGGGCTGGAGCACATGACTTATGAGGAGAGGCTGAAGGAATTGGACTTATTTAGTTCAGAGAAAAGACTGAGGGTACATGCAGACAAGCCCGGCCATGTGGTATGTGGGGCCACAAACACGTCTGTAGCACCACATACCATACACCTCTGTGCTGTAAAGGCATGCTGCCTATGCATGCACTCCTCCATTTTTTTTTTCCAATGGGTTTTTTTTTGACGCCTGGATGTCCAGGGGTTTAAAAAAAACCTGTGGAAAAGAAAACCAGAGAAGCACATGTGTGGGTCATGTGCACTGCTGAAAAGCAGAACTGGGCCACCTGGAGTTGTGCTGCGGCTGCCAGCCAGGCTCTGCCCGGCAGCATTGACATGGCTGCAGCTCCGGGAGGCCCCCAGGGGCAGCACAGTGCTGGTCCCAGCGTCTCCTACCAGTCCCGGGGTATCTTGCCACATGCCAAAGCATGTGTGGCACAGGGACAAGCAGCAGTGGTGCAAAATGTGCCTTCAGTACCTGAAGGGTGGTCACAAAGAGGATGGAGCTAGACCAGGGGCAGGCCATTATTTGGGCTCATGGGCAACAAAGGCAGTTCTGGGGATCTGCTCTGGGCTGATCAGCACCCCCTTCCCTCCCAGAATAGTTTTAAAACCTGGGTAGAGAAAGCCCTGTCTGAAATGATATATTTGGGGACAGTCCTGCTGTGAGCAGAGGGTTGGACTAGATGACCTCCTGAGGTCCCTTCCAATGCTAATTTTCTATGATTCTATGATCACTTCATTTTAACTCAGGCGTAGAAATGACTGACAATGAAGTGTTGGAGGCACTGTTAATATGTTCAAGAAGACTAGATTTATTTTAATGAATATGAATAAGGTGCACACTGAACTATAGCGACTTCAAAACTAATGATACAATGTCCTTTGACTATTTTTTGCCTAGTTCATGCTTTTTAAAAACTTTATATAATCTCTAACAAATTAGTGCACGTTCCAGTAGTTATAACTGTTTTTTTGTTTGAATCTTAAATTGAATTATATAGTGCTAGCGCCCCTAATGTATTAGTAAAGCTTCTAGTTTCTTTTTAACTGGAGAAGAATATGTTGTGTTATATGTGATATGCTACACTATCTATGTTCCCTTTTTTCGAAATCCTAGATCTGCCCATGCTGGAACCCCACTCAACCACCCACCTCTTAACCTACTCACTCAGGCATCTGTATGTTCACCTAGTTACCTATCCACTCCCCATTCAAATACATTGCTCCATCCTGCTGTTCACCTGTCTACCCACTCACCCATCTACTCATCTACTTCTTCACAGTTTAAAATCATTCTCTACTTGTTATTTAGAACAGAGGTGGCCAGGCTGTGGAACATGTGCTACAAGCAGCACAGGAAGCCTCTGTGTGTGGTACATAGCTAATTGGTGAGGGGGCAGGTAGCACAGAAGCAGACAGGGCAGGGAGCAGAAAGCAGAGCAGCAGAGGTTCACAGGGCAGGAAGTAGAGAGCACAATGATAGATCAGACAGGAGAAGGGATGTTTGGGGTGGGTGAAGATCTAATATGTGGTATGCTGCCCAAAAAGTTGGCTCCCCACTGATTTAATGCCATAGCTGTACAAAAAACTTTCCAGAAATGGATGAAATATCATGTAGAATTTGATAGGAATGACTAAAGCAGTGATTTCCAACCCAAGTTGCATGCTACTGGACAGGGGTGCCTCCAGGGAGGAGTGGGGTACACTGGTGGACTTGTTCCCTATACTCTGTCTGTATTTAATAATAGACAATAATTTAAAAAAAACTCAGAAATAACTCTGGCAGTTGAAACTGGAACCCAGGACTCCCACACTTAATCGACTGTCTCAGCCACTGTGCTACAAAATCATTTGCCATCTTGCTTATTAAACTTCTGGGCCCTGACTTTTTATATTTGGCTGCCTAATGACCCAACTTCAACAGCAGGCATGGCATGTACTTCCCTTCAAGCTACTTTATAGTGTGATGCTTAAGACACTGGGGAATGAGAAATGGGGCAGTTGAGTATCTCAGGCTGGTGACATCTAGAAACTAGGTTTCTCACTTTCTAGGGAACAGCTTTAACTAGTGGCCTATTATATAAAAAATAGCCAACATTCTCATGGCTTAGGTGCTTATACTGAGAAATAAGACTAGGACCCAGATTCAACTGTGGTATGTGGCTAGTGGCTTTACTCATCCATGCTGGTACTATTTACAATTTGTAATGAGTAAAAGTTGCACCATTGAAAAATGAATAGTGGAGCTTAAACTGAGTTCTGAAATGTAAAAATGAACAAACTTCTACTCATAAAAGATAATTTTATGAATTCAAAACATAATGCTGCTTCCTCTCAAAGGTTGAATCACCTGAGTAAGAAGCTGTTTTAACATAACTACAGTTTTTTAAATACTGATGAGCAATAAGACATGAAATAAAGGAGTCTCAAGTCTTTGAGAGAAAAAAAAAGTGATGCTCCCCATCATTTTTTCTCTCTGAAAGACTTGAGACTCCTTTATTTCATGCCTTATTGCTCATGAATGGCAATTAAAGTGCACTTGGCTGGAGAGAGGGACCAAGAAAAGGGGTACTGAATGGAGATGCTAAGTACTGCTGGGAGTTGGTGGCATCCCCTTTAAATCAGTGCCTGGAGCTAGTGCCCTACTCACCTCATTGTAAGTAAGTAGATCTTTCAGTAAGTGGGTCAGGTGTTTATGAAAATGCCTGCAAATGCCACAAGTGTCATGAATTTTGCCACTGATGATTTTTTTCAGGAAAAAAATGAAAAATCATCAGAAAAAATCATTCTACTATTGTACTCTACATAAATCAACATTCTCCTATTTATTATAAGGTGGTCTACTAGCAGAGGAAGGAGAAATAAATATACTTCCCAGCCAAGCAAACAAATAAAAACCATTCCATGTCTAACCAGGTTCAGCAAGCTGGGTGGCGAGAAGGCTCACACTTCCTCTATGGTGCTTCCCTTCCAGCAGCTTCTTGTCCATTCGTAAATTTGCCCAGATGGTCCATGTGAAGGTCAGGAACTTCATAATACTTTTTATGCCAGAGAAACTTTACAACTTGACACATATGGAAAGCATAAGTGAGCAGAACAAATTCAAGGGACATAGGACATAGGTGAGCAACAACACAGTGTACAACAAATAGGGAATTGTCAAAACAAAGTTTTCAAATGTCCTAAACTGAACATTTTATGCCCTATTTGATGACTCTAAAAAGGGAATTATATTTATCCATAACTGGAATTAATCATCATAATATATCTATGGTTGGATCAAAATCAACCCAAAACATGATGCAAGAAGACTGATTGTCTTCTGATTTGTCCTACATTTAAAGCAGTGTTAACTAAATGTAAAACGTATGTTAAATATTCCCATATTAACCTGGCATTTTAAACCTTCTTTGTATTAGCTACACATGGGTGAAAAGGGCCATACATGATGCAAACCAGTTGAGACTCAAACCTAAAATAATATATGCCTGCAAATATTCCCTGAATTTTATTTGCATTTATGCTCATTGTCTTCTATCTATACCATTCTAGAAACAAAGATTTCTTAAGATATATACCTACTCTAAAGTGCCTTTATATAGCCAGCATGTGAAAAGGGGTCTTACAGTAAAGGAGCATCAGGTTTTGTGAATTCAGTTTAAACAAAGAGCAGAATCCTTTTGGAGCTTATGAAGACATAATCAAGTTTATGAAGACAATGTGTCCAACACTTGCAATTCTTTCTGCATAAAACACGCTTTTAGAGATTTTGTAAGACTCTTTGAAACAAAGTCAGAAAAGCAGACCATCAATCATGACTAAGACATCAAACAGTATTAAGATTACCTGAGAATTCTGAGAATCAAGATATTCCACATTTGTTAAAAGATAATTTTTCATGGGAAGAAGATATTGGAATGATAGATTTTAAACCCATAAGGATAAGTAGACTTTCCAGAGGGAAAAAAAAAAGTAGAATAAACTATCATTATCAATCCATGTGTGATTTGTGAGTCTCTTAAGGCAACAATAATATTTTTAACTGAGACATATTTTATGATAAAAAATTGTAAGAAGAAAAGCAGAACAAATCTTGATTGCTTTCTAAACCATATATCTCAGACTCCATTTCTGATATCAATTCTAGTAAGTTTGATGGCAAAAGTCACTGTTGTCACTGCACTTAAAATACATAATATATATGTTTGTCTGGGAAATCAAAAAGGAACACAGAAAGAAAGAAAGAAGAGACAGAGGAGAAAGTATATACCCCTGTTGTTCTGGTCTGCCTACTATCAAAAAAGGGAAAAGGAAGGACAAAAAAAGGGAGAAAGGGTCATAAAGATTTCATTTAGTTTCCACGTTTATCTAGGAGTGGGAGAATTTTTGGACTCACAATCCCAAACTCCCTAACAGTATAACAAATCTTCGTGCAAATCAGCATAGCTCCACTGATATTGTGGATTAGAGAGAATGTGCTGCTTCATGCCAGCTTAGTATCTGGATCATTATTTCTACCTGAATCAGTATTTTCAAAATTTGGTAGGTTAACTGAACTGGAACATTTTGTGAAGGCACCTGTTGTATTGCAAAGCCTCACAGCTGTGAATATAAATTGGCAGCACAAACCCAAAATTGATGTTTGTGTAGTTAGGTAGCCACCTGCATATGTAATTGCCCATTTTATTCATGTAAATTCTTTTTTTACAAATTGACCCTTGCACTCAATCTAATTGTGGGCACAATTGTCTGAGAAAAATTAAGTGCCAGATTTGGAAAGCATCAACAGTATTCCTATGAACTACTTAGCTACTAAGTATTTACATTTTCTCATTCCCTTGTGAATTGTGGAGTCCTATATCTTTCCCTGGAGATTAGTTGATTCTTATACTGCTTATGATTTATGCTTCTTTTTTTCCTGCATGTGTCAGAAGTCTGTATTATGTTGTAACCTTGGGATAGGTACTATATCTTAACAGCACTGAGTGTGCTATCAGTACTCAGGGCCACATTGCATGTTATACTTAGTATATGTTAAATGCAATTAAAATGCAAGTGACCATGCATTCAAGAATTAAAGCATGTGTTAAGCATGTTCTTATAGCAGCAGATGTAACTTTTTACACAAGGAGTATCTCTAGCTCATATAAAGTAACATACGTTCAGCTATCATTGAATGGTTCCATGTAGGTAATAGGAGCAATTTGCAGCCTTCCAGGATCCCAGCATGCATTGCTCCCAGTTCCCCATTCCCACTCTGGGGTGGTCTATCCCCTCACCAGAATTCTACTTCCCAAAGAGTTGTTACCAGCAGTTGCCTAGATTAATGAATCAAACCAGACCAGGTAATGGTTTCCTCAGACCCCAGCAGACCTTGAACTGGAGTCATGGCAAGGTGCCGGACCTCACTGACCCAGGGCAAGGAGAGGACCATTGTCACCACTTTCAACAGCACAAAGAACAACCAACAGCAGGTAGCTTACAAGTGCATCACAGACCAGATGGTAGCTTGGAGGCAACAACCAGACTCACTACAGATCTGTATTAAAAGCAAAAACGCAGTCACAGTACTTTCAGGGCAGTGATGCCAATAAGGTCAGGTAGCCTGATGACTGAGGTCCCATACCATGTAGACCTCCCTAGGATCCTTGAGGAGGACCAGGGCATCCCTCTACTATGTCATGCACTGCGCACTTGTCAGCCCAGTGTAGTGCAATGATGATGATGATGATAATGAAAATGATAGAGTTGTGTCCCCCAACCCTTGAGTTTACTAAAGGCGAGGGGGTACTGTATTCCACACAATGTAGAAGAGGTGAGAAGTGGTGACATGGCAAGGGTGCATGGGTGAATGGCTCAGTTTACAGCTTGATGGGTCAGTGAAGGCACTCAGTGGCTGGGCCATTTAGGGCACTCTATGGCCTAAGTAAGGGCTCAGTAATGCTTGAAAAATCATGACTGCAAGCCCAATTTACCTGTCCCACCACCAGACTACTCCACCTAGCAAAGGAAGCTTTCAGCCCACCCCTTCCCCTCCGTGGAAGTCCTGCATGCACTTGGGTGCAATGGGTCAGTAGGTTTCAGAGAGCCACCCTCCACCCCTTGTCTACACATATTGGTTACTTCCAGTTGAGTTCCACATGCCAGTGGGGAGAGGTGGGCTCAGCAGTGTTACTGCCCTCATAGTCAGCGTCCAACCCCTTGGACATCTTTTTGGGGCAACAGCCTACAAAAATGTGTAATCAAAAGCTTTCATTTAAGTCTAATTTAGCACAAGCTGAGCAGATGAAGTCCTGAGAAGAGGGGAGGCACAACCCCACGATGCTCTGCATGCCCCCCAACCTCCAAAAGCACTGTTGATATCGTTTGATGACAGTCCCATACTGGTAGGGGCCAGGTAAAGATTAGGGCTGTGGTGACAATGGGTTCAGCACATTTGGGCAGAGCATGGGATGGACATCATTCTTCAGGTGAGAGCTTGCAGGACGAGGGCCATTCTAGCTCAGGGTGTGCTGGATCAATGCTTTTCACTGCTGTGAAGTTTGGCAGAGCTGTGAAGCTGTAATGCAGGCATAGTGAGGTTTCATGTTCTGTGGAATTGCCAGACTCAGCAGGGAGTTGTCATAACAAGGATTCCCTGCCATGACTCTAGGGTGTGTGCTGGCACAAGGGCTCATAGAAACAGCAGGAAATGTCTTGTGGAAGCAGCAGATTTGTCACCTGCAAGCTTGAAAAAATCCACTCTATGCTGACAGGAAAACTCTTGCCAGGGAGATACTGGCTGGAGAAACAGCATCCTGAGACAGGGACAGACATGTTATTGGGATGTAGAGACTTCATAGAGATTTCATTCCTGTCCGTCTGTGGAAATCTCTGGGGAGTGAAAGGGGTGAGGGGCAGTAGCTGAGAGGGCACTTACCATAATAAGATTTCGCTCTCATCTCACAGTCCCATAGAAATGACCAAGCAGAGTAAGATGAACCTCATGCTATCTTAAAAGTTTCTACAATTTCAAAATCTGCATTGCTCTCCATGCCCTATTGTCTGAGTACCCACAAGCAACTGAGTAGGAATTCAGAAATCAAACAAATATTAGTTATCATTTTTGGAAACAGTTTCAAGGTCATTTCTACTTTCTTTGCTCCTCAGAATTCATCCTAGCACGAGAGAGCTTGAGAGGCTCCAGGGCTGACACTGCTGTAAGGCCATGAAGAGGCAGTCCCACTCAGATGATTTCCCATAGGTAAAAATACAAGTGGGACTGCCAAGATCAAATATTAGCAGATGTCTCTGATATCCATATACCAAGCTGCTGCCACTGAGAGTTGGCTTGCTACTTATGAGTGCTGATAGGACAGGTCAAAGAAACTGCTCAGCACTTTTCAAAAAACTTCTACGATGCAGGACTACCAATTCCTGAAACTGGCACAGGGATTGGCAAGGGGCTCAGGGAGGATCCAAGAACAGGTCCTCCTGACCACTGCATCCCTCCAGGCTGTTGTGCAATCATGCAGCTCTTGTCCTGGTCAGGATGGTGACTGCCGCAGAGGACTATGTCTGTACCATGACAGTGGTAGCAGGCACCAGTGGCTGCCTATGCTTCCCCACTTGACCAGACATGATGGCACCTGACACACACCAGCATGGGCTACCATGAAAACTAGTCTCCTCCCCTAAAGCCTGTCACACCCATCGCTGGTCAGTAACTGCCATCTGGTCAACGTGAGAGGCTGGCATGGCATGCTGTGTGCATGCCTTCCCATACTTCAGCTGCTCTGGCTGGCCAGAGCCATGTACCACCTGGCATGATTAGACACAATGGATAGAGTAGAGATATGAATGGCAGGTCCACCAAATGCCTACAGGAGCAGTCCTTCCCTCTTCTCGGGTGACAGGAAATGCCACCACCCTCCCAGGTACCTGCATTCCATCAGCAACATCCCAGGAGGGTACCTGAACTTTGATGATGAGACACAAGGATAGTTACTAGAACTATTTGTTCCCAGCCAGCTCCTCAGAAGTGGGAAGTTGGAGTCATCCATGGAGATACAGTTATCAAGTTCCTTAGAGTCATCTACACAGACTTAGGGGACGTGAGCATGCTTCCATGTCACAATGCTCTCAGGGACCTTCTCAGCCAGCAAGGACACCTATAGATAAGGGTGCGCCCAAAACACTGCAGAGCACATTTAACACAATGGCACATTTAAACAAGTTTGCACAGTGTTAAATCTGCTTGTGAGAAGGCCTTTGTTTCCAAGTGCTTACCTCAGGTTTATCTGAAAAAATATTGTTTTTAAGTTATGAAATTTGTGAGCTTCCTGCCCAGTCCTCCACTTGAGTTGTTCATAACTTTGACCCACCCAATGGCTCCTGCCTTGGTTTCTTCTTGCCAGCCAGCCCTTGCTAATTCCTGCACAGGGCCCCATGTCTCAGTCTCTCAGCTCCAGACTCCAGCAACCCAATCCCACACAATAGGGAGGATCCAACCCAATGGGTAGCACAAAAGATGTTTACTGAGATGTTGTAGAGGATAACAGACCAAGTAAACGTTCATTGCAGCAAATGAAAGGTTCATAATAAGTCAGAGCTCCCACTTGGCAGAACATTGTCCCAGAAAGTAGTCACTCAAAGCTTCCCTGATCAGAATGGCCTGCCAGTGGTTATGTCTGGAATGCTTGCCTGGGAGTGCTGCGTCAGCCTGGGCACTATCCAGATTGCCAGGGGCTTCCCATAATGTGAGTCCATCCAAACTGTACCTGTTTCCTAAGAAGGTTTCACCTCTTGCCTCACATATACAGTGAAGGATGCAGGCAGAGGACACAAAGCTTCCTAGGATTCAGCCAGACAGTGTATGACTTCATGAACCAGGGGAGCAACAGGTAGGTCAGGTCCCAGATGATTGGTAGGGGAGGGGAACAGTGCTGGGGGGGAGGAGGAAAATGGTCAACTCATTCAAATCTATGGTAGAAACACTGTGGGTGAACTTTACTCTTGTTCTATCACCTACAGGAAAAAGAATGTTCCTGAATCATGTACCTAGCCCAACCACCTAACAGTGATCCAGAATTGCCTGGAGTATAACTGAAAAGAATCCCTTAAGGGTCATATAATCTGAGGCACAGTAAGAGTGTGGAGGAAATACAGAAAGGGTATGCGGGTCCCATCAATGGCCTCTACATAGTTCAGTAAACCCGTGTATATAGATGTGGTGATAACCTCCTGCAAGTTCCCAAGACAGATACATTGAGGCCCCAGCTCCTTAAATATGGTGTTACATACTTTGTATGCAACTGCCATTACCATTGTCCACCCCACACCAAACTGATTGGTGATAGAATGGAGGTTGTTGATGTTTTCCAGCTTCCAAGTGACTAGACCCATGACTCTTAATTATTGTGGGGGTGCTGAAGCCTGATATTGCACTGCAGCAGGGGCATCAGATTTGTACAAAGGTCCATGAATGTGCAATGGGACATCCTAAAGTTGCGCCACCACTGCTCATTGACCCCAGTTTTGAGCATGAGATGCTCTCCCCAATCCAAGCTTACTGGTTGTATTCAGCAGTGATGAAGCTGCATCCAGTACTGGCTCTGTAGTACCATAGCTTGCACAGGAGCTCTCACCGAAGCACTGTGTGCTTGTGATGCCTGTGAATTGCAGCAGTAATAAACAAGGTTTATTCATGTAAAATAATTAATGAAATGATCAATGTCCTGAGCCTATCTAATACTTGCATGCAAGATCCTCTTATGCTGCCTCTGAGACTGGCCCATGAAGATTAAAGAATGAAACTCTAGACTATAAAGATAGTACAAAAGAATGTCGATGGATGTTTACTGATTGAAGCAAAGCCAGTGTTATTGCATATGGTCAAGCATATTGATTAATTTGTCATTGATATTTTATGTAGAACTTTGTAAATCTACATAATTTTTTTCTACAAATCTACAAAAATCTACAAAAATATTTTTCATTTTCTCTGTTTTTGTTCCACTTGAATGAATGTAGGTGTAGCAGTCTGCAGAAAAATTGAAGGGTGAAACATAGGCTGCAGTTAGGAAGAATTTAAGAGAGGCATCAAGCTGATCTGCATACACATAGCTAGAATGCCAATGAAATTGTTGAATCTTTGTAAATATAGAACAACTTCATTACAATGATCCCTATGGGTCCAGGAGAAAAATTCATTTAAAAGGGTTGTTTGGGACATCATAAAAATTTGCTATTAATTTGCTGCCTCAATAATAAAAAAATGTATTCCTGTTGTTGATGGCATTGTTAAAAGCAGGTGTTTATTATAACCAAGGTTGTTTATAATAAGATTATGCCATAGTTCTCTTAATAAACAGTTAGTTTAAAGAAATGTGAATCCTTTCAGGTTATGTCACAATGTAGGGTTACCTGAAACATGGTTCCAGAAGTCAGTAAGTATAGTGTAATCAATACCAACAAAAGGCATGTGATTAACAGGCCAACAAAGCAGCACCTAGAAAAAAGCAAATAGGTCATCATCATTGGCAGTCCCTCCGTATGAGGGTGATCTGTACCGTGGCTCATTCATGAGTCTTGAAATGACTTAAAAGTCCAATCCGTGAGCCACAAATCTGTCTACAGAAGTTGTAGTTCTTTCTGCTGGGGAGAGCAGGCTGTAGACTAGGATTCCTCTCATTTTCCTTCCTCTGCTCTCTCTTTTTTGCTTCAAGGGTGAGGCACTTTACCCTGAAACATGGTTGAGGTTGTCATGCCATTGGAGTTAATTGGCAGCCAGCTCCTCCCAATTTCTGATATCAACATCTGTTTTCTTAAGGTATACTTTCAATGTGTCCTTGTAGCATTTCCTCTGGCCACTGTGAGATCTCAGCCCATTACTGAGGAAGCAGAGTGGTTGTTTTGGGAGTCAAGAGTCAGGCATCCACACGCAATGTCCAGTCCAGTGAAGCTAATGCTTGAGGATCACTGACTCAATGCTGGTAACATTTGTTTTAGCAAGGATGCTGGTGTTTGCATGGCCATCTTCCCATTTGATGTGGAGAATTTATTGGAGTCATCATTCGTGATATCTCTGCAGGCTCTTGAGATGATGATGCTAGGTCATCCATGTTTCACATTCATAAAGAAGAGTGGGGAAGATTTGGACCTTGGTGTCTTTTCAGAGATCACAATGAATAAAGACACTCCACAGCAGTTTCCTAAAGGAGGCACTTGGGCCCTAGATCCTGTGCTGGATCTCCTCATCAATGTTCACTCTCTGAGAAAGGTGGCCATGAGGTAGGTTAAGTGCTTGACTATTTCCAGGATCTCTCCTTCAATGGTAATTTCGAGATAGGGGTCACATTCAAGGCCTGGGGTAGGTAGATAGAGAACTTTAGTCTTCTTGATGTTGAGAGAAAGGTCTAAAGTTCAGTAGGGTTCTCTGAAAAAATCCAGTGTGGTCAGAAGGATCTCTTTAGTGTGCACAAGGATGGTACAGTCATCAACATCTTGAAGGCCAAAGATGACTGTTTGACTACTTTGGTCTTCAAGCAAAAGTTTTTCATATGAAGAGGCCTCCATCCATTTATTATTCAATGTCACTTCTGGAAGGAAGGTGGTATTTAATGAGAACCAGGATGACTGTTAAAAAAGTGGAGAAGAGTTAAGATGATGACATATCCTTGCTCAACCCCAATTCAGATGACAAATGGATCTGTCTCTGATCTAGTACAAAGAATGGTCACAGTCATCTGACTGTAGAGAAGCCTCAGGACCTTGATGTACTTTTAAGGACATCCAAATCTGGCCAGTACTTCCCAGAAGGCTTTGCAATTGATGGAATCAGAGACCTTAGTAAAGTCAATGAAGGCCATTTACAGAGAATGATGTTGTTCCCAACTCATTTCTTGGACCTGGTGGTCAACAAAGATCATGTCAATTGCCTCATGGTATGATTGGAAACCACACTGAGATTCTGGCAGGACTTCCTTAGCAAAGACAGTTCAGGAGGATGTGGGCTGGGATTTTCTCTGCTGTGGAAAGAAGGGCAGTACCTCAATACCTCCCGCATACAGTCTTATCTCCTTTCTTAAAGATATTCATGATGTTGGCATTCCTCAGGTCCTCAGGGATCTCTTCATTGTCCCTGATTCTTTATACCTGCATCTTATTGCTAAGCAGGGCTAGCTGCCCTTTCTAGATCCTTAAAGAGTCTCTACAACCTGTCACAGGTCTTGGCTGCAGGGTATCTTATCATGACAGTTGTCTGCTCCCTCATCAGCGATTAAGTTGTGCAGAGGCCAATAGGATGGGCTTCCTCCCCCCTAATATAGTACTAAAATTCTTTAGATCACTGGAGCTTCTGGCTTCATTGAGAGACTGGCTGCAGCCTTGGCTAATGGATCAGACATGCAAAGGTTGCATGATTTGCTGATGTTGGATTTCTATTAAAAAAAGGCCTAAGAAAAAGCCAACTCAGTTTTATAGAAGCTTAGAAACTCTGGTGTTATTTCACAATAGGCATCAATATTGCTTCCAGTGAACTTAAATAATAACAAATCCCTTGACTTTGGTGGTGGTTTGGATCCCTAGGATCATATACTTCCAGGTACATGACAGATTCCCATTTGTTGTCATAACCTTACATTTGCAATATACTGCTTAGAATTCAATATCAGAAGGGGCCATTCACTCATTTAGTCTGAGCTCCTGTACATGTCATCCAACTGCCACAGCATTGATTTATGTTTTATTAAAGCATTATCCTCCAGAAAGATACCCATTCTTGGCTTGAAGGTATCAAAAGATGTAGATTCCACTGTATCCCTTGGTAATCTGTTCCAGTGGAAAACCTGATGACTCATTTCCCATTTTTATTTGCCTGGCTTCTGCTTTCTACTGGGTTTTGCTATGCCTTTCTCTGATAGATCAAAGAGCTCTTTAGTATATAGCATTACAGCCCTAGGAAGATAATTCCCACACTGCAATCCAGTCATCTTTCAAGAGGCTCTTTTGATCGAATAATTAGATCAAACTCTTTAAGTGTCTCTGCAAGGATGATCTTATGTATTTTTCTGCAACCTCTCTAATTTTTCAACAGTCTTCTTAAAAGGTAAACATCAGAACTATATGTCATATTCTGATATGCACTTCAACAGTGCTGTACTTATATGCAACATCACTGCCTTTCTTCTACTTGCTACTTCTGTATTTATCAATCCAAGGAATAAAGTCTTATACAGTGAGCTTCTGCTGAGCTGTGATACAAGTATGATACACAGTATTGCCAAGTATGATACACAGATCCTTCTAGATTCACTGCTTTCCATGATACAGCCCCCGCCATACTTTCTTTAGGTATGGTCAGTATTCCTTACTTCTAGAGACATAACTTTGAATTTGGGTGTATGAAAAAACATTCTATTTCAATGGGCCAAGCTTACTAAATGATCCAGATGGCTCTGTGCAGCTGCCTTGCTCTCATCCTTTCTGTTTGGCGCCCATTGATTCTTCTGGATCATGGTGTATACATGAGCTGTCACCCAGACCTTCAAGGCATATGCCTAAGCCAGAGTTGTATGGAGGAATGGAGCCCTCCCAGATGATCTATCCCACTTTAGGCTACCAAGACAGAATCCAAAGGCCAGACTGAGTCCGCATGCTTGATGCTTCCATGGCTGTATTTGTATAAGCATCCTGGAAATGAACATGGGTTACCTGTGTGGCAGACAAGGAATCACAGGAGACTTCCCTCGTAAGTAGTGGTTAGAATTACAGCAACCTTTGTGTCATTTCCAAATTTATTAGCAGTAATTTTATCTTTACTTACAGATCACTGATGACACTAGGGATAGTTTCAGGCATAGTACTGTAGAATTTGTCTCGAAGAATTTGTCTACAAACTAAAGCTGTCCAGATTTTTTTGACAACATGGTAATGTTAAGGTGATAGGTATTGCATGTTGAGGTGATTGTTGCCTTTTTGACAAAATGGTTATTTTTTGGGGGTGTGGAAGATGCTGATTTGTTAAAAAACCCACTTTTTTGTGGAAATGGACCGATTTTAATGAAATGTCATTGGGAAAAGCTCCAGAATGGAATTTCTTGTCCAAGCTAGAGGGGCAGAGACCCCAGACTAGCCAATAGACTAGTTGTTGCGGCACTCATCTGGAATATGGGAGACCCAATTTCAAGTTCCCACATTGTTTGATTCAGACTAGGGACTGGGACCTAGGTCTGCAACATCCCATGTGACTGTCCTGACCATAAGGGTATTCCATAATCTGCAGTGTCCTTTTCAATATCTCCTTGTAGAATTGGTCAATTTTGGATACGTATTTAATTGAGTTAGAGAGAAAGATAAAGAGACTGACTCCATAGCTATCTGCTACATCTGTAGGAATGTCTACATGAAATGTATGAATGCACCTTAGCCCAATTTATATGTCTACACATGTGCACACTTACTTTGCAGTGAAAATGGCTAATCGCAAATGAAGGTATAAAATTTACATGTGATTAGTTAAAGCATAGTAATGTACATGTAGACATGACCCAACACTAAATTTAGTGCCGGGTCTGCCTAGCCACTAGGGGGACACCCTGAAGCCATAAAAGACTTCTGTTTCTTGCCCGTGGAAAGTGAACATTTGGGTGTGGGAGAGACCCTCCAGCCCCACTAGGAATGCAGGATCTGGGTGCCACCCCCTAGTACTGGAGCCCTTTGCATTCACTGGCTGCACCAGCAGTGCATCCTGGATAGAACCACCCTGCTCCAGCAGCTGGTGGCAGTGGCAGAGGAGCAGGAGGCACAGGTGCAGGCCTGGCAGGTAAAGGACATCATTCAGGGGACCACCTAGGAGGAGGCGGAAGACCAGGTGCAACAAGGTTACTGGGCACTGTTGGAGGACCTGGAGCAGGAATACATTGAGCTGATCCAGCAGCAGGTGGACCTCCGGGCCTGGGCAGTGGAGGCCTCAGACACCTACCACAGGACTCTGGACACCCTCCTGGGTCTGGTAGTCATGTCCATGTCCTTCACTGCCTAGCCCCTGTCCCTCCCAAAGCAGTGCATCAGGCCCCTGCATGGACCTGGGTGGAGGTTTTCCACTACTTCCTGCCCACTGAAACCCCTTATCTGGCCCCAACCCTGGGTCCCCTGCCACCCACCTGGGCCCACTTCCACCGCTCACCCTGAGACCATGTACCTGAACACCCAGAAGTGCCAGGCCTGGCACCAGAAGGGGATGCTGGCCCTGGACTTCAGCAAGCAGAAGGAGAGTCACCTGCCTTTGAGGAGTGCCATCCAGTGTTGCCCACGGATGAGCCTACTGCCTGCTGTGGTTGGCATGGCCCCCCAGACCTATGGGGGAACTGGCCAAGGCCAGGGTGCTGGGTACCTGACTCCAGGATCTGCCCCCTAGGTGCTGCCACTTTACAGCCTCCCACTTCAGGACTCAAATAGAGACCAAGACTATTGTAGTTTGCACATTGAGAAGTGTTTTTTTTATTGTTGGTAGGTGGGGAAGGTGGTGGAGGGGTCCTGTGTGTTAAGGAGGATGGGGGGAGGAGGCTGTATGTGTTGAGCCTGGAGGGGTAGTGTGGGTGTTGTGCAGAAAATAAAGCTTTTTCTTTCAAATATGTTCATATCTTGAGAGTAGTTTGGGGGGGTGAGCAAGGGGTAGGGGGTATGTGGGTGGTGAGGCAGGTGGGCTGGACTGAGGAGTGCAGGAGAAGGGGGTTGGCCAGGGCCTCACCCAGTGCCCTGGACCCTGCTGGTAGGTGTGTGGCTGTCCTGGGTCCTGGTAGGGGGGGTCCTGCTGGGGCCAGCAAATCCAGCACCTTGGTCAGCAGGAGTGGAGAGCACTGGGCATCTCTGTCAGGGGCAGGGGTGGGGGCAGGGCCAGGGGCTGGAGCAGCCATGGCACAGAGAGGCAGAGTGGAAAGGAGGGAGATGGTGCATGCTGTCTCTGTGCTGGGCACACAGCTGCTGGCCAGAGAAGGGGCTGGTCAGAGATCAGAGAGTAAGGCTATATTTTCAAGATGGCTGCCAAGTGCTGGCAGCTGGCTCTGGCTTCAACATATTGAGGTTATTCTTGTCTTTTTGACAAAATGTTTACTTTTTGGGGGTGTGGCTAGAGGCTGGAGCTTCTCCCAGTAGCCACAGGGGCACATGGCAGGGCTGGAGGGACTTGGCACTAAATGTAGTACCAAGTCCCTCCAGCCCTGCACATAGATTCATAGATTGTAGAGTCAGAAGGGATCACAATGGATCATCGTGTCTGATCCCCTGCCCCTGGCAGGAAAGAGGATCAAGGTCAGATGATCCCAGCCAGGTGACTATCTAGCCTCCTTTTGAAGACCTCCAAACTAGATGATAGCACCACCTCTCTTGGAAGCCCATTCCAGACCCTGGCCACTCATACTGTGAAAAATTTCTTCCTAATATCTAACCTAAAGCCACTCTCAACTAGCCACACCTGTTATTCCTAGTTTACGTCCGTTATTCCTAGTAAGCATGTAGGCACCTGGCAAAAATCACTTATTGTGCATTAGCTTAATGCACAGTAACTTAAGTTGCAGCTAACTGCACATGTAGACATGCCCTGTGTGTCTCTTGCAGTATGTGTACATGTGTATGTATCTCTGGGAGTGGATTTAGCGGGGGTATAGACGTATACCCCTTTTTAGTCAACCACGGCACAGGAAAAGCACCCAGGAATTTAAATTCTTGAAGTAAGAATCTTCCCTTCCCTTTTCCTCTGTGCTCAGTGTCACAACCCCTTCCCTTCCCTCTCCTGCCCACTGTTGCCACAGTCCCTGGCTGCCCTGGAGCAGATGTGGGAGATACGCAGCCACTCCTGCCCACACCAGCTACATTCAGCCAAGAGCAGCAGCAGCAGTGGGTGGGTTCTTCTTCTTGGCCAATTCCCCCAGTGTTCTTTGCCAGCCCAGGAACAGGCATGGGGGAGGGAACCCACCCACTCTTGCTGCTGCTGCTGTCTCTAGTAAGCCTGACTTGATATGTAGCTCAGTTGCAGTGGGGCAGGAGTGGCTCTGGAGCTCCATCTTTCCCATTCCTGGCTCAGCTGGGGACAGTGGCAGTGGCAACGGCAGCAGCAGGCAAGGGAGGAGAGGAATTGGAAAGGAGGGGAAGGAACATGGAGCTGAGCATGGAGGGAAAGGGAAGGGGGAGGGAAGAGTCTTTCTTGCTCGAGAGACTTAAAAAATTCCACTGCTGCTGCTCCTGCACCATGGTCTGCCTGTCCTGGTGAGGGCAGTCAGGAATAGC
This sequence comes from Caiman crocodilus, assembly GCA_030014935.1. Lineage (NCBI taxonomy): Eukaryota > Metazoa > Chordata > Crocodylia > Alligatoridae > Caiman > Caiman crocodilus. The sequence goes on along the minus strand of JAGPOW010003642.1, from coordinate 72,422,979 downwards.
CTGGGAGTCAGACGTGTAACCCCGTATAACTGGGTCACTTAGTGGGGAAAAGATGCCTATATTCTAAGCACTGCCATCTCTAAGTGGAAAGAAAGATTTGGATCTGGACCTATGGCAGAAATACATGCAGTAAAGTGTACTGTGTTGTACATAGATTGCTAGTGATATTTTCTCATTGTTCAAATGCTTTTTGAGAAACAAAGTCTGATGAAAAAGAAAACACCTTGGAGAACATGTCAGCAGAGGGGGCAATTACCTGAGGCACTACATCGCTGTAGTGATAAGCTATGGTGACATAGCGTTGGTAGGCACAAACTGTGATTCTGATGCTACATTGCCATAGCAAAGAGCTACCTCACTATAGGGTATCACTATGGCAACATAGCTGCTAAAAATAACTGTGTTTCTCTGGGACAGTGCAGTAATGTCTATTACTGTGCTGTTATTTAGTACTTCCTAAAGCAAGTACTCAATGACAGTGTTGTGGAGGGCACATGTAGATGCACCCAATTTAAAAACTGAACAAAAGCATATGTATGCATATTTTGAAACTAAGGACTTAAATATTACTTTAGCCATGAAATGCCAAAAAATGCAAAAAAATCTAGTTTACTGGCCTCTCTCTCCCATGCACCTTACCATTCCCAGCAATATCCTCTCTCCTTTCCTGCTGCTTCCCTACTCCTTATATTTTAAACACTGCTTTCTATTTAGAAAGTCTTCTTCTTGAAGTCCCTTCATAGCATCTGATTAAGTCAATGCTTATGAATGCTCATGCATGTCTGACTTCAGGCTAACATGGATAAATACCTCTTTTTTAATACAAACAACAGAACTGTGTGGCCTAGATCCTTGGTTGGTGTCTATCACATAGGCACTGAAACTGATTGAGCCATATTGATTGATACTAATTGAGGAGAATGCTGATTTATACTGCTGAAATAGTTCATGTGAGTTTCTTTTTCCCCTTAGATCACTTCATCATTGTCTGCTCCTCTGGCTCAGCTGATACATGTTTCAGAGACTTGGGGTGCTTTAAAAAGTTTAACTTTCTTCTAAAAAAAATGAGCTAGAACTGGATCCTTTCCCAGTATACGTTTTAGGTAGAATTTAAAGCAATGCAGCAGCTCCTGAATGAATGCTGAGGGTCAGATCAAAGGCAAAACATAATATTTTTTGTTGAAATATGCCAATTTGAGAAATTTACTTGTGACTACACTTCACAAGAAACTACTACTTCCCTCTTTCTTACTTGCCACTGGACTTTGCAGACAGTTGGACCTCACTGATGAATTTTTACTTTCACTCAAACTGAAAATGGAGTAGGGTGGTCTATAGACTTATATGGTAGAAAAGAGCCAAAGGAAAAATTCAAAAAGATCCAAGGAACCTTATTGCCCAAGGAACCTTATCGCAAGATAGTAGGTGATAAATATGAACACATATCTTTGTCAAATAGTACCATAAATTTTAATGGCGCTCTGTGGAGACTGAAACACAGACTTGGTCCCTTCGTCAGAGCCTCTACAAATCAAAGCTTCACTCCTGGAACTGGACCAGGGAAAAGGACCTTTGCAGATCTGATTTCCTGAGCTCAAAAAAAAGGGTGAATGATATGACAAGTATGATTTTTCTTTTCAGTGACACAGGACAAAAGGAAAAATAGACTCTACAGAGAAGCTTTTGTTTTCACACAAAGCCTCAGGCATAAAGCAAATGAAGTTATGATATGAAATGAGGTAATCCTGAGGTTATTATAATATTATCTAGAGAAATCAGAAACAGAGATTGTAGCCTATCTTGTGTATATTGAGCTTTAGAGCTTACAGTCACTTAGATTATTATTCTATCAGTTTTTATTGGATGGGTCTGATAGATGGAAAGATTTAGGAAGGTGTATTTCGTAGTGAAAGTCACTCTTTCTGACTTCCAGCATATAACTGGCAGCTCAGCGTTGGGAGTTATAATAGCGCCTTTTCTACAGCGCTCAATAGCTGAGAAGAAAGATAGAAAGTGTTTACCAGCCTGTTGTATTCAGTGGTTGGATATTACCCAGCAGGGAAAAAGAAAAAGAATGAATCATTCAAGAAATAGCTAAGGGATAGCTGCCCAACTGCAAGGGGTCCCCAAAATTATAAAAGAGTTTCTCATGCCTGTCTTTTAAAAAGAGTGATTAGAGTCAGTACCTTTTGGCCTCTTCTAGGTAACTTTTTCATTTTAATTTTACTTTAAAGGAGGAGGTGAAAGGCCTTTTGGCACCAGCCAGTGCCTTTTACTCCAGCTGTCTGAGTGGATCACAGTTGCTTGGCAACCAGTCTCAGGCTCTCCCTTCCTGCCAGCATCAGACTATGAAACCCAAGAGTTTTTGCAGTTTTGACTAGTGGTGTCAACACAAAAGTGAAAACCCTTCATGGTTTCTTAGATCTTCTACCTTACCCATTGGTTCTGTACATCACACACATCCAGGAGATTTAGCTGGAGGTAGTTAATTTCTGTATTGCGGACAACAAATGGAATTGTAACCCTTCTCCAAAATATCAGATCTCAGATCAGACCCACAAGGAAGAGGGAGATACCTCTTTTTGCCTTATTCTTTTCTGTGTGCCAAAGCCTCCTGGGCTCCTACTTGTGCCTCTTCAGTTGGAAAAAAAACAGTACATTCAGCTTTCCTACCCAGTATTTTATCTAAAATATTTATGTTTCAGTGCAGCAACATGTTCACTTCAATGAAGGTTGAGAGCACTTAGCATCACATAGGATCAGCTCCTTTGTTTGCTTTGTCTGCATTTTTTCCCACCAAAGGATAAAAGGGAAATTATTTCATAATCTAGTCATTTAAATTCATAAAAAGAGAAGAATTTGAAATCACAATTATCATCAAATACAATTCTCCAGGTTTTTTTTATTCCCACCCACACTCACATTTCTTTTTCTTTATGAAATATATTCCAGCCTCTGGAATATATTCATAAATTTTATCTTCATTTTTTCCCCTTCAGGATTACATTAAATTGAAAATAGAGCATAGATTTTGTTTAGAGTTTGGCTGGGTAGTTTTATGACTTTCTTCTGATTTCTTCTCCTTCTTAGTATTATATATAATCCCTTAGTTCCTTCTCTTTATGTGAGATGAGAGATGGGCAGACACCTGCAGAGTTTGCCAGTTTTTTTTCCCTTGCCAGCTAAGAGAAACTCTTGACACATAAAGGGATTTCACTCTGTTCTTGTTTGCACACTCTCTGCAGATTCTTATTACCTTATGGTCAGATAACCTATGCCCTCCTGAGCACTTGTGATTTTTAGAGATATAATACAGCACCTAATGAGTCACTTTCATATGTAATATTCCTTTACATTTTACTACTTTGAAGATAGTTTCATGGAGAGGTATTTAATTTGAATGAAGATGAAAAGCCTATGCACCTCTTAGGTCTCTTGCAGTCTTTAGTGACTGTGCCAATGGTGCATAAAGGAAGCTACAGCAAATTAGTTTTATCATGTGGACTTTTATCTTAGGGAACAACCTTAGTTCTGCAGTCAGAAACGCCACTGAGGATGAATGAAAAAAGACACCCTAAAAAAATCACAAGAGAAGAACAAGACATTCCCAAACATGATCAATTGTCAGTGGACCTGAATATCATATCCATATCTGTTTTTATTTATAAATGCTGACCGTGGCTGTGTGAAGACATTTGAGGAGGTTGGCGAAAGTTAGATTGCATGAAAAATTGCTGAACTGTCTAAGGTAAATTGGGATGGGGGGTTAGGGACCAGGGTCAAGCAAGCTCCAGGGGGGATTGAGGGGTTTGCAGGGGGATTGCTGGTAGGTGGGCTCCACAAAGCTACCAGGGGGGCAATCAGGCTCTTGGAGCAAGGGGCTTGCTGGGATCTGAGAAAGTTTGGTGGGATAAGGGGGGTTTGTAGAATCTGCATGGGGAAGCTTGGGGACAGGGGGGACTCTTTCCTCCACCCCCTGGGATAAGGGGCTATCCCCCTTCACCTCCAAACAACCTTCACCTGGTGAACCTACTCCCCCCATCCCTTCTGCTCCTCCATCCACCCTGATGTACTTCCTTAGCTCCTGGCATCTGTGAACACTGATAGAGGATGCAGGGTTTGGATCCGAGAGGAAGGGCGGAGGGGCATTGGCTAGTCCATGAGGGGGTTGTCCATCTGGGGGTGGTGGGGAGGGACTGGGGGGCTAAAAATAGCCTGGTGCCAGGGAGGGGGTAGGAAGAGTGCAGTCCTGGGCCTGGGCCACTGATTGGGTTTTCCCAGCCCTGGAGCTGTGCTGGGAACCGTATAGAAGTTCAGTTGGATTGGTCTTACTGGACCCAAGATAAGTTAGACTACCTCAGAGGTACACTTAATTTAGATAAGCGTGGTCATTTTTAGACTGATTTAACTGTCCTAAACTTCTGCACATTTCCCATGAAAATATACCTAACTAGTGTAAGGTCCGCATCTGGGTGAATTAAGTTAGAACGAGTGGCTGTTTTTATCATGATCTAACCTCCCTGAATGTCTGTATGCTGCCCTTGTGGTTATAAAATATTTAACAGACCCTTTCGCTATGTTCTGATAAGCTTTGTAGTCCTACTATAGGACCATATTCTGATGCCCTTATTCACACTGGACAAGCTAAATCAGACAAAAATGGTTTGAAGTAGAGGCAGAAAAACAGGGTACTCAGTGATATTGTCACAAAACATAAACATATATATATATTTTTTTTCATTGTTTGACTAGGTTAATTTGGTCATCAGGTACTGAGTTACCTCTCCAGGGTATGGGTAACAATCTCAAATGTGTACCTACTGGCCAGTTTTATTTTCTGTCTTTAGTATGCTCATAAATCTAAGCCTTACATGCCTACTCTACTGTAAGCCTGACCTGAATTTTGACTCAAGTCTCCTGATTTCTTCAGTACACTTATTCTGAATTCTGTGGTGCACAAGATTCCTATGGCAGGGTCTGGTAATTAAAAAAAAAAGTTCTTTTTCACAGAACAAGAATAATACAGACCCTTTTGTCCTTTATGTTATTTTTGTGCTAGGGTGTCATAGCTATGTAGATGAATAAAGTTTTTCCTCAAAGCATGGCTCAGCTTTGCCCTAATTATAAGGGCAACTACAATGCAAAAAGCAAAGAATACTCCATATTTTGAACAAGTTGGTTGGGAGCATGTAGAAAGGGATACAGATTCATTTCCAAAGAGACCAATTATTTCAGATGCTGCTGTTTTGGGGTTTCCAATGAACACAGTATAGAAGGTGCTTGTGGTACTGAACATTTGTGCCCTGAAAAACTATTGACTTCTTTCTTAAGCCTCTGGGCTCAAAGCAACTCAGTCAGGCCCAGGCAGGTGATAAAATATGACCAAAAGGTATGCATAAAAGAGGAGGGTTCTGATGCAGCGGAAAAGTCATCACCAGAAAGGAAAAAAGAAAGATCAATCTGCTGAATAGGTGTGTGATAATGGGAGGAGGGAATGAAAGATGTCTGCCTGTCTAAGGAAGTGATATATGGGATGGGAGTCAGAGTATGCACTGATATTAGAAAAAATGGTGGGTGAAATGGAGTACAGTTTGTACTATTTCCTTCATTACTTGCTAAAAGTTGAGAACTTTATTTCTGAACTTTTCCACTTAGTGTTAGAAAAATATGCCTTGAATTTCTTATAAAATGAACAGACAAGGCTTGACAAGAATAGGGAAGGAAGTCCAAAGTTACAGCTGTAAAATCCCGGAATTCTGGGGTTCTGTTCTGGGGAGTAGGAATTGTGGAAGAGGTGGAGATATGTTGGCAGGTTTTACATTTCTTGTCCTGGCATGGTCTGGATCTATTCAGTGTGTTTACTTTTGGTGATGAGGTTTGTGAAGTTCAGTACTTGTTTGAAGGCTAGGATGGGTGGTTCTGGCTGCATATAACAAAGCTTTCTAGGTGTGTTTGGGATGATTGCTGGTTCTGTGCAGATATGTATGTTGGTCTGTGTGTTTTTTGTATAACAATCTTACCATTCTGGATACTGATCATTGTGTCTAAAAAGGAGATGTTGGCGATGGAGTATTCATTCATACATTCTTAAAAACAAATGTACTTTGTAACTTGGCTAAAATGTTCTTTAAATGGTTTATTGTCAAATGAGTTTTTGGGGGATATGAAAACTGTCTGCTCTTCAAAGATAGATTTACATTTTCAGTGACAAACTAAATACTTTCAAACTGAAACGTTTTAGGCCTCTGGCTACCCCACTTCATCCCCTCCATCACCGCTGCCCCCAGGGAGCAGGGCTGGGGGGGGTGATGGTGGTGAGGCCAGTGATGCTGGCCTTGCCCCCCACCGCTCCAGCCCCTCCATCCTCACCATCATGGCGGTGTTCCACCATGCCACTGCCACCTCCTGTCCGGAATGCTCTTAGAGCACTCTGATTGGCCGTTTCAGTAACCAATCAGGGTGCTCCAAGAGTGTTATGGACAGACAGACAGATGGACTAAGCCCTTTATTATATTAGAATTTGCAGCTAAAATTTTTCTGGATTAAAAATGGATTCAAATTACCAATGATTTCTTTTTTGTGGTGAAAAAATTAGAAGAAAAGTTATTTTTCTTTACACTTAAGGCATATGCATGTACTTTCTTGTCTCAAGTCCTTTCAGTTACAAATCACAAATTGCCTTTAAGAGCTGACAGGGAAAAATGATAATTAACAGCCACAAGAACAAGTTGCTTTACTTCATTTAATGTAATATGTTTGACATACGGCAAAACTTCAGTTTGGCTTTTATTGAATTAGTCACTTATAATAGCAATAGATTCAATCCAATTTGAAGAGATTCATTAAATAATATTTTCATGTGATTATCTAACTCCTTTACCCTTACAAAAACATCATGGATGTAGTGAACTGAAGAGTATGATTTTGCAGTCTAAACCAAACCATATGAATTCTAGAGATCAGGAATTATTATTGAGGTACCAAATCTGATTTGCTGTTTATGATCGGGGAAGTATAGCTGTCAGGGGTGAGATGAATTTGTACCACAGATGTATTTAGGGATATGTCCAAGTTATAGTTCTTCATCTAGATTCTGTTTAGGTTTCTTACAGGTGGCTTTTCAGATGTTTAAACAGAAGAGTTTCTATAACTCCAGCAACATAAAAAAGTGAAACCTAAGAAGGTCTGTAATAAGACAGACAATAGCTGAATATTTTGGGAAAGAAATAATAAGGTGTGTTCATTACATTGTTGACAAGATGAAATGCTCATCCAAATTTTTTGAGGAAGTGGGAGGCTTCAGACTACCCCCTTCCCACTCCCCGCCCTCCATGCACAGAAGGAATTTGAGGCTCAGTACACCTTTCCTATTTCTAGCCAACTATGCTGGCCACTTCTTGTTACCCTAGCCCAGTGGCTCAGCTACATGAGGTGAAGTTACTGGAAAATGCTTAACCTATAGCCTGGTATTTAGAACACTATGTTGCAAACCAGGGAAGGTATAGATTCCTTGTGCATGAAGGGGGATGGTCACATGGATATCTCACTTTCTAGGGTGAGTGCAGTGGTCAGTAGTTTAACTGGGGAAAGAGTGACCATAGGAGCCCTAGATGCAGAGAATGGGGGGAGGATGCAAAAATAGCTTCTGCTGTTGCCTTCAACAATGTGACAGCTAGCACTGCCCTATTTGCTCCCATTTCCCAAGGCATGGAACTTCTCTGTTATGCTTCTAATAGTGGTTACCTTCCCTTTGCTATTAGGGTAAAATCTGGAAAGATGACCTTCCCCCACCTCCTCTGACATCTAATATGTACTAGTCATGGATTTTACTTGGCTACAATCTGAGGTTTTATGCTGCACACTAACTGCATTACTAATTCTGCTTATGTGCCAAAAATGGCAGTTACGCGGGGAATGGCATTTGAGAGTACAAAATAAAATAGCATTCTGGTTCTTTCTAAGACATTACCTGTGGTGATTTTCTAATTGAGGGATGCTAAAAAGACTTGTATCAAGTGCTGTAGCTTCTTCTGGGCCTAGATTAACTGTACTGCTCAAACCTCAGAGGTACCCTAGAAAACACTGTGTATTGAGGAAAAGTCTGAAGCTTCAGAAATATCTCATAGTCAGCTTGTATCTAGCAGACAATGAGCTTGCTAAAAACACATAATTTATCCTTTCACTGTAAATACCACCAATAGGTAGATCTGTTAGAAATCATAGACGGGAATATGAGTAAAACTATAGAGAAGAATCCTTCAGTATTTAACTGAGGGACAGGCAATTATTTCCAGTGGAGGGTCACTTACCAAGTTTTGGCAAGCTGTCGAGGGCTGCATAGGTAGCCCTGCCCCTTGATAGGTGCCCCACCCCTTGGTCACCAGCTTGTGACCAGAAGTCCCACCCCCTAACCCCTGACCTTTGCCACCAGAAGTCCCTCTCCTTGCCCCCACAAGTACTCCTTTAAGCAAGGGATTTTGCCATTTCAGAACCAGAAAAGTACCAAGTTATATTCTAGAAAGTGAACATCAACAACATTCATTAATTTAATTTCAAACAATATTTTTGCCCTGATTAGGGTTGTGCAAAACAAGCCACATTTAATTAAAATTTGGCCTAAATCAGGGATAGTGATTCAATTAATTGATTTGGATCACTGTCATAGATTCATAAATGTTAGGGTCGGAAGGGACCTCAATAGATCATCGAGTTTGACCCCCTGCATAGGCAGGAAAGAATCCTGGGACTAAATGACCCCAGCCAGATGCTTATCTAACCTCCTCTTGAAGACCTCTAGGCATTGACCCCTACATGGTTGAGTGGGTCAGAAACTGGTTGACGGGGCGCTCCCAGAGAGTGGTGGTGGATGGGTCGTACTCGACCTGGAGAGATGTTAGTAGCAGGGTTCCCTAGGGCTTGGTCCTTGGGCCCGCACTGTTCAACATCTTCGTCGCTGACTTGCATGAGGGGGTGGAAAGCAACCTATCCAAGTTTGCTGATGACACCAAACTGTGGGCTGAGGTGGGGACACCAGAGGAGAGGGAGAGGCTGCAGTGGGATATGGGCCAACTGCACGAGTGGGCGGACAAGAACAGGGTGGGATTCAATGTGGACAAGTGCAGGGTGATGCATCTGGGGAGAGGAAACCCCCAGCACACATACTGGCTGGGAAGCTCCCCTCTTACTAGCATGGTGG
>JAGPOW010003642.1:72390599-72413683 GCA_030014935.1 Caiman crocodilus | reverse complement strand
TGTGGGTGTGTGTGGGGGTTTCTGAAGGGATAGGTGTGGAGAGTGTGGGGTGAAGGAGCATGCGAGCGTATGTGTGGATATGTGGGGTGTAGGTTGGTATGGAGTTTTTGAGGGACTGTGTATGTGGGGGAGGGTGGTTGGGCCATGTGAGTGTCTGGGTGTAGGGGTTTGCTTGTATGGCATTGTGAGAAGGAGTGTATATGTGTATGGTGGAATGTGAGTGTGGGACCCACCCTATGAACACACACATCCACTCTGTCCCTCTCTCCCTGCCCCCACCCCCACTGCTGGCCCTGGGGTTCTAGCGGGGACCCTGTACTCCTACGGTCTGCCGATGCAGCCGGGAGCCACACGGTGCTGGAGCGGCTGGCAGTGGGCAGGAAAGCACAGACGTGGCAGCTACAGGTGCGGGAGAGTGGCAGTGAGCAGATGCATGGGAGCACAGCAACAGTTGGGCAGGAGCACAGGGCCCACACTGGTGTCCCAGAGCCAGCACCACCGAGGCCCAGAATGGGGAGGCAAGACTGCGGGGCCCTTGTCCCCACTCCAGCACAGCTGGTGTTGGAACCTGTGCTTTTGCCACCCTGCTCTGGGCCCCACTAGTTCTGGCCCTGGGACACTGATGTGGGCCCCGTGTAACTTCCCAGCTGTTGCTGCATTCCCATGTGTCCATTCACTCAGTGCCATTCTCCCCCTCCTGTAGCTGCTATTTCTCTGCTTTTCTGCCCATTGTCGGCTGCTCCAGCACCACATGGCTCCCAGCTGCATGGCCACAACGAGCCAGCCCAACCCAGCTGATCACCTGTGGTCCTCCCTTGCTTCTCCCCCTGCCCTGCATTCTTATCTCAGTTTCCTTCCTTGGTGAAGGGAGGCAGGAACAGCTCCAGGGTCCCAGGACAGAAGTGTGTGGCAGGCAGAAGCTTCTGACTGTGGCGGGGCAGAGGTGGCAGGTTGCTGGGGATGTGGCTGGCCTTCCTGTTGGGGTTCTGGGTCCTGCTTCTAACTTCTCCTGGGTTCTACTGCTCCTGGCTCCTGTCATCTTTGACAGGCAACCAGGAGCTGATAAATATTAATTTTCTAAATTTTTTATGAGCCCTGCAGGCCATATAGAATGACCTGGTGGGCTGGACCTGGCCTGCAGGCTGTATTTTGCCCATCCCTGATTTAAATGATCACATCTAGGTTCTTTAGCTCATACTTTTTTTAGAACCAGACATTAAAGTCAGTTCCAGCAACCAATGTGGGGTGCTTAGTGCAAGAATCTGACCTTTTTCATCTCTATTTACTTTACCTGAACCAGTTCAACCTTTATGCATTTGGCACAGAGGCAGAGCAAATTTCTTACCCAGATTTTCTATGATAGGGACCAGTTCAACTATACTTATTTGTAATCTATGAATTTATGAATACATCCAAATATAGCCAATGACCTTCTGTGACAGATGGTGAATATTTTCCCCCCAGTGTATAAATTAACATTTTAAAACAGTTTTTAGAACACTGTTGTCTTTATCAAGTGAAACATTACAACAAGGATTTGCTGAAATCTGATGCCTTAAGTCTGGAAGTTCTGAAAATTCAATGTCTGAGGAATCACTTAGTACTAGTCTGCTATTAGCAAGGGCATCACAAGCTGCTGTTTGTTTTAGAATGATGTATGGTTTATGATGCTGAAACTGCAATCACAGACAAGTTACGATGATTTGCTTTGAAGATGATTTATGAATCAGACTCTGGCGGAAATTATTTCTCTCCTCCACATCTTGCTAGAAATAATATCCCTTGTCTTAGGCTTGCATCAAAAGAAATATTCTAGTGGTCCTCAGAACTTTGATTTGGAAAGATACTACTTCTTGCTCTCTTGGTCTGATAAAGCCATGTTCTTTACATTGATATGGGCAAAGCAGGTTATTACTTTTTCTCACAGTCCAGTATTTTTACACGTTGGTCCAAAATGTGGGCACTAATAAATACTTAGAGACAACTGACAAAGATATGTTATACAACCCAGATCAAAAGGGAGGATCAAATAGTCAAATAAGAATTTACTTGCAGTCCTTTGTCCCAAATAATAATGTGGTTGAAATTAGGTAAGAAAACCAGTAACTAAGCAATAAGCATGAATGCTGAGTGCCCCAGAGGCTGAGGGGGGCACTGTGACCATCCGCAGGTGGCAGTGACAGTGTCGGCGGTGGGGTGTGGCAGCAGTGAGCAGGGATCTCCTGCAGGCAGTTGCAGCAGTGTCAGCAGCGGGGGCAGGCCAAGTGGGGAGCTCCTGCAGGTGGCTGCAGAGGTGTTGGCAGCAGGCAGGTGGTGATCAGCGCCGACCAGCAGTTGGCAACTGCCCACAGCCAGCAGCGATCAGGGACTGCCCGCAGATCCCACCAGCAGTGTTGAGGGTGGAGTGGGAGGGGTCAGCGACTGTCTGCAGGTGCCACCAGCGGCAGTATAGGCACTTTTTGCAGGGGTGCACTGCCAATATCAGAGGCACCCATGTGCACCCCCTACATGCTGCCAGTGGCAACAAGCAATTTAGAAACACTTCAAGCTATGAGCCAGAAGTTCTATATACAATAGTTAAGAGCAGAAGTTAAATGTTGATCATACTAAATATGAGTTATGTTAAGGAGGGTTAAAGTTAGAACATGCTGGGTGCATCTCCATGTGTAGAAGCATGCATTTCCAGGGGCACAAAAAGATTTTTGTCCCAGACCATGTCCCTGCATGTGCACTTTGGCTCACATGAAATTGTCCCATGTGGAGTATGGGAGGCTGGGGCCATCACAGCTGTAAGCCTAGAAGCTTTACCTGGGGTCCTAAGGGCTCTGGACAGCCAGGTTCCATTTTTGACGGTGCACACTGCTGCCATGTGCACCGCACCACTTTTTGCAGCATTTTTTTTTACTGGGACATCCTGGTATCAAATTTTGACACCAAGCTGCAAATTTGCAGTGCAGTGCAGTTACATATTCACTGTGTGCAGTTTGCATCGCCACTAACAGGCTTGAAGCACTGCAAACTGCAGGTGCAAACTCATCTGGATGTGACTGCTGTGAGCTGTCAGACAAGATTATTATAGAGTTAATACTGTTTCTAGTCTGTATAACTATGACTTGCTACTATAGGTCAGGCAAACAGGGGCATGGATAGAAGCCAGGACACCTGGGCTCTATCCCTGCTCTGAGTTGTGAGGGAGGCTTGGATTGCTGCATCCTGGGATGCTGGAGGACTGAAAATTGCTCATTGTATTTTCACGAAGCAGACTAAACTTACTCTAGTACAAGCTAGGTAGCATAGTCCACAATTATCCCTCAGGTGAAATGGCATAACTTTGAGATGCTCAGAGGGCATTCAGCATGACTTAACAAGCTTTAACACATGGAAGCTCACACCTTAAGTGCCTATAGTATAGCCTAAGTGTAACATGTAACTTCCCCTTAACATATCATTCTGTTGTTATTTCAGTTAGATCACTATGACTGCTTACAGACATGGAAAAAACAAAACAAAACAGTGCTTTACTTTCAGCTAGATGCATTCCCACCCAGAATGTAGTGCATGCCCAGAAGAAGAATTGCATCAGTTTGACCTGGCTTGCCCAGCATCTGTATAGTTCACGCACCTCAGTGGGGCTGGGTGGCATTTTTATCTATTAGCCCCACTGAAGCATGGAAGTTATAAAGATGCTAGGGAGCCAGGTGAAGCAGATGCAATTCTTCTTCCAGGAAGGGGTGGCGGGGGGGGGGGGGGGGCCTTGCACTTCTGTCAGTGCCCTGTATTGCCTTCCTACGTGGCACAGAGAAAACACAAAGTACAGAACAGAAAAGTGAGAGGACTGAGAGAACATGTGGTATGCAAAAACTGAGAGCTGTTCCTAAATTCTGTCCTTTACCGTTACTAGCTAACTGTGCAGTAGCCTTATTTACTGCTCAGCAAATTCTCCACATGTGTAGATAGACATACTTTACTGTGCAGTAAATTAGTCTACTGCGCAGTAAAGCATCTTGTGTAGCCATGCTTTCTGTCTCCTAAGCCTAAATAATCAGGTAATCCTTTAGAGCTGGGCTGAGTGAATGCAGACACCTTAACTAATCTGCCATTATGTTGTGGTCCAAAGTTTATGGCCTTTAAGTTTATTGCCTTGTAAGATGGCAAAAAGGCCATCATTTTCAAAAGCAAGCTAGAAGTAATATCTACACTAAAGCCCATTCTCAGTGTAGCTTCTTATTTCTAACCCTGTTGTTTAAACCTTGTTTTCCCTTGAATTTCTCTTTTCATTGTGCACCTCTTTTAAGCATTTTGTTCACTGTTGTGTGTCTCTAGTATATAGAAAGACCTATATGAATGGCATTATTCATTGTCTTTTGAGCAGCTGATGAAGACATCTATTCAAGTACGTGTGCAAGGTCATAGTTTTTGTGCTTAAGGCATGAAAGGAGTTACAGTGCTGTGCAAGAATGGATATGGATATTCATGGTTTAGGATTAAAAAAACAACAAATAATCCTGAATACATTAATACAAAATGACAAGCTGTAGTACAGTACATCTATGGATACTGAAGTCTGAAGTAAAACTCTTTTTCTCTCTCTCTCTTCCTTTTTTTACTCACTGTTCTGCAGTTCCCACATTCAATAAACTCCTGCCAAATGCAGTGCTAATATTGGCAACTAAACAAGCATACTGGGTCAAATCCTGAGTAATCCTTAGTTAAACTCAAATTACTTTAATGAAGTTATACTAGCAATTAGTCCATCTTACTTAACTTGTAGAAGTCCAAAGCTTTCCCAGATTTCAAGAGGAGGTTTGCGTGCAGCTTTCAGCATTATGCCTATTAACTTAAACTTTGTCTGACACTAACTATTCCCCTGCTTTGAAAACCTAAGCTATTAAGACATCAGTTTTTCAGCCTACCTTTCAGTGCTGGATTACAGAAGTGTATTCTCAAAAGCAAAATGTCATTCATTACCCATCGGTACAGTGAGCAGGTGGGCAAAAATTACTTCAAAAACATGAATTATAAATTGGATGGAATGAAATTCATGGAAGTGCAATCAGAGCTTTTATATAAAAACTTCTAGATTCTTAAAGGGTAGGTTCAAATGTATTCAGGTGAAGGTTTTTGTAGAAGTATGATCATTTGATAAATTATTTGTTTACTTGCTTCTGGCACAAACTTCCTGAGAAAAGGATGTTAGCCAGAGCTTTGATTTTTCAGGGAGTAAAGAGACTTAGGCCAGATTCTATTTCACCTATTAAGCTCAGAAGTAAACCAAAGTGTCTAAAAATTATTCTCTTTCACCCTTTCCAAGTCTCTGAAAAACTATTAATTCAAAAGGTGCATGGGTTCTCCTTTCCTTGTCACTTTTATATGAATCAGTATTAAGTGTTAAATGATGGGGTGTTACAAAAGTGGGTGTAATATGGATTTTTAGGAACTTTAACAGGTGAATTAGAATAGCACTTAAGAGTACCTGTACATGAGCAGTGAGACTGCCCTGACTTACTGTAATTAGTGCATCGGAAGAGACTCAGTGAATGCTGGAATCTGCTGGAGTGTAGTAATTACTGTGTTGCAGCAGACTCCAGTATCAGTGTCCCTGTGCTTCAAAATAGCGGTAGGGGCTCTATAACTAAAGCTCATTTAATGAGGTTTAGTTAAAGTGCCCCTACCGCCATTTTTCAGCAGGGATGCTGATACCTGAGATGCTCCAGGTGCTTTAATTAGAGCAGCTCTGAAAGCCCCTCCTACCAGATCACGTGTTTAAATGCCCTAACAACCTAAGGGCATGTGTAGATAAAATGGGGGCCCTAAACTGAAGCAGTAGGTTTTTAAGCCCACTGCTTCAATTTACAGCCTTTTAAACCTCCATGTCATGTACTTACAATGCATTTACTTGCCCCTCTGGTGCTGAGGAGGGGAGGGCAAGCTACTGGTGGGTGGAGTGGTCCCTGGGCTAGAGTGGGGGTTGGTGAAGGGGGGCTGGTGCTTCCTTCCACAGGAGCAGTAGCCCCTCCAGAAGGCACCCACCAGCAGGCACCCAGCTCAGGTGGTCCTGGGGGGCACTGCAACCACAGAGGGAAGCACCAGGTCCTTGCGCAGCTCATGCAAGCAGACAGGTTCTGGTGTGGGGGAGGAGATCAGGCTTGCCGCTTTTCTTGGGTAGAGCCTGCCTTCCTGGGCTGCTGCCATGCTGCCTGCAGAGAACCTTGAGCTGCACGGAGCCCAGTGCTTCACTCTGGGGCTATAGGGGCAGCAAACTAAAACTTCTTGGAGGAGTTTTAGTTTGCTGCTCCCCAAGTCATTTAAAGTGCATTACGCCACCAGATTTCTTACAGCAGCTCGAATTATTGCTCAGTATGCTGCCAGGACATGCAAATACCAACACCATTAAAGCGGTGCAAAAGCATTTCGCCTGCTTTGAAGTATTGTGCACACATGCCTCTCATTTCGTTTACATACGGCTTAAGTTCATCTATGTCCAATAGATGGAACAGGCGTTTAGAACTCATTATGAATGCTGACTATGAACGCCAAACACTATTTTATACTGGTGCAGATTTAGGGTAATTATATACACTTCAGTGGAATTACTCTAGCTAGGACAAGGAATAGTACTGTGAGCAGAATTCAGCCTAAATCTCTATGGAAATGCATCTGAACATATGGGTGTGGGTATGTGCACATGTTTTTTATGCCCATGCTTTGGAGGCAGCACACCATATATGTAGATGATATTAAAAAGCACATTTGTACAATGAAAATGGGATGACACTGGCTCTATTAAAGTCTTAGCTCTTCTGCTCATCAGTTCAACTCAGTTGCTAATTTTTGAGTTTTGTAACTTCTGTCATAATCAGCTCATGAATTACAAAACTGATTAATTTGTGATTGTATGGTGTGGAGGGGAAAAATAAACCATTATAGTAACATTGGTTGATGAAACTCCAATATGTGCAGCTGAGACAATATGAAATGTGTATGAATGAGCAGATATTTAAAATGTGTATGTAGTAGAATAACCATTTGTTGTAAACTAGCTTTTTAGAATCATTGAAAATTATGGCTGGAAGGGACTTTCAGAGGCCATCTAGTCCAATCCCCTGCCATAGGCAGGATCATTTCTATCCAAACTATCCTATACAAATCCATTGTCTAAGCTACTAGAAAAACTACAGTCAACTATGACAACCAAAAGACATAATACTCTAACCTGACACAGGTAAAGCAGGTGGACAATGATGGCTGATGTCCTGCTGCTGTGAGGATTGTTAAAATATGCTCCAGAGGAAGAGAGCCATGCTCCCCACCACAGAGGTAGATGAAACCCTTCACAGTACGTGCGAACCTGACCAGAGTAAAATTCTTTCCTACCCCAAGCATGGTAATCAGTCTGACCCTAAGTTGAAAGCCTTCTAGCTAGCAACTTCTGGGTTTAAGTCCCAGCAGAAGCATTGGCACACCCCACTCTAAAGCCTCAGATCTGGCTGCAGCCAACATCCAGTGCTTCTGAGGCAGTTGATTCTTCCACCACCCTAACACAGGTAGCAACAGGATGAGAAAAAATTCTGTCTTGGCTCCATGTGGCAATCATCAAAGCCCAGAAAAATGGGCAATACCCCTAGTAGAATTTAGGGACAGGTAGTCCTTGATCATCTGTGAACAATGCTTGTCCATCCTCTTCTTGAACACCTCCAATGGGAGACTCCACAACTCCCGTAGGCAGTCTGTTCCATTACCTCACTGTTCTGACATTGGATATCAAGAAACACTTCTTCAATCTAAACCTACTTTGCTGCAACTTCAAGGCATTGATCTATATTCTGTTTTCTGCAGCAAAACAGAAAAGGTACTCTCCTTCTTTTTCATGGCAGACTTTCAGGTTATTTCAAGACTGCTAACATGTCTGATTTTAAGCATCTTTATCATTTTGGGCCTGCACTAATTTTTCCATGCCCTTTTTAAATATGGACAAAATCTGGAGCCCAAAAAGGCATACAATACTATAGATCAGGCCTAACAAGTGTGAAGTAAAGAGATGCTATCGCTTCCTTGCACCTAATGATTCCGTTGATGCAGCCAGCCCCAAGCCACATTTGCTTTTTATGAAGATATGTTACACTGCAGACTCATATTGAGTCTATGATTCAGCGATACTCCTATACCCTTCTCTGTAGTGCTGGCATCTAGGCAGTAGTCACCCAGTTTTTGCTTATGTTTTTGATTGTTCTTTCTGAGGTGCAGCACCTTGCATTTGTCACTATCGAACTTAATCCCCTTAGCTCTAGTGAAACTTTCCAATCTTTTAACATTTTTCTGAACTGCACTTCTGTGTCCTCTAGCGTGTTTGCAGTGTTTCCTAGGTTAGTGTCATCTGCCAATTTGCTCAAGAACCTCTAATTTCCAGCAAGCAAATCGAAATAAATACTTTGCACCCCTGTGGGACTCCACTCAAAATGTCCTGGAGTTCTGACGTGTATCCATTTATAATGACCCTTTGCTTGTGGCTATCAAGCCAGTAGTCTCTGCAATTGCAGAGCAAGGGCTGGGAACAAGCTCCCAGCCTGTTCCCAGCCCCATAATTGGGGAGCAGGGGTGGAAGCTCTCTACTGCCAGGGCAGGGGAACATTGTCGCCACTCAGGGATGCAGGTGGGGGCTAAGGAGAGTGTTTCCTACCCAGCTCCCTGCTTCCTCAAAGCTCCTGCTTTGAGCTGGGTGGGGGGGACAGGCTGGGGATCTTGTCCCCACTCCATCTCCATGCTTGTGGAACTGTGTGGGGAACAAGCTCCCCATCCTGTTCCCCCCTCAACTCTGTGCTTGCAGACCTGGGCAGGGAACAAGCTCCCCAGCTCCCCACAGCAGGGAGCTCCCAGCACCAGCTCGGTGACTGTGGGGCCACTGATGGGAAATGCTTATCTCCCAGCCTGAACCCAATGACTGCAAAGCTTAAGCTGGGACATAAGGGTCTCCCAGCCCAAGCTCTGTGGTTGTGGAGCTCAGGCTGACAGCTTCATGACCATGGAGCTTGGGCTGGGAGATAAGGGTCTCCCAGCCCCCTGCTTCCCAATCGCAATGGTGGAGTGGGAGCTGGGAGATAAGGATAAGCTTGGAGCTCCCTGGTGCCAGGGCACAAGGGGCATAGTCCCCACCTGGGCTCCTATAGCAGAGCCCACCCCGGCAACAGACAGCTCCCTGGTGCAGGGAGCTATCTTCTGCCCCCTGATGGACGGCTGAGCAAGAGCAGATTTTTCTCCCGATCAGGTGTCTACGTGAGTGCTATGGTGCCATTACTAATCCTGCAAATGCAAGTAGCAAATTTCTCAAGATTAGGGACGTTTACTGTGAAGTAAGCATGTACACGTGTAGATGCACATGCTTACTTCACTAATGTGAAGTTAAATGTCTCGTGTAGATGCACCCTGAGTGTGATTAAGCATTGGAAACAGGCTACCTAGAGAAACTGTGGAATCTCCATCCCTGAACATTTTTAAGGGCCAGTTAGACAGACCCTTGGCTGGGATGGTTTTGTCAGTGATGATCCTGTCTTGAGCAGGGAGCTGGACTAGTTGATCTTTGTGAGGTCCTTCCCACCCTAATTCCCAATGATCCTTTGACATGGATCAGTTTTACTTAATAAAGTTTTGTAGAACTTGGTCATTTTCTAAGCTTCCTATTATAAAAGCGATTATATGAACTATTGTTTTTATTTGCACATGATGCTGTTTTGATTTTTTTAAATAATATTTTTAAACATAGAAACAACAATGATGTAATTACAGCGGGGCGAATGGGGCCATCACCCCAGGCACCAGCTTGAGGTTGTGGGGGTTGAAAAAAGGTGACTGCTGCTGTGTGATTATGATCGTGAGGCAACCAGAAGTCAAAATTGCCCCTGGCACCTGATTGTGTCCCTACATTACTGATAGCAACAGAAACAGAATCTAATTACGCAGAAAACTCAATATTAATACTTGGAAAAAATCTCTCTCAAGGCATTCAAATAACTTTGTTC
This sequence comes from Caiman crocodilus, assembly GCA_030014935.1. Lineage (NCBI taxonomy): Eukaryota > Metazoa > Chordata > Crocodylia > Alligatoridae > Caiman > Caiman crocodilus. Next base: position 72,403,670 of record JAGPOW010003642.1, on the reverse strand, counting down.
CCAAAGATTATGTTCCCATCTGCACAGTAATACCACCAAAGTCATTAATCAAAATAACAATACCATGCACCATGTTTTCAGGCCCTTTTTACAAACAGAATGACACTTCCATGGTAAGCAATATCTACAGAGGAAAGTTTAAGTTACTTTCACACTGTAGCAGATGGAGTTAATATGAGCCAAATACTTTTCATTTTCAAAGCACTTTACAAATAATAGCTAATACTCTGTAAATATCACTGCCCCCATTTTTGTGGATGAAGAGAATGTAATTTATTTTCGGTCACATAAGTCATTCTGAGAGATCTCAGAACATTATGGTTCCCAGTCCTCTGCTCTTGGCAACAATGGCATTCTGTGGTAATGAGGCCAGATGCTCAGACCTCTAGAACATGGCTCCCTCTGATAGTTACTTCCTAGCCACACATTGACAATATGAGAGATCTGCATTTTAACGGCTGACAAGGTAATGCAGTACATGTGGTGTGTCATTAATGCACAACACAGCAATAATAAATTAAACTTAGACTTGGTTTAAATTTAGCCCATAGCAATGCTTTCTGTTGAAATCCCACTGTGTTTGTTGTTTTAATCTAGGTTTTTAATGCTATTTTAATGTAATTTGTTGTGTGTAATTCAATATTTTTCTGTGAATTACAAAAAAGGTAATAAATATTATGTAGCTAATCATTTTATATGAGTTAGCATGGTGTGTAGATGCACCACATTACAAAGTCGTATCTTCTACATCTACTAGAAGGGTTAAAGATACTACTTATCTACATTGCTATGCTGTATATGATCTCCAGGAGCTTTTTCTTTCTGGAATACAAATGATATAGCATGAAATCTATAAATTTCAATGCATTTTTATAGAGAAAGGCTGTGAACACTTCATATGATCATGTGATCTGCATTAGAATGAAGATCTCATATTGTTAATGTGTGGATAGATAATAGCCAGTATATAAAGAGCCACGTTCTAGAGGTCTGAGCATCTGGCTTCATTACCGTAGGTTCCTAATAATGAGTTAATTTGTCTTAATAATATTATTAGCTGAATTGCTTGACTTGGTCAAACGCATAAGTGGATAAGCTTGATGTGGTGTATTATCCTTTATAATATTTGTTCCTTTTGGATCAGTTGGCATTATGGTAATATAAAGTTACCCTTAAAATCTGTTGAATATGACGTTTATTTTCCCAAGGTAGCTCTCGTACTATTACTCTTAGTCTGGTTTCAGTAACTTGAATTGAGAGGAGTGGCAGCAATTTTTCTCCCTGTGTGGACTTATAATTATAAGGACCTTTTTCAGATTTGCAAGTCATTTCTGTAGAAAGTTTACTGTTATAACAAGATGACAATGTATTTTGAACAAGACGACAAATGGCTGACAAAACATTTAAGCCCTGTTGAGCACAGTTAAGTATTTTGCTAGCTAAGCGGAGCTGTTCATAAGCTGGAGTCGCAGAGAATGAATTCACTTGAGCCACATTTAGAATTCCTGACAGGTTCACTTTAAAACACCAGATCTCAGATGGCAGCGCTGTCTCCATGCAGGGCCTCAATTCCTTTTTAACAAAAGCACAGTACCTGGCATGACTTGATGAGAAAAGAAAAAGTCTCATGACCAGCTTGACTTAGCTACAAAAAACAGGATGGTTTATAGAATCCTATGAAAAGTATTTGCTTACATTCAGATCAGAACATATTAAGTAAAGAAGAAACACAGGGCTGTTGTGAAGTGTAAAGTTTAAATTAACATTATTTTAGACAGGCCGCATTACTCAGGAGTAGCAAAAATGTAACTTAGGGATGCAGATCAGTTTCTGTGAGTGTTGTCTGATAGACTGTATGCTTCATGGAAAAATCTACTTTGAAAGGTTTTAGAGGGTTTTTAAAATTTGTTTTGGTACTATTTTTCATTGCTCTTTACCTTTAAATTCTCTAGTAGCAAGAAGTGCAAATATGATGGGCTCAGAAAGAAAACTGGAAAATAATCTAAATCAGCATTCCTGTACCTAAATTGGGTCATCATATGTTTTATTGGTTAAATTTAGAGCAGTATTATAATTATGTAACTCACATACCTGCACCCAGTGTGTGTGTGTATTGCAGAGAGAGATCAAAGGCAAGAGCAAAGAAGTGTATTACATTACCTTCGAGAAAAAACAAAATGAAATGCTGCATGCTTACATCAAGAAAAGGCTAATTTAAGCTGCTGGTACAAACTTGTGTCTTTGAACCCAGTGCAGTTTTACTCATGTAAGTAAACATAAAGTCAGAAGAATTTGAAAAAACACAGCACTACTAAAATCATTGTACTATATAAAATATGCATGTATGAAATTCTCCAACTACAGATTTCTATATCTCTCCTTATGATAACCTCAATTTTTTAATGTGCAATATATAATGTTGGTCGCTCCTTTAGCCCTATCTTCTGTGTGTATGTGTATAAAATTCTTTCTTGACTGGCAATCTTTCAGTTTTGATAACAAGTGTGTCAGTGTGTGCACATGGATGTATACACCATATATGTTGTAGCATCAGCAATTAATTCAAACTATGAAACATAAATAAATTCAGATACTAGGGCACTTTTGCTCACAGTGACTGCTGTCTTGAGAATGCGAAAGCAGAGTGTACAAGAGGTGAAGGTTCTTTTGTGACATCCTTAATCAAAGGCAGAAATTAGGCAGATAAGCCTACCAGATATGGATTTTGAGTGGGTAACCCATAATCTGTTTTTTTTTTTCATTATTTTTCAAGCCCATTCCATTCGCCAGACATCCTTGTACTGCAGGCTAAATCCTGAAATCCGTTTTTCCTCCTCAAGCAACACAATGATCAGAATAAATATTTTCTGAGTAGATTTAGACCAGTAATATATAACCCTCATTAAGCACTGCTTTCTACAAATGGCATTTAATCTTAATATCCTGAATGCTAACTTCTGGCAAGATTGTTCCTCAGGGAAGTAAAAGGGCACAGATAAATGTGGGGGCAGTGAGAGAAAGGGGCAGGGAATGGCTGGACTGCTGAGCCCAGAATCCCCACAGTATACTAGCCAGAGCAGTTGAGCTGGTATGAAGAGGAAGTAATATATACTATGGAAAGTGCTGATGCAGGTTGCTTCTTCCCAGAACAATGCAGGAACCAGGCATTAAATGCTCTGAGCCTCCGTTGAACCTGGTGCACTCCTGAAGCAGTATGGCCACGCATAACCTGTTCAGAACTAGCCGTGAATCCACAATCTTTCCCTTAGGAAATAACGACTTCCATTAAGACAGAATATCACTGGAGAAAAATGTGTGAAATTCAGGAGTGCTGCAAACAGCTCAGATCTGTTCAACTCAGTTGACTGGGTCACTAACACCAGTTCTGAATTTTGATAATAGTTCTGCAGGAATTAACACTTAATTTCAGATGCAGAGGGCACGTCTACATGCGAAGTTTAACTGCACAGTACCTTAGTTTATGCAAGTAATGATTAGTAATAGTGCAGTAGCCCTCTTGTAGATGCCTGACTGGGAGTAAATCTGCTCCCAGTCAGCTATCAACCAGGGGACAGGAGATAGCTCTCTGCCCCCAGGAGCTGCATGCTACTGGGGTGGGCTCCACTACTGAAGCCTGGGCGAGGACTATGTCCCCCTGCCCTGGCAGCAGGGAGCTCCAAGTCCTCCATTCCAAGATCATGATCAGAAAGCAGGGGCCTGGGGGATCCTCATCTCCCAGTTGAGAGTCTTCCATCACTGGCCCCACAGTTGGGGAGAAGGCGCTCTCCCAACCTGAGCCCCGTGACTGCTGAGCTTGGCCTCGGAGATAAGGGAGCCAGGGCCAGGAGCTTCCTGCTTCTGGGGCAGGGGGACATTGTCCCTGCCCTGGCAGCAATGATCCCCAGGGGCAGGGTGTATTGTCCCAGCCCTGGCTAGGAGACAGCTGTCTTCTGGCCCAGTGCTCCTTGTCAGCCCCTGGGCTAGCACCTCCTGGTGCTAGCAGGTTCCCATTGCAGAGACCCAGGAAGTGAGAGCAATTTGCTGGTGTTAGTAGTAAATCTGCTTCCACTTCCCTGCATGTGTAGATGCCTCAGCTTTTTTTTGTGAGTACTTTACTCATGAGCAAACTGATCCCAGATTAAATGCATGTGTAGACATACCCAGATAATCCATTATTACTGGTTCTTTCTCTTAGCTATTACAATAGAAACAAAGGAGACAAGTGTAAAATCTTCCTAGTTATCTGAAGACCATCTGTATTTTCTTAATGAACACTGCACTCTTCTTAGTACCATGAAATATGTAATATATTATGTTGATTCTAAAACAAATTGTACAGAATTTAAACTTTACATATGCTCTGAGCATTCCTTTATATAGCAGATTCTCTTACAAAATCTATTAATCATTTAGCAGCTGCTACAAGAAAGAGCTCTTAGAAGACTTGGCTTCATGTCTAGTGCTATAATAATTAGTTGGGGGTGTTGTAGACACTTAATTTTATCCATTGAGGAATTCTGCATTTGTGCTCCTGATTTTTATGATATGTAATTATGTTTTTTAGTATGTGACTTTCATTGGGCATAAATGGCCTATACATGCTGTGATTATTAGTGAAGGGAGTGAGGGTGAGATGAGTTATATGTGCATCCTACCAGAAAGCATTTTTCCCCTTGGAAATCCTTTGAGGAAGCCTTCAAATTGAAACAAATATTAATGCAGAATAGCAGTAAAATATTCAGCTGAGTTTCACAAATGCAGATGGGTATTTCTTAAGTGTCCCTGAAGACCTATGAAATGTCAAAATTTATAAGCCATTAAGTATTAGGTTGCTTAGATCCTGAATACAGAATTGGCACTGCCTAATTTTGCATTATGATTAACACAATGATGCAACATATTGGTTTCACAAAACCTTTTAAAAACCTGGATGGTCTGAAATGCATTTGGGGAAATACAAAATTAAAAGTCTGGTTCTGTCAGAGGTCTACCACCACTGTCAGTCATTTTTAAGGGGATGCAGAAATTTGAAAATAACATCATGGTAAGTATGTGAGAGATGAAGAGTTCAACAGTTGTTTGATGAAGAAAGCTACCATACTAATAATGGCAGGACTAACACACACTTTATTGAAAAAACAAAATAGTACAGTGTTGTACACATAGATTGTGTCTACACAAGACACTGACTGTGTAGTTGTTACTGCACAGTCTTTTAGTACTTGCATACCTAAGTACTAAATGACTGTGTAGTAACTGGTGTTACTGCACAGTAGCATCCCTGCATGGCTATGTGGTGGTGCTGACTGTGTAATAGCTCATTACTACTATGCAGTAGCGTCATATCATGATTTGTACCATGTGATGCTGCTGCACAGTAATAATGAGCTAGTGTACAGTAAGTGTCTCATGTAGATGCGGCCATATAGATATCCCAGTACTATACAAAGCAAGGAGATCATAAAGAATAATGTCAGGTCACATTAACTATAGGTACTGTTATTGCTCCACTTAGTACAGTCAAGAGATTAAAGCTATCCTCTGCTCTGCTCATTTGTTAGGAAGTTAATACATTGCTTACATACACAAAGCTAAGTGTTTATGTAAATGCTGACAATACTAAGACCATTGACGTGACTTTATGTTGTTTATATATATATGATGAAATAGTCACTATAAATTTATGCTATATACTTGATATTTACTACAAGTATATCTCCTGGCATACTTTATTCTTCAATAATTTTCATAGATACAGAATAGTAAACATTGCTACACAATACTGCATGCATATGCACAGACAAGGTTGAAAAGAGAGGCACATTACATCATTATTAGTAACTCCTTACAATATCATTAACTCCTATATTTACTTCATACACACAGAAATGAAGAGCTATTGTTACATGCGCTGCCGGGCAGCTCCAGCCTGAGTGTTTAGTAATGCAACCTTTGTTCTAAATTTCAAAGGTATTTTTGTTTGCTTCTTTTTAAAGAAAAGAGATGGGGGAAACATTTTTAAAAATAAAGAAGAAATATTCATTCCTTGGATTTCAAAGATATACGGGCTTTCAGAAAATTTAACTTCCATATGTTCAACCATGTATCAGAATTAAGTGGCTAGAGAACACCAGAACACGCTTTTGGTGGAATTCTTCTTCCAGGAAGAAAAAGGCCAGACTGCATTCGTTGTTCAAATAAGCAGTTACTTATGAAGTCCACACTTTCTCTCCTGAGAACCATAGCATACTCCAGGATTCTCTTTATGCTTTCCCCTCATGCAGCGCTCCAAATGTGCATCAACACATGGGTTTTCCTTGCAAATCCCTTAAAGCTTTCAGTATTTTTAAATTAAATATTTGTATTTACAGGACACCTATTATTTATTCTTGTGTACATAGTGGTAGGGGGGATGTTTCCCAACACTGAATGGCTTGAGCATGCCTCACCTAGCCATGCCCACAGTCATGCCACAATGTACCATTATGGTTGCTTACAGTCCAACCCTAGTAGCTTCTATAAAACACGGTGGCGACTGGAGTGTTTCATTTTCTGGGATACTCTTCCCAGTCTTACTGCTGTGGTGGTCTCATTGGTGGGCACATCTACCTGAGACGTTTACTGTGCCTTAGTCTAATAACACTGTGCAGTGGTGTGGTGGTTAAAAACTGTTGCTAATAGCCTACTAGACACAATTAGGCTAATGCACAGTAAACGCCACAAAATAACCACACACTGATGCTACTGTGCAGTAACTCTAATTACTGCACATTTTGTTAGTACTTTATTAAGCAACTACCAAACTAAATGCACAGTAATTAGGGTGCATTAATGACTGTCCAGTGAGTAGAAACCATATAGGAAAAAAATAGCCTTTATTTAGTGTTTGACCATGGGGATCAATGCCAGGTACACAAACCCAAAGCTCTCCTGCAAACCTACAGGCTTTATTCCTTGATGCATCTGTTGACCAGAGAGGATGTGTTAAAGTCAATGGATTAATATTTATAATTTAATTGAGGCCCTTAATCAGCAGCACAACCTCTCTTTCAAAGGGGTGGCTGAATAGATGGCATCTTCTTGATCCTATTGAGCCAAGCTGACTTGCTCTAGGCTCTTCAGAGCAAGCTAGAGGCCTGTCTTACCTTATTGGTTAAATAATTTATTTACACAGACGGTTACAAACAAAACTGGTTATTATTATTAAACATTAACAATTACAACAATATGCATTATGTACAGATATTTACAGACAGATGGGAAAGAAACGGGAACAAACTGATGAGAGAGGATGATATTGTACCAGAAGTTTTGTCAGAGCAGTTAGGATCTCTGTCATGGTAGTCCCTTTGCTTGCCAGCAGTGGTACTTTTGCCAAGCAATCAAAGTGACAATTCAGGATGTCCCAGTCACTCAGAGTTATTAACCCCCTTACTGATGCAAAATCTGGACAAGACTACAACCAGTGCTGACAGAACAAAAAGAAACACAAATGCAAACACCACAAGCATTCAAACACTAAGACTAACTGTTATATACACGGGCCATTTCTGCATATAAATTTGTATAAACAAGTACGAAATGACTGTGCAGTAAAACTGAACACCTTTTCATAACTTATTTGGTTTGAATGTATGTGACCATGTCTACATGAGATACTTGACTATGCAGTAGCTCGTTACTACTGTGCAATAGCATTGCATCATACTTCCTACCATGCAACGATACTGCACATTATTCACGAGCTACTGTGCAGTCACCATCTCATATAGATGTGGCCACATACATACAAACCAAATAAGGACCAATCACAAATCTAGAAACAAACGTTTAAAAGGAAAGAAACTCTTCTTGCTCAATGTAAAGAGCCTCCTCACTCAATTTAGAAAGCTTCTTTGCTCAATCGCTCAGTCACATGCGAACAAAATCCCCATGGAAACAATTACCAAGCATTTCACACCAAAAGCCCACCACACACCTCATGGAGCACTGGTCAGTCCCCTTTTTGTCTTGATCAGTCACCCCACTCACTCTAGCCAATCAGAATCCTTTCTTTCTTGTCAATCATCCAATTGACACCTTTTCATTCCTTCATCTAATTATCTCCAAGCATACCTAAGAAAGGTAGCTGTCATTCACATCTCACTTCCCTGCCAATAACTTCGGGAGAGTGTGCATGGTCTAGGTCTAGTTTCTGGGCAGGTTTCATCAAAGGTCACAAGTTTGTAACATTCTGGTAAATTCTGTGGATCATGACAACTACACAAGCTCCATCATTTAACCTCAACTAAGCATGTATAATGATATGATAATAATAATGTAATGAGCATAATAATAATAATAATAATAATAATAATAATAACATCTCAGGTTCTAAACCCTACAAAGGGGGGCAAGCAGCATAGGTGGGTTAAGACTGAGAAGGCCACATCCCAGCCACAAGCCAAAGAGACTTGGAGGCTGCAGGCAGGGCCCGGGGGAGCAGTGCTACCAACTGAGGACTGTAGCATGTGACAAAATGGGCTGAGGGCACTAACCCAGAACCTATGAGGGTGAGACAGGGGCAGAGGGCTCCAAAGATGACAAGGGCAAGGCTAGAGCTGGGGCCTGGGAGCCTAGCATAGTGGGACAGCTGGACCTTGGGTGAAGGGGCCCAGCCAGAGCAAAGTGGGCCAAGGCCAGGGGCCCAAAGCCCAGACAAGCATCTAAGATCTGAAGTGAAACCCCCTGACCTGTAGGGGCAGTCTCCCAGTCCAACTATAACAACAAGATAGGAGAGACAGAAGTGTGGACCCCATGAGAGGTCAGAGTGTGGGCAAGGGAAGGGGAAGATCCAAGTGGCTATGAGGGGGTTGGGAAGACATAGTCCTCTGGGCCTGGAATCATGACAGTATCCTAAATATCTAAGTTATTTTTGAAAATCTGACTCAACTACATCGTATGAGTCATGTAATGCTGAATAAAGAACGTCTGCCTACCTACCTTAAAAATCTTGGCTTACAATCGTCTGGCTACTCCAGAATATGCTGTTGTCTTGGGGTTAGAGTACTCTCTAGAAAAACAGGATACTTGGTTTCAAAACCCGAATTTCCCACATCCTAAATGAATACTAAAACTGCCCACCTGCTGTACAGAAAGGTAAAAAAAAAAGTCCTTAGTCCTTTATTTTCTTTGCCTTTCTTATAACAGTCTGGAAATTAAACATTTCGATTCAAGTCATATGGAACATTTTGTTTCATGTGAATTTTTTTTCCAGTTTTTTGTTTGCAGTGAAGAAATAAATAAGCTGCGAACAAAGTTGGTTTGAGTCAATTCTTTTTGTGTGGTAGCCATATCATCAATGACTTTATACAGCCCTCTTCATAAGACTCCTATGGGAAAGAGAAGTACTATGATTACTGCATTGCAGAGATAAACTGAGGCACAGATGTAAGGTCTACACAGTTTCTCTCCCAACTTCTGCTCCCTTGTTGACAAAATAAGGTATATGCATCTGCTTATACAGGTTCACAAAAGACTGGCAGTTAATCTAAGTAGGTGAATTGGAGAAGCCCTTTAAAAGATACACCCAATCTTTCCAGGCTGACACTGTTTTGTTTTGAATACACAACACTCATTGGAATAGGGACAATGTGGGGGTACTTAGAGAGTAAGTGAGCCAATTAGTCGCTAAAATGCCACCATACCCTGCCTCACTTCAGACTAACACAGCTAACTACTTCCTGCTGAGTAGGGGCTAAAACTCTTGTGTCCCAAATGATACTCCAGGTGGGTATCTCGATTACAGTCATGCTGTCTCTTTTCTATCAACCTGCCTCTCAATGATTATTTCAATATGTATTTTTAAGTCCCAGCCACCTCAGAATAATCTATACTCTGGTAGTTAGGATGGTCACCCAGAGGCAAGGGACCTGCGATCAAATACTTGCTCAAGAAAATGTTTAAGTAATTGTTTAAAGTAGAACAGTGCCTGAATAGATTGAGACCAAACAATTTTAGAACATGTCTTGGATTTGAGTAAATATGGTAGTTTAAGGATGATTCAAACTACATTTTTCAGTGAATTCTATTTGCTGGAAAAAATCGCCCAACTCTTAAATATGAGGGTAGCACAACAAACTATGAATCTCTAAGATCTCAAAAAAAATGGAGGCCATATAAGTACTATAGATATAATCAAAACATCATTTTGACTGAAAACTAAACAAAAATGTTGAGTCTAAATTTCAATATTCCATTTTCCCAAGGGCTCTAAATATACTCAGATACCCAAATGATATATGCATAATAATATTCACGGTTAGATAATGTAAGTATTGCCTCCATCTGCCCTTCAGTTTAATCATCGTTGACTAATGTCTGGTGGATACTGCAGAGAAAGGTCTTTAGGAAGGATGGGGAGGCAGAGAAGGTACTAACCTTACAAATTAGCACACTGAAGGTGTTTCAGGCACATTGAGACAGGCACACCGAAAGCAGTCAGGTAAACTACTTAGCTAATTAACATTGGTGTTATGCAGCAGTAAAAGGAACAAACAAAACTGATGGAAGAAATAAACTGTATTCAGTTACCCTTTATTTTCCTTTACCATTTAAAACCCCTGCTTTCATGGAAACAAATTCCGTTTCATACTATAATAGAGTATTGATTTTTCTTTCTTTACTACTAAGCAGCATATAAAAGGGCATTTTTTTTTGTGAGATGGCTTTTAGGTGAATCAAAATTTCATCATTTAAAAAAAGAGCTTGATACATCCTTGTGCAGTATAGGACTCTGTTAGATATTGGCATGCACAATACTTACATTCCAGACGACAGAGTTAATGAGTTTGGGGAATGTATGCACAGAAGCTGGAGTTCAAATGAACTGCTATTGTGTTAATTACCAGCATTTATATTAAACTCACTATACGGGCTCTGTGAATATTTAATTTTTCAGCTTGGCAACCAAACCAAAAATCTGTCCAGAAAAAAAAGCCAATTTGTATTGAACCAAAATGAGCTTTTTCATTTTTTGTCCCCCACCCTAATGAAAAAAAAAGTTTCATACTACATGAAATGTTTTGTTCAATCAGAAACAACTCTTCCTTTTGATTCCATATCAAGTATGTTTACCAATAGTAAAGAAATTAAACAAGGAAATAGATGCAAGTACTATTTAAAAACTCAGGTTGGGAGGTTCCCCTTTTACTAGTCAACTAGTGGTCAAGATACAGTCCTGACACCCAAGTTCAAATGTGTTGCATCCCTTACTCAGAGAAGGGATTTGACAAGATCTGTTTCTCAGTTGAGAAACAGAGTATTCTGAGGAGCCACTCCCTCGTTTCTCCTGTGGAAGATATTCTACTTTCTATAAATAATTAAAAAATTATTGGGAGGTAAAGAGAGAGTGAGAGAGAGAATGATTGCAGAACTGGTGGTTAGGACACTTGCTAGGGAGATGGATGGATATTGTATACTAGTAGAAGACATCCAAAGAGAGAGATTGATGATACTCCATCTTATGTGTTTTGGTTTCTCTATCCCTGGAGACTTTTGTCTGTGTTTAAAGAATTCATTTGTTACAATACAAGCATGTCTCTCTTGTTTGCATTTTAAAAGCATGCCTTAGTTTTTATAATTAGTCTCTTAAGAGAAATCTGATGTAAACAGAAATCCTGTTGAGCTACGTGAAATGTCTACCGTAACTTGTGCTTCTGGGGCCATGTCTATATGAGACACTGACTGTGCAGCAGCAATAGCCTGAGACTACTGTGCAGTAGTATTGCGTGGCAGAAACCACGACACAATGCTACTGCATAGTAAGTGTCACAAAAAAAGTATGTTGGCATAATGACCACACAGTTGGCATCTTGTGTAGATGCAGCCTGGAAGAATTAAGACTAGAATAGTGCATCATTTAATGTTGCTTACACTATACATCCATTTCACATAATGTATGCATTGTGACATGGAGTTTTGATAATAATGGTTTTGCTACAGACGTTAGGATTAGTATCAGATCCCAGTACTGCAGCCTGAGGAAAGAACCAGCCATGGGTTGGAAGGACTAGAGGGGACAGGCAGGAAAAAAAGGTTCACAGGGGGAGTTTCTACATGAGTACAGTTGTTACTATGCAGTTATTTAGCACTTTCATACACAATTACTAAATGTCTGTGCAGTAACTGGAGTTTTTATGCAGTAGCAATGCCAAACAGCTTTTAGGTGATGCTGACTGTGCAGTAGCTCATTACTACTGAGCAGTAGTGTCGTATCGTATTTCCTGGCATGCAAGACTACTGTGCAGTACTAATGAGCTACTGTGCAATCAGTGCCTTGTGTAGAAGCTGTGTATGCAGGCAGCCATCATGTAGCTAACTTATAGAACTTGATAACATAGCCATAGTAGGCTGTATAGGCAGGTAGTATTATCAGACTCAAAAAAAGGATCAGACAAATTAATGAAACACAAGGTCTATTAAATAGAATAGTCAAGGATTTATCAATCCAAGGAGGGAATGACATGTATTAAAAATGCCCTATTCATATGCTTTCCTTCTAAAGCCACTATGAGACACAGCATACTAGTGCAGGGTTGTTACTGGGATGTAGGTGGTTGAGGCCTGACCTTAGAGGGTCACAACCCAGGGGATCAAGAATAGACAAGCTCAGGGAAACAGGAACCTCAATCAGAGTCAGGGAGCAAAAAGCTGACACAGCAGAAGGCTGAAGTCAGTAATGCACCAGGAGGTTGGCGGTCACCCTGGGCAGAACTGTGGGGAGTCAGGGACAGTAGTCAGGGATCTGGAGCAAGCAGCTATAGCTATATGGGAGCAAGGTGGGGATCATTAGTAAATTAAATCACAAACTAGGGGATGGCTGTTAGAAGACAGGTGTTTTGACTGAAGTTGGAAGCAGCCTCCAAAGAGGAGTACTCCTCTTGTGCTCGGGTGTGTAGGAGGGCTATTAGGAAGGCCAAGGCGGAAGTAGACCTTCGCCTGGTGACTAGGATCAAGGACAACAGGAAGTCCTTTTTCAAGTATGTGGGGAGCAAAAAGAGAGCCCTGGGAAATGTCGGGCCCCTGAGGGAC
>JAGPOW010003642.1:72301647-72390499 GCA_030014935.1 Caiman crocodilus | reverse complement strand
GGTCCTGTGACCCTGGCACTCGTTCCTGCCATTGGTGGGGGGTCAGACTAGATGGCCTGCTCTAGGCCCCTTCTGACCCTAGATACTATGATACTGTGATAGAAGGGGTCAAAGTCCAGGTTGAGGTCTGGAATAAGGAAGGCAGGAACTAGGAACAAGGACAAAAGTAGGAAGTCAACAAATAGGACCCAAGAAACTGGAAACCAGGATCAAACAAGCAGGACCTGAATGGGAAACTAGCAATGTAAGGTAGGAACAAGGAAACTAAGAACATGAAGTCAGCAGTCCAAGATTTTCCTTTTTTTTCCTTTCCTTTAAATAGAAAATATCAAATCTAAGCTTGCCATTAATTAGCAAACATCCCAAACAACCCTCTGTTAAGTGTCTGCTCTCTCTTAACATAAATTTTAAAGGCAAAATCACACCTTGCCCCAAGAATGCCTTTGCATTATTCTGTCTCTCTCCTGTCCCCCTTCTCCCACACAACTAGCTTATTTCTTGTTTCAAGCCAAAACAATTAACATGTTGGAGCAGGCCCGACTCTGTAATATGCAAGGCCCCAACAGGATTCTGCCTGTATTTTGTAAATAAAATGTGATAATCACATTTCCTTATTGCCGTCCCTCTGAGGTGTGCTCTCTACTTGCCACCTCCCACCAGTAAATGGACCTTTGGCCTCCTGTCAAAAAATACATGGGGCCATCAATATACATAAATACACACATACATACATATATACACATACACATGTATTTTATACACACACACACACATACATATAAAATAAAAATAAAATATGCATATGTGTGTGTGTGTGTGTGTATATATATGTATGTATGTATGTATATACACACACACAGAGTTATCCCTCCTTAACAAAGTTCTCTACCTTTTTTCCGCCTTTGAACAAGAAAGTCTACTCATGGGTTTTTGTTTTTCTAGGCAGGTTTCTGTTGCTCTGTCCATCGTTCCCTAGCTCACCTTTCCCCTTTAAACGATATAGTTTTAACTCACTGAGTCTGGTGTTAAGAAAGTTGCTTCTTTCTAAATCCAGCAGGTATTCAAAAACAAGCATCTCCTTTCCAGCATTCTTTATTTAAGATGCTGCAGGCATTACCTGATGCTATTATAATGCTTATGGTAACCAAACAAAGAATCAAAAAGAATCACTTTCCTTTTGTTCCTCCCCTCTTTTTCCAACAAATAAATTTACTTTCCTTTTCTTCTTTGCTTTCCCTTTCCTTCCTCCTGCTGTCCTTTTCTTGACCTTTACAAAATCCTGACCTCTTTTCTTCCTCCTTGTCTTTCCCCCCTGATTTCTTGTTCAGGCTTCTAAAATCTGTGTACTTTGTACAGCTCAAACAGCTGTCTGGAACATTTCCCTACAACCCACATGCGGGTGCAACAGGGTAACAGAGGGATTTGTACCTATGTACTTACATAGCCAACAGAGTGTTTTATCTTGCCAGCAGCTGAATACTTACAACTCCTCTTGAAGTCCTCTTCTTCCTGGAATCTCAGTGTTCGCCTCCAGTTTCTGGCAAGATAAAATTAATGGAAACCATGAAACTATAATTTTTTTCCTAACTCTTAAAAACAAAAATCTTTAAATATGCTCTGCTTTTTTGTTCTGTGTATTACAAGCTTTTAATTTAACAACTGATTTTTTAAAAATTGTTGATTGAGATCACCTTATTATCACTTCTCCTCATAACACTGCATTTTCTTTTGATTCATATTTGGAATCCCAAATTGCAACAGCCAAATTTGTAATGACTCCTCCTGCCAAAAATATACAATTTTTAAAAACTGTTGGGCCAATAAGAGTCATGTCCTTTGACAATAATTCTTATGCTAGTAATACAAAAGCTAGCAATTAAATTAGACAAATTCAAAACCACCTTGATGTGGCTTTCATAGCCACTCTTACAAATAAGCTGATTTATGTATTAAATCATTGGTAAAACTCCATAAAACTCAGGTGAAATCTCAAGATTGCAGAAAACACACTGATTAATTTTTTTAAATTTTTTGCTGTGCCATGCCATCAGCCTGGTTTTAGAACACAATATGTCTTATTCATAAATCCAGTTTTAAAGCAGTAATAAGTAAGAACTCTTGGCTAATACAAAAACCATTTAAGCAGAAAGTTGGTGTAAATTGTTCATTTCATCCTCAAATACCAGAAATATTAGCTTCATAAGACTTAAATATGAATTACATTAGTTAACTTAGTCTAATGGATTTGACAATTGTATATGCTCTACAGTCTCCCATACAAAGGCATGCAGTACTGATTACTGTTGTTTCAAAATAAAGAAAGCAGCAGCAGAAGGAACAAAGGTCAAGTGCCCCTGAGAGAGTCTACTGTATGCCCGAGAACAAAATGGCTGCTGTCTCTGCACACCAGTAAAATTCTTCACAATTTAAAGCTACAATACAAACAACTACAACACGATACAAAGATGATGTATGCGTGTATACATGTGCACACAAATACGCATACACATATATATACATGCACATACATATACACACATACACATATACATACATGTATACACACAGACATACATATATTGTTATATATTTATGTTAAATATATAATAAATGTATGTATGCATGCATGAAGAAATGTAACTTGAGCTGCACCTGTTCATTGGAATCACAGACCCAATGTAAAATGCACAAACAGTTCTGGGAGCAAGGAGAGAGTTTTCCTTTGTGATCAAGTGGTTAGGACATTTCCTTGGAAGCGGGGGTTATTCTGATTTCCAGTCCCTGCTGTTAGAGTTATTTCTGTTTTTTAACCAATCGCTGTCTAATGGACAAGGTATAAACAATGGTGGCATCAGTGATCACATCTCAAAACTCCTCCTTCTTTTCTTGCTCCTAGATTGTCTAAAGAAGATTCCACTTGTTACTTTTCTTTTAAGTCCTGTGACTCCTGCACTCTTGGCTGCTCAGCAGCTTAACCTCAACCAGAAAATTGGACAGTACCATCACCTCACCTATTCTGTAGTGGGAGATATGGTTTTGTTTCTCCCTATCAGATGTATAGGGGTCCTAGGTGCCTAACTTGGTCAAATTAAATTGTTCTTTAGAGCATGCAGATTCATGCTTCTGGTGAATCACTTTGACTTGTACCCTTGGGGTATTTATACACATGCTCTGGGAGTGTGTGCATTTAGGGGTGGTACTTTACTTACAGTGGCTCCACAAGCCATTGTACCACTGAAAAAAACATTTTACCATGCTCCAACAGACTCGATTAATTGATTAATCAACTCATTTATTTGAGTCTACTCCAATGAGCTGTAATTACAGCACATCAGAGTAACATCAGTGGTCATGTATAGGTGCCCTTAGTTCCTAACTATTTTATCTGGTCATTCACTTAAGAAACCACTGGACATAGTAAATATTCATTTAGTTTGCCTATCTGATGGCAGTTACCCATTTTCTTTTCTGCTGGGAAAAATACTGAGATAGCCAGCCAGCTTCATTACCAAGAGCTGGGATCAGAAGCAGTTAAATTCCCCATCACGTTCCATCCTGGGAACATGAACTGATTCTCTACTGGAACAACACATAAGAAGCAATAATTCTGCCATATCTAGTGTTCCTTACTAGCCTGAAGATCTGCTCAGCCTTTGCCTTGTCATGCTGTTTACTACCTCAGGGCCATATTTTTAAATGTACTTGGGAACTTAATTCCCATTGATTTTAGCACCAGTTAAGTAGTTAAATACCTTTAAATTATGTTGTCCTTGTCTCGGGCAGCCAGAGCCAACCAGAGGATTGCTAATTTAATTGGACGTTAGGCGGGCCAGTGATGGAGAGGTGAGATAGCTTATTGGTTTTAAAAGATTATTTTACTTACACCGCTGGTGGCCGCGATGCAGGTGGTAAGGTTGCTTACGTAGTTACAGGTAACGAGTTGCTTGCATAGTAAAAATCTAATATACAAGAGTGTATCAGAAAGAAATGGCAATTTTGGAATAAACTCATTTTGTGTGTGCTGATCATTTACTGGACCACATTACATCCCTGCATAGTTGTAATCTAATGTCAACCCAAATTGAACTTGTCAGGCTGCCATATATGTATGAAGGTATGTATGGGATGCACAAATGCATGTGCACAGAGTCACTCTATAAAGTATTTATTAAAAATCTAATATACAAGAGTGTATCAGAAAGAAATGGCAATTTTGGAATAAACTCATTTTGTGTGTGCTGATCATTTACTGGACCACATTACATCTCTACATAGTTGTAAACTATGGGTGCATTTGACAATGCCCCTGTTAGTGTTATCCGCTGCTGTGCAGTTTCCCACTTTGTCTCACTCACAGCATGGGCAGCCATTTTGCCATTAGATTCCAAAATACCCTCTTATATACATATATTTGCACATATTATTTTCTCAAAAGTAATATAGGTGCATGTATGTGATTATTACTTTTTCAAATTATTTAAATTGAGACCGAGACTATATCTTCCTCTCTATTTGTGTACTGCTCAATAAGTTAATTTTCAGCAATTGCTATCATTGTACTTGTGGAACATTTTCAGTATTATGAATTGAACATAGTGCAAATAGCCTGAGTTGCATTAAATTCTCTTGTTTGTGCTTTTCCTCCTAATTCCTGCTCCCAGTTCCTTAGGCATGTAAATTACATTATTTATCAGAACCTGTTCTTACCAAATACGTGTGAGTATCATGGCCTTGATAATTTAACAGTCACTTTACATTACGGTTTGATTCAACTATGCTGGCACAAAGCAGCTGCAGCCTTGTGGAGATTAACCCATGCAGAACAGTTCAGGTAGTGGTTGTATTTTTTTGTTCTCTTGGAGCTGCGACATGGTGTAGCTAAAACTACACTTGATATATTTCAAATGAATGGTTTGGGTTTTATAACAGACCTATCTGTGGAGTTTATGCTGAATAACTCCAGTCTATGCTCTCAACTCACAAATATCTCACATGTTTGGGGCTGTTGTAGGTAGACATAGAGTCCTCAAAACAATTAATTTATGCTGATGTGACTATCTCAATCCTAGTAAAGCTTCAGAAGCCAATAATGCCTTAATTTAACTTGAAAACAAACCTTTCCTGATAGGGCACAGCTATTAGCAGTACTGCTTACCCTGACCTAAGCTGATTCCAAGCTGAAGCTGTCTGATTTCAGCCAAAGCCTGCACTGGGAGAGTTTAGATGCCATATTTGTACTTTGTGGGTGCGTCTTTATGCAATGCTTACCATAGGTGGTGGAAAAAGGGCTAACAGGGCTCATTCCCACCACCTAAACACGGGGCACTGGGTAGGGCCACAAGGCAGTCCAGCCGTGGGCTCTGGGGAGCTGCAGCAGGAGTGTGGAGGGGTGTGCATGCAGCCAGGATTGCAGCCAAGATTGCAACCCAGTGTGTGGATGGACTGGCTGTCCAGCACAGCAGGCAAGTATCAGTTTGTCCATTCTGTGAAGGGGAAGGGGCTTGGGGCAGGGGGCAGATCAAGGCCCCCACATTGAGGGAGGGAGTGGGGCAGAGGCAGGGACTGGGGTGAATGGGGCCCTGACCGAGCTGGGCGATGGGACAATGTAGCCTGGGTGGCTCATCCAGGGGCAAAGGGGGCTCCTACTGCTGTGTGTACCCCGGTGAGGGCCAGGGGTGCATGTACCCATTTGATCTATGCATGGGGCAGAAGTGGCTGTCCGTGGGCACTGGGCTTTGCATGCCACTGCAGCTGCCACTGCCCTGGGAGCGGCATGATGTCTTGTGTGTCCTGCCACTATTGGGCTGTGCTGCACTCCCTGCCCACCCCATGGCAGGAAGCACATGGCATCATTCAGCTCCCGACGCAGCTGCACCAGCAGCAGTGAGCAAAGCCCAGTGCACTGTCGCTGCTGCCTCCACCTCACGCACAGATCAGTTTGGGCCTTCCCCAGGGTGCGCACAGTGGTGGGAGCCCCATGTGCCCCTGAATGAGACATCTGGTCTCCGATTGTCCCACTACCCAGATTGGTCAGGGCCTCATTCACTCCTACCCCTGATTCTGCCTGCCACACTCCCTCATTGTGAGGGCCTCAATCTGCCCCCCACAGCCCTTCCCCCACAGACTTACCTGCTTGGTGCAGTGGGCGAGTGTATGCGCGTGCACTCAGCCACCCCAAATAATTTTTTCTCCCTCCACCTATGATGTTTACTGTGGAATTACCCAATTATCTCTGCAGTAAAATGTCACTATCTACATATGTGGTGCTATTGGAACAGAGTAAACTAATCAACTCTGCCACAGGTTAGTACTGCCGGACACAAGTACTATGCTATGGAGGAGTTATTTACTCCACTACAATATATGTGTAGATGCTGATGTGCTGGCTGGAGAATGAAAGTGTTTCAGTGAGGGGGCTGCCTGCTAGCTAGTCCTGCAGTGAAGCGCCCTCATGCCCCTGTCAGCCTCTCTACAGCACGTTGAGCTGGGTTGTAGCAGCCCCAGGGTGACAGGCTGACCCTTGGGGCTCCCTGCTGGCTAAGGCTGCTCTGCTGTAGCTCAACATGCTGTGGTCCCAGGCACACATGCAAATGGCAGGCCCCAGTGGAATAAACTCTGGCACAAACTGCACTGTGCTAGTTAGACATACTAATTGTACACCTTGTACAAGATGCACCTTGTGGGACTTCTATCAATCTACACTAGCAGTGAATTAAATCCAGAAGCTTTGCTATGTGACCTTAATATATGTGCCAGTGATACAATGTGGATGGAAGAACAACTGGCTCTCTCCTGCCATTACAAGTGAAAATCATTGTTGCTGTGTCATCATTTCAATGAGCATTGTGTTTTCATTAGCTGACTCCAGTTGGTCTAAGGTTCATTTGATAAGTTTTGTGATTCTTTCTTAGGATTCAACATTTTTATTGTTTTATTTTAACCTGAGGGTTTATTCAGCTTTTACTTCTGTAGAAAGTAATTTGAAAGCCTCTTCATAGTTAATGGCATCGCTGTGTGATAGATACCTTTTCAGTAGAAAACTGCAGCTATACTGTTTATTGTGAGCTTTGCAGTTTTGAGTTTTGTAAAATCATTGTGCTGTAATTCATGGGATTCACACCAGGGGCAGGCAGTTAATCTCTCTAGCTCCCATATGTCAACCAGTATATACTTACATCCATTACACCCTCTAGCAGTACCCTTTACAAGTGTCAATTACTGTTTTATAGCAGCACAAGCTAAACCTGAAGGACATTGCAGGTCTGTTTGTTGAGAAGATTTCTAACACAGTTTCTTATCAAACTAAGGCATACCAATACCCATGGGAAATAGGTGTGACACAGTCTTTTTGGACTGTAAGTGATCCATGAACAGGTTTACTGATTTTTTTGCAGTTCTGCAACAACCTGAACCTGACAGCAAATGACTCTCAGACTGTGTTGGCATTCCAAAGTCCCAGCAAGGGGCAGAAGAAGGCTCATTAGTAAAGGTGACTTGCTTTTGTAAATTTGTCAGAGTGATGATGCTCCTCATCCCATCTGGGGAGTCCGGTGTATGTGCATAGATCTGTGTTTCTGTGTGTGAGTGTGTCTATCTGTCTGTTATCTGTGTGTTTATGTACACACACAAACACACACATATACGTATATGCATGCATATATACATATATAAAGTATGGATAAAGATTACAGATTGAAAGAGAAATAAAAGCTCTTGGTGTAAGTGACTTAAAATTTTTTATTATTCCAGAAGGTAAGTAGTGAAAAGCAACTAGAGTAGTAAAAGTTCAGTTGCAGTTATCCCTCTTCTGCTTGCCTTCTGTTTTCACTTGAAGGTTTTTATGCTCATTTAAGTGAATGTATAATTAAGAGAGGCACAGGAAGAGGTTAATTCTTCATTTTTGCTTCTTTGCGAAATAGCAATGCTAATATAAGATCAAGAATAAATGTAAATCTACATAGGTGAGTTTGAAGATTTGCCAGTGACATTCTTATACCTTTATGGAATATGCAAGCAACACAGCTACCAAAAATCATGCAGAAGAGACAACAGGATATCTCACTGTGCACTCCTGGGGCCTGTACATGCCTGTGATCTATTTTTACCAGTATATAGTCTCTGATGTACTGACTGGATTAGGCTCTCAGCTTGTCATGTTGTCCTATATACTTTATACTAAAACATTTTAGGACCAAAACCTGAGAGCGTCTATATGGGTTGGCTAATAGCCTGTAGAAATGAAGCACATATACCTGGGACAGTTTTTGTGAGCCAGATATACACTAATTTTGATCCACATTGGGCATTCAGCTTGATTTATGGAATAGCTGTTCTCCATCTCTACTTTTGGAAGACACATTTCATTTTCAGACAGATATAGGAGGATGCAAGAGTAAAATTTGAGCTATATGTAAGGGAAAGATCATACTACACCTCAAGTCTTACCTAAACCATACCTTTACCTAATGCCTTAATAATAGACCTTGATTTCCAAAGCCACTGTTTTAAGAATGTGGTAAAAGTAAAAATCATCTCAGCACCACATTTCCTTCCTCTTCAATATAAATTACCAGTCATATAATTGGTATGGATATGACTCAACCTGTTTAAATCATACTAATACATTAGACTATGCATACATCCTTAGGGCAAATTTTTTCAATTCCTATTCCATGGCAGCAGAACCAATATAGTTCTTTTGTATAAGGTTAGGGCTTTTAGTAGGACTTTGTGAAGGGTACAAAGCCCTGTCTGGTAGGAAGACCTGCTGCAGAGAGTGTTTCCACACAGCAGCATGCAGAATGGGTTAGGGGGTCTGTATAAGGGAGGGAACAGATGAATTAGTAGTAGAAAGTCTTCTCTATATTGAAAAAAGGCTGTAAAACAGCTATAAAGGCTAATCATAGTATTCCTAACCCTATCACTGTTCTAACAATTAGCCTAATGCATAGCCCAGCTGCTGTGCTGGGTGATACAATTTAATGTGAGGTTTAAATGAGGTGTTAGTAGTGCAAAGGGCACTTTGAGGAGTCTCTGCTGCAGTTATTGGGAAAATTCAGTGTGATGAAGATGCAGCTGTAACTGCTAAAAGGGAAGGTGCATACAGGATATGGCATAAGGGGGCTATTAGCATGTCATAATCTTCCCTTGGATTCTTTGCCACTCTGACAATTTTGGATGTGGCATGGTTTTAAATTCTGCATGGAAAACTCTGACTTTCCACTGGGACAAATATAATCTCTTTTATTTCTTCAGTGAAAATTCAGACTGCTAGAAAATAGACCCTTGAGACAAATAGATTACTGTGGGAGTATCGGGACCAGGATAAATCCTAAACTATTATTAGAATGATTTGTTTTATTTGAAAGCAGATTAATGATTATTAGGAATTGCTTGGATTTAGCAAATTTGATGGAGTGAAAAATTGTCTTTGTTATCATGTCCGCAACTGATTGTTATCCCTAGCAGTCATAGTCCTAACCTTCCCCTGGACAGATGATTGATGAGTGAAATTCTAGTTGAAAATTAGATTCCTGTCCTTAGATATGGCTGTACACACAGCCTGCCACCCACCCTGCCTCCAACTTCAGTAGAAAAAAGCTGCAAACCTTTGCATACATAGGAGAGAGGAAATTGCACCTAAAAGAAATGACATAAGAATTTGATAAACAGAAAGCCACATTCTTCTGGGCTCTACATTTTAATAAGGATATGGAGAAACAGGAGAAAGCTCAGAGACAGGCAACAAGAAAGGTAGGTAGGTAAGCTGTATAAGGGAAGGTTGAGAGAATTAGGTATGTTTAGCTTGGAGAAAATGCAATTAAGAGAGGACACATGATAGCAGATTTCAAATATTTGGAAGGCTGCCATGGCAAAGAAGGAGAACAATTGTTTTCCCTTGATGCAGAAGGCAGGACACAAAGCAATGACTTTAGATTGTAGCAATGCAGATTTTGCTTAGCTCTCAGGAGAAACTTTCCTACTGTTAGACAAGTAAGGCAATGGACGAGGTTGTCCTGGGAAGTGTGGAATCTCCTTTGTTGGACATTTTCAAGAGGAGGCTAGATACTCATGGATCAGAGATGATTTAGGAATAGCATTTCTTCATTCAGATAGTGGGGTGGGCCAGATGAATCTTGAGGTCCATTCCAGCTACATAGTTCTTTGATAGCTTTAAGTTCACACTAGATGGTCTTACATATTTCAGTAGGAATCTCCCACTTACATGATCTTACATAGCTTTAATGCTCTGAAAACAAGATCCCTTCCTGTATACACATATGGTTCCTACTTATGTCAAAAGCCTAAATCACCAGAGGCATACGTTTAGCAAAACTGGTGGCACTGTACCATTCACTTATACCAGGACTGAAGTTTACACTTTTACTTAAATTTCTGCAATGTGGGTCAAGTTTGTGCAAATGACATTGTCCCATTTTCCTTCTTCATTTGGAATTGCTGGAATAGTCTAAAAGGAATGGGTGAATTCAGATTTTGCAGCAAATCATATGTATCATGCACTGAAGTTAAAGGTGCAAGACAATTTCCAATAGAAATGTCATTATTCATGCTCAGCGTTTCCTAAAATATTCTCTTTCTGGCTTAAGTTCAATATCTTTTTCACTGTGAAGATTGTGACTTGCCCACAGAGCAGGTGTATGTACATTACTGAAAACTACCCTACTTTTGAATTCAGACACAAATAAGTACCTGGTTTTCCCTCTAGAGCAGTTGGGTAGGGAATTGGAGGGGGATGGGAAATGATTCAGCATCATCTCGTCCACCAGAGAGAGTAGATAAGTCAGTATCTAATATGTATATGTTAGTATACATGTATGTATATGTTAGATATATGTATATATCTAGTATATATGCTTTCCTTTTTAGAAGCTGGGTCAAGACTAGTTTTCTCTGTACCATACAAGATTGACCAGTTTGTTATCTGTTTACTTGATTCACTTCTCATTAATCACCTCAATATCAGAAAGGATGATGGAATGATAGGTGTTTAGACTTCTCATAACTAGTATGAGCTGGTTTAAATGTTTTTGTTGGAAGAAAATCTACAAAAACGCTCTAGAATAAAAATATATTAGTAAATATTTATTTAACTAATGAGGCCGGAATATGTTAATCTCTATCTGTTAATTGTTAACTTTTTGCTACAGTTTGTTAATTCAACATGGTGAATTAGTGCTGATTACATGTTCAAGAATTTATTGAATAAAGTTGTCAAAACATACGAAAAAGGATGGGATGTACCAAAAAAAAATTGGTCATACTGGGAGGATATTTATTTCAAGTTGAGTTCGATGGCTGTGTACTCTGAATCTGGCCCTACTTAATATACTAATTCATGTTTTGGACAATGAAGTACATTTATAAAATTTGGTTATGATACCAAGCTCAAAGGAGTTGCAAGTTCTTTGCAGAGTAGCTTAAGAATTCTAAATGATCTTGATGCATACGTCTGAAGTTAACAAAGAGAAATTCAGTAAATGTAGTAATCTGAACAAAACTTTAGGAAGGAGAAATCGAATGCAATAAACACACAATTTGCGCAACTACATGTGCATTAACGTGCGTTTCTTAATGCGCATTAAATTTAGTACCTCCAATTTAGAGGCACAGGTTTTTCAGGTGAGGCTTAATGTGCAGTTGCCTAGTCTACTGTGTGTTAACATATTAGCACGATGTTTTACATGCTGCTTTAATGCACTGTAGACTAGGCTACTGCGCATTAAAGTGCATTTATAGATATACCTAATGGGGACTAACTGGCTAGATAACAGTACTGCAGAGAAGGATATTGAAATGAGCCAGAGTGATTCTCTTGGGGGGTAAAAAGGGCAAATCTTATTGTACTAGGCATTAATTGGAGTTTTTCATGTAAGACCTGGGAAGCAATTATTCTGCTATACTCAGTGCTAGGGAAAACAGACTGTTGGAGAATGTCTAGACAGGAATAACAAGAATGACAAGAATATTAGCATATATAACTTCCAAAGAGTGGTTGAAAAACTGGGTTTGTTTAGTCTAGAAGAGATAAGTTGGAGGGAGAATATGGCAACAGTCATCCAATATGTAAATTGTTGTTATAAAGAAAATGGTAATTGAGTGTTCTACAAGTTGTGATAGGGGGATGAACATGTGGCCAGTCGCAGTGCTGGCCTACTGTCTAGTGCAGTCCATCCTGTCTCTCCTGCCATGACTTGCTGTTCAATAATACAAGTTGAACTAAGTGGGAGGCTGCCCATTCAATGTCCCCGTGCTATGGGATCTACACATGGCTCCAACCTTCCTTACTGTGCCCCATGCCTCACAGATGGTATCCAAAATTGTAGTTGCTCTGGCTAGAAGCCAGGCTAAACTCTGCCTCTTGCTGGACCTCTTTCACTCAACTCATGCACTCTGCCCCCTCTCACAGGGCCTCAATCACTTTGCTCTGCTCCATTGAGAGGCCCTTCCTTGGACCATCAGGCTTGCCTACATATACACTGGGTAATCCCCTCGCAGCCCTTTGGGTGCCTCATACAACTAATTCTACAGGTGATGGTCCTTTTGCCCGACACTAGGCTGAGTCCGGCCACCAGCCCTTCTCTGGGCCTTTGGCTCTTACTCTCAGCCCCCTCTCTGTGGCTGCTCTCTGTCCCCTCTCTGGAACATGGGGTCTTACACCCCCAGGGACTCAGGTGCCTGCCTTTAGGTGTGCCTGGCCCCATTGATTGTTATAGCACCACTGTGTTGTGGGGGCTGGAGTTATAAGGCGCCCCTATCCAACTTTCACTGGGGAAGTAACTGTCCTGGCATTTCTGGGGGACTGGCCCACCACAGACAGCCTCACGAAACCTCCCTTCCGTGGCAGGGTGCAGTTTCAAGTCATACCCAGGACCAGGAGCCTCCTGCCATCCCCATAGCTCCTGCCCAAAATGTTCCTGAGCAGCTGCTTAGACAGATGTTGTTCTGCCAGCAGCAAATTGCTAGGTCAGCCCTGAGAGCCTGATCTAAAGTGGAGTCCACTCTGCTCTTTCCTCCAGTCACATGGCCCTTACCAGGTTATGTGACCATCTCATTAGGGCTGGCCTGCACCTGCCAGCCGCCCTGCTGTCACTGAAAGCCCTTAAAATGACAGGCACCAAAGGTTCTCTGTAACACAAGTTCATGTAGGAGATGAAGAAATCAGCTTAATTTGTGGCAAAGATGACTTAAGTTATACATTAGGAAAAACAGTCTAGTTCTAAATGTGGTGAATTGGCTGTCTAGGGAGATCATGGAATCTCTGTCACTGGAGACTTTAAAGAAGGGGTTAGACCTTTTTAGGATCCTACTGTTGTGCAGGGGGTTGTTCTAGGTGACCTCTTGGTGTCTTTTTCAGTCCTTATAATTATATGATTCTGTAATTTAGTCAATGAAAATTGTTCTCCTCTCTGATCAAAATCTTATTTAGCATGAAAAATGATATTTTTAAGCAGAGAGGAGGAAGAGGTAGCTTACTCTATTTTAAGAGGAAAAATGAGGTAGGTAGAATGGAAAAGATAATACATGTGCATTTCTGTTCCTCCTGAATTACTGTGGTATGCTGCCAAGGTGGATGATGTCCTTCCAAAATTTGCAATTAGAAGATGGAACAGATGGTCAGAGTTTTTATACAGTTACTTGTCTAGTATACTCTAAGTTTTGCTTACCAGATGAGTGCTCTGTTCAACAAGAGATCTGTACATAGGTGAGAGTTCAGTTCTGCTCACAGTGGGAGCATTCCCATTGCCTTCAGTGGAACCACGAGAGAGGCCTTATTTTTTTTAATAAAATGGAAATCCAGTTAAAATTCAGGGGAAAAAAACTTTTTACTAAATAAAACCTATGAAATATTCCCATAATTTAAAAATAAAATTCCACCGAAAACAGTTTTATAAAGCACCCTCCAAAACTAGCATATTTTGCAAGTCAAAACTGGCATGACAAGCCATGCGATGCAGTTAGCAATCCTTTACTGATTATTGTAGGCTGGAATTTAGACAGCTTGTGTGGTAACAGTATACAGCACAAGCTGAGTTTGAATTACACAGTTGTTGCATCTACAGGAGATGTTGACTGTGCAGTTATTACTGAGCAGTCACTTAGTACTTACATACACAAGTGCTGAATGACTGTACAGTAACCAGTGTTACTACTCAGCAGCATCCCCAAATGGGTTTTTGGTGATGCTGACCATGCCATACCTCACTACTGTGCAGTAGTGGTGTGTCACATTGTGTCATGTGAGGCTACTGCACAGTAGTAATGAGCTACTGCGCAGTCAGTGCCTTGTGTAGATGTGGCCACCCTGTAGCTAACATGTCTATGCATCTGTAGCATTCTGAATAAAGGATTCTTGTTGACAACTGGGAGCAGTCTCTTCACTTTTAGGAGGAATACTACAGTTAGAAAATGAAATTGGCTGGAAATAAACAATGGAATTGATTAGTCTATTTTACTTGTCCAAGCTGAGGAAAATGAACAAAGCAAACCAACTGAATAGTGACAATGAAGTAGGCCCCAATCCTACCAACTGTTGCACACATACTTAACTCTTTACTAAAATGCCCTCTTGCAGTCAGTTTGAGACTACTGATGTGCATAAAGTTAAAGTGCATATGCTTGTAGAAGCAGAATTTATTGTAA
Source organism: Caiman crocodilus (assembly GCA_030014935.1). Taxonomy (NCBI): domain Eukaryota; kingdom Metazoa; phylum Chordata; order Crocodylia; family Alligatoridae; genus Caiman; species Caiman crocodilus. The sequence continues at coordinate 72,375,838 of JAGPOW010003642.1, read as the reverse complement.
TTATTTTAGTTTTAATACACTCAGAATTTAATTGCATCTTAAGAAATGTATATCTTTAAATATATACTTTAATTTTATTATATGTCTTTGTGTTAGTAGATGGGATCTTCTGCTGCAACAGCTTTGAGAGAACACCATGAAATTATTCCAGTTTACACCAGCTTAGATATAATGTAATTTAGAAATGTTTAAAATAGACAGCTGTCTTCTCATATGACTGTTTTGCTAACTTTCAAACCTACCTGTATGACTGGGCTCTGGTAGAGATTGTGTGGGGATGTAGATTAATTTGTGTTATATTTGGATTTAATCATATATGGGATATTAGAAAGATGCTTAGTTACTGGAACATTTACAGGATACTGTCAAGGACACCCAAAGCATTGGATAGACTTTTGTTGCAGGTTAATACACATTTAAATGAATAAATAATTATTGATATGGTAATGCATAATTTTACACCTCATTTCCTCACTATGGTGTCTTAGTGCCTAGATATATCAGATTTCATGTTATTTACTGCAAATAAAAGAATGACGTATACCTTATGCTGCTATAAGCATTGTAACCTGTAGATTTTCTGGATATTATTATAGAAAAGCAGAAATATTTAAACACAGATTTATTTTTCCTAATTTACTTTTATAAATTAAATATGAAACATGAACTAATAAGTGATTTCAGAGGCCTTGTAGGTTCCATTTAGTTAAATTCCAAAGTATGGTAAGGTTACTCTGACCTTTGTTTCAAATTCCCTGAGATCTTCCAATCTTGCCAATTCAGTCTTTCACAACCTGATCTTTGCCTGTTCCTCTTTAAACCCACTGGAAATCTTATTTCATCCTTTTTAAAAAAAATGCCTACAAATTCAAGGAATTTCAGCAAGTACTTATCAGAAGATCTGGATTTCTTTTGCTTGCTTTCATTATTTTCCTGCCATATCAGCTTCAGTCCTGTCCAGCCTACAGTTTGAAATATGAACTGAAACTCATCTTTCTTTTTTTTAATTACATAATCAGGAAAAAAATATATCCATGAATAGATACAATGTGGTAGTGTATCATGAATAAGCTCCTTTTATGAAGAGATACTTGCTCTCCGTAAATTAAAAAGTTCAAATTCACTCATTGTCATGACACGAAGGAGGACTTTGATAGCAATCAAGGGAGGGAAGGCATGAAATGTAAACATAAATGAAACTCTCTTATATAATGTAATTCAGGGAACTGTTTCAGCTGGAAAGAAACCATCACTAAAGGACATGGGGAAATTAGGTGTGAGATGTGGGGATTGGGCTCTGGGACCCACACTCCTTCTGTCTGGCCCCATGCATCAAGATCAGGTCCTATGCTACCCTGCACACTGGATCTAGTGCAGAGGCCATGGTCCATGGGGCTGTCTATGGACCTGTGGGGAGCCGATGCTGTGGGCTGGTTCTGCCCTTACTGGAAAATACAGCTGGCTGAAGAAGAGGATCTACTGCTGTTTCCCTTGTTAGCTGCAGACAGTCAGCAGCTGTTATTATATTTCATAATTCACCTCATAATATAGGTAGAACTGGAATGGGGGCTGAAACCCTAGACTCTCCCCTCTGAACAATGTTCCCTCATTATTGGGCCCACAGTCAGGGTGCCTCTTGCTTGGTCTCCTTCTGGTGTCTGAAGCTATGCTAGCAAGTGGAAATAATGCAAGTGTCATGATACCAGAAGGGGAACAAGAAGAGGAACCCTGTCTCTGGAGCCCAATGGTGAAGGAACATTATTTGAATGGGAGAGCCTGGGGTTTCCATCCCCACTCCCTGATTTGTCTATATAATGAGGTGAATAATGAAGTACAATAATAGCTGCTGCCTGTCAATAGCTACCAGGCATAGTTGCACACCTGTTTATTCCTGATTCTGGTACAACCTCTATGGCCACACCCACATATGCAGGCACATGCACTTGTAGCAGCTCAAATAGGAGTGGCACAAGTCTGAGCTGGGGATTTTTGCCTCAATGCATGTGACAAGCGCTTTGGTGTAAGGCAAGATGTACCACTTGGAGAAAAATGACCTTGCTTAGCTCCTCCTGGATCTGCAGTCAGGGGGAGCTAGAACCCAGCAGTATAAAAAGCTGCCTTGGCAAATAGTTCAGGGCTATTCACTCTCAGGAGCTTCTGAGCCATTGTCACGAGTGTGTATGTGGCGAGCTTCACAGACACCCCTGTCTGCTGCCCTTTCTGTGGGCAGAGTGAGGACCTGGTACACATGACGGTTGAGTGCACCAGGCTGCGGCCCCTCCACCTCCACCATGTCCTCCTGAGGTTCTGGTTGAACTTCACCCCCTACCTTTTTATTTTTGAGTACCCCATCTATTGTCCCACCAAGTCCCAGTATCTCCTGGTCAACCTCCTCATGGTCCTGGCCAAGTGGACCCTGTACATGACCAGGAAGGAGGCTATGGCTGGGAAGGTGCCTGGGGACCGCGGGGCTGCTTTTCTGTCATTCATCTGTGCATGTTTCCAGGCAGAGCACCACTAGGCAGCATCCACCAGCTCCTTCAATGCCTTTGAGGACTGGTGGGTATGGCCTGGGGGCCTCTACTCAGTGTACCTCTGAGGTGAGCTTATTTTCATGTTTTGACCCTTTGACCCACATGATGCTCTCACCCTGTTTTTGCCTTAGTTGTCCCAAGCATTTTGTTGTGTTATTCATTTATTGGCCCCACACCATAGGGGTCACTAGTTCATCAGGTGGGCCTTAGGGTCCACTGCATTTGGGTAACACAAATAGACAGGAGCTTCTGGGCAGTCTCGAGGGCTCTGCTCGGTGTCCCTCTCTGGAGCACTCATACTCATGTTTTGACCCTTTGACCCACATAACACTCCCACCCTGTTTTTTGCCTTTGTTGTCCCAGGAAATTTTGTTGTATCTTTCCCCCATTGGCCCCACACAGTAGGGTCTATTAGTTAGCTGGGCAGGCCTTAGGGCCTATGGTACCTGAAGAATACAAATAGATAGGAACTTCTGGGTGGCCTGGAGGGCTTGGCTTGGTGTCCCTCTCAGGAGCACTCATTTTTACGTTTTGACCCTTTGACCCTCATGTCACACCTGTCCTGATTTTTGCCTTTATTGTCCCAAGAGTTTTGTTGTGTCATTCATCCATTAGTCCCATACAGCAGGGGTTACTAGTAAGCAGGCAAGCCTTAAAGACCATGGTACTTGGGTGACACAAATAGACAGGAGCTTCTGGGGCCAGGCCAATTGGTATGTGGGGATAATAGTCCCTTGTGCCAGCTGGACTGCTGCAATAGCCCTAACAGAGAGTCCCCTGCACCCTCTGCCCACTGGCAGTGGAGGCTGCTGCCTGGCTATGATCTGCTGCCACCTGTGACAGCATGTGCACCAAGGCTGCATGCCTACCAGACCTGGATGGGGACTGCATGTCTACAACAGAGGCATCTGAACCTCTGGGCCAGCTGCCAGCGGGCTGTGGCTGCAAAGCTGGCCTTTGTGAAGCACTACTGCTATGTGTGTTGTCACCCTGCCATTTGGGCAGCTATTGCCTGGAAGATGTTCTCAGTGTAGTGGCCTGCTTTGAACTGTCAAAGCATGTCCTCCTGGCCTCAAGTGGCCAGGAGTTCAGCCACCTCCAGCTGGGTCCCGGGTGCTAGTCCTGAGCAGGCACCTCTGCCTGGCTCCTGCTACTTGCCTCACTAGCAGGAATCCTGGTGTTCCCTATTTAATAACTGCAAAATCTCTGATAAAAAATCTCAAATTCACTCTTTAAAATACCCCCAAATTCATGTTTTTCTACAATTAAAACAAAAGACCACTATATACGTAGAAAGAGAGAGACAGACAGACAGAAAGAGAGAGTGATCAGTTGGGCAATGTTTTATTGCTATATTTACAATTCTAAAGCAATTTGGAAGCCTACCAATGTCTTTATCATCATAGTAAAAATAAATTCTAAATATCTAAATGTTTTGATGTTTATTTTTGGTTTTTTATCATAAAACAATTAGAGCTGCTCTGACCGCTTCACTAACTAGAATATGGGGACAGATGCCCCTGCAGCTACAGCTTCTGCCAGCAGGCCTCATCCTGTCTGGCAGCTGGGTACGATGGGTGTGTGATGGCAGGATGTGGGGTTTGCAGGAGGGGAGTGGGAAGGAGTGTTGGGGGTGTGGGGGTGTGAATGGTGCGGAGGGATGTGCGGGTGTGTGGGAGGATTGTAGAGGTACTGTGAGTGTGGAGGAACTGTGTGTGTGAGGCTGCTCAGGCGGAGTGGGTCCTCTGCCCCGCCACACGGCACAGCCTTGCCCCCCCACAAAGCCCGCAGCTGCATGGTATGGCCTTGGACACCTCAGACCTGGCATGCTCATCACAGGTCTGGGTTGGTCCAGCATGGCATGGCATGGTGCCATGAACTTTCAGGGAGCCCTGGGCCACTCAGGCTGTCATCTGGGGCCCCAGGCCACTCACAGGGACCAGGTGTTTTGCTGGGCCGGGTCCTGCCTCCGTCAGCAGTGCTATCAGACCCCTGGTGTGCGCAGGGAGGAAGTGCACAGTGGGACCCAGCCTGGTGTGGCCCACTAGTGTGCCTGTCAACAGGACCAGGAGGCATGGCTCTGGGAAGCATGGCTTCTGTGCAAAGGCATGCTATTTGTATGGCCTGGGCTGGGTTGGGTCAGGTCAGGCTGGCTGAGTTTGCTTTCCATGAGGCTCAGGCAGGAATGTGCCATGGCCTGTTGTAGGTACAGTGCCGTGGCCATGCATCACTGCCTGATCCTCATGAACAACTTGCCCAATTGGTTTGACCCAACCCGACCTGGTCCGGGCCACGCAGCCAGTGCGCTTTTGCACAGGAACCGCATGTCACAGTCCTATACAAAGGCGGGCTAGTGAGGCTTACTGGGCTGGGCCAGGTTGGGTTCTGCTGTGTGCTTTATGGAGGGGTTGAAGCAGAGACCACCACACACCTGCCCCTCACTTGCCTCCTGTGGCACCGACAGCAGCAGCCAATGCAGCTCTAGCCTGGCTTCAAGCACAGCCAGTGATGAAGCAGCACTGTGTGACCTGGCCTCTGTGAATGCTGAATGGACCCAGCCCGGCCTGGCCTGCTGGCACATGGCTTTCCCAATCTGAAAGCTGTGTGCTAGTGGTTCAAGCCGGCCCAGGTCCATTCAGCATGTACAGAGCCTGGGTCACACTGTGCCGCATCACTGCCAGCTGTGCCTGTAGCCGTGCCACAGCTGTACTGGCTGCTGGGGTTGGTGGGGGTGGGGGTGAGGGTGGGGGTGGGGCAGGCATTTGGCAGCCCCCACTTGAGCCCATCTACAAGCCCACCCACATACTGCACATTCCCCTACCACTCCCCGCTCCCCTGACATCCCCCATCCCCTGACCACTCCTTACATCCACGCACATCCACCCAAATCCATAATCCCTCTCATCTCTATGTCCTTAACTTACCTGTGACAATGCCTGGGTTTTGATCCTTGTCTGCTTGCCTCAGCACACTAACGGTTCATGCTGTGTGTCCTGGGGCTGCAAGAGCACCATAGAGATGCTCTGGCTAGAAATCAGTGTCTTCTGGAGGACTGGCTCCTGGGTTACCTCAGAACATTGCCCCACTTTTTCTCCCTGTGTTTCATTTTGAGACTTGGATATCAAGATATCAAATTTTGAGCCCCTGCTGCAAATATACAGCACGAGGAACATTTTTTTGTCCCCAGCATGCCTTTGCCATTCTCCAACTGCTTAGAGGTGTGCCAAGAGGGATTTGTGGGGTCATCTGGATGCATCCTGTCAGTTTATAGAACCTATGTAAATTACAATGACACGTGTCTGTCCATTTCCTATGAAAGGGAATTTTAGAGGCTGGGACTGTTGTGGAAGCAATATGATCTTGAGCTTGATGACTACCTTTCAGTTTGTAGGCTGTTTATGGAAGTTTGACAGTGACTACACACCATTTCTGGGGTAGGTTTGGTATCCTAATACTCATTTGTAATTCATGTTTGGTTCTACCTTGCCTTTTGCTCAACTTTTTGTTTGCATGAATGTTCTTCAATCTAACCCTTTATTAGTTGTCATTCTCCTATTAAAAATGTGTTAGTAGTCCCATGGGCAACTCTTGAGTCAGGGGGGGCAGATGCCCCCCCTGACACCAGTATGAAACCAGGGATGGGGTGTCCCCTGGTGGTTGATTGTGCTGACCGGGGTGGAGGGGGGTCCCCCCATGGCTGAACTTACTCACCAAAAAGTGGCTTTGCCACTTCCAGAAGTCCCATGGCCACTTCCAGAAGTGGCGCAGCCTCTTTTGCTGGTGGCCCCGCTCCTGACCAGCACTTGCAGAGGGGGCACTGACACTCCTGTCTGCCCTCTGCCTGTTGCCTAAATGGGGAGTGCAGTCTGACAGGGGGTGCACCAGCACTCTTAGGGGGTGCACATGTATTCCTGTGCACCACCTATGCATTTCCTCCGAGTAGTCCAGTCAAGGAGCTCTGTCTCTGTAAGTGGGAGAGGAGGGAAGAGAAATGCTCTGTGGAAGGATCTTAATATGGTGATCAAGAGGAAAAGCAGTTTGAGGGCAGAAATAAAGGACTATTTTTTTTGAGAGAATCTACTATAAGCAGGGAGCAAAGTGGCAGTGGATACATATCCACTCATGAAGAGGTATAAAGTAGAGCTCTAAACAGCACTTCAACCCAGAATTATATATTATTTCCTTCCTGTGGAGGGGTCTGAGAAACATCCTAGTCCCTCTCCTGGTTTTCTCTCTCTTCTCCCTTTCTTCCAGTACTGTCTTCCCTCTTCACTGTTTCTTTGCTTTTGTATTCTGTTTCACAGAAGCAGCAGAAATAGCAGTAAAAAGGCTGGTTGCATTTTCCATGTTTCTGCAATGAGGATACCAGCAGAGGGGAAGAGGTGGAACCAATCCTTCCCTACTGTTATACAAGTTAAAGCCTCTGTTGTTTTTCTACTCACTATGCCTTCACAGAAGAAGCCATTCAGCTCTGTGAGTTATTGTTTATTAATAGGATGCAGCTGATGAGGTGTCTGAATGACAACTACAGAGGGGCATAGATATGTTTGGTAAATGGAGTGGAATTGTGCAACAAAATGTTGTCTGTGAGAGAAGAGATTCCAGAGTTGAATGTCTTCAGGAACAGTTTAAAAACTGGATGCACTGTCAGGCAAAAATCACTAACAAATGTAATTAACTTCAAAAGCAATAGGAAAGCTTATTAAGAACTTATTCTTTCATCTTGAGTGGGGGTATAGTATTATACAACAGAGCTATCACTTCAGCATCAGAACAGTACAATAAACAGTGTCTTGAAATTAATGTTTCTGGACCCCACCAGCAATTTTAATTATATTATGCTAATATGCTAAATTAGGCAAACAAAAGTTATACAAGGCTTTTAGATAGTGTCAGGGTTCCACTGTGCTGGCAAATTAAAAAGAGTAACTTTCTTGTGGTAAGAATATGAGCTTGGAAGAAAGGTAAAGGAAAGAAAGTAGGAGCTATCCTTCGGGTAAAAAAAATCAGCAGCTGCCAGCAAACACTTGGAATCTCACAAGACAGGAGCCAGGAATTGATATTAGAGAGGAATAAGAAAGTACAAGTACAGCTAGGGACACAAGTGTAGCCCGGGTGTACTCAGGTAGGTTCTCCCTCCCCAACTGTCAGCAGACCAGGTGTACTGTGGCTGGAACTGTGGACTATGCACAGTGTCTCTTCATCCCTATAGAGGCAGGACAGGACAACTACAACTTAACTATATACGAATTTTATTAATGCACAAAAATCAAAAGAAAGGCAAGTATAAATATAAACATATATATGCAATGATACACACACACACATATGTATACATATATATATATACACACATATATATACACACCTCTATGAAAGGATAGGTAAGTATTAGAGAAATAATAAAATGGGTCCCAACCAAGGTCTTAGTGGGGTCACACAACATCAAACTCTATAATTATGATCAACTCACAAAACAAGGGATTCAATAGAACAAAATATGAGGCGCAGTTTACATAATCTAAGGTGCAGGAACACGAAATACACCCTTCTCTTGAGGGTGGGGCACCCTGAAACCTTCCTCCAGCCCTTTAGGGGTGCTTTAAAGCTCCCAGAAGGGGAAGGATCCCCAGCGCTCCCAGCTCTGCTGCTCAACAGGGAGGCTTCCCTAATAAAAACTCTCCGACTGAGTCTGTGCTGGGCATTCCCTCCCCAGCGGGGAACCAAATACTGCACATTTAGATGTTCTCTGTGCTGCAAGAGTGCGCTGTGCGTGCATTCACTGCTCCACTTTGTTTTCTGTGGGTTTTTTTGACCCCTGGATATCCAGGGGTCAGGCAGCAAAAAAAATCCCATGGAAAAGAAAACATGGAGCAGCACATGTACAGGCAGCATGCCTCTGCAGCACAGAAAACTTCTAAATGTGCAGTATTTGGTGCCACAAACATTCCTATCCCCTTAGTGGAAATAGTTTTTCATCTTAACAGTCTTTCTCTGCACCTGCTCTACTTTGAGTTCATCTTTGTTGAGCATGGGAGACCAGATTTACACACAGACTTCCTAGATCAGGTTCCAAATGCCCTGTACAGCATTGTCATTAATATAGCTATGGCATTAATCCAGGGGTCAGGCGGCAAAAAAATCTGATAAAAAAACCGTGGAGCAGCACATGCACAAGCAGCATGTGCCACCCAAAAGTGGGGCCGGGCTGCTTGGAGCCACACTCCACTACTGCAGCTCCAGGAGTGACCCAAGACCCCAGGTAAGGGGGTACAGCCTCCCAAGGCCCCAGCTTTCCCTACTCCTTTCAGTTTCTGTTGCATTTGCAAGCAAATGTTTGTCCAGAAGGGTCTTAAGAACTTCTAGTCTTCTCCTCCAATACCACAGCACCATATTAAAAACCTGCAAGGTAAAGAGTATGGGAGATAAAAGCATTGCAGCAACACTGCAGTGAAAGGAAATTAGTTGGGATAAATAGGCTCAGATGATATTAGGGGTGAAGTCCTCCATGACAGAAAGCAAAAAATAAACTGAATGGTCCTTTTCAATCCAACCTGGGGAAAAATCTTCGTGACCTAAATCTTGTAATCCTGTGTAAAAGGCAGTCTAGTCAGATTGGCACCTGAGATTAGGAACAGCAGCATAGCCCAGCCAAATTCTCATCCCTAGCTATGGGCACTATCCTGTGCCGTAGAGGAGGTAACTTCCCTCTCAAGCCTTGGAGTTCATCCATGAGAAAAAAAAAATTCAGAAAAAGCTCTGAAATGTGGGATTTCCAGACATCCTTTCAGTTTCTTCATGAGTATGTCAAATACTTGAATCCACATATGATATACTAGTATTACTCTGTCAGAACCCTTCCATCATGCCATCTGGAACATCCCATCAGGTTCTTTGTCTCTATCTTGAAGCAATTTAGGTTCCTTGCCCCTGCTCAGTTTTTTGCAAGACTATTGCAAAACTTCATTCCTTTCATCATTAGAAACCTTCTAATACCCCCCTTTTCCCTCTTTAAATTTGTAGCAATTTGGTCTCAATGTCATCCTTTAACTTAAATATTAAGTTGTCAATTTGGAGCGATCGGTATTAATATTGATTTGGAGAAGTTTGATGATTTGGACATAGACACAGCTTTCAATGTTTTTTCTACATACCTCAATGTCATTTACCTACAAACCAGGCAGCTTATGAACACTGAGCTGGTGGGGCAGATGGAGCATCCCATGGGAATGCGGGGGAGGGGGTCCTCTGTGGAACATGCAGGGGACCCTCCTGCTGCCCTGCAGTTCAGCAACTGGTTCCTTTTAGGTCTGGGGGTCACCCAGGGTTCCCTCTGCTGCCAATTGCCGAGCTGAGGGGGTGCAGGGAGGGTCCCCTGCACGCTTGGTAGCAGACCCAGAAGTGGATCAGAAGTACTTTTGATCCACTTCTGGGTCCACCGCCGAGTGCGCTGGGAACACCCTCATGATCCTGTAGGACACTCCATCCACCCTACCATTTCAGTGTTCACAAGCCACACCTGGTACCTCGAGGTATGTAGAAAAAACATTTAATGCTATGTCTATGGCCAAATCACTGATTCTCTGAATCAGCATTGAATCTTCAGATTTGTAGTCAGCCAAATTGAATTGGAACAGTGATCCAAATCAATGAATCAAATCACTGTCCCCTGAATCAGGCAAATCTGAATCTGAATTGAATATGGCCCACTTTGCACACCACTGTTAAATATCTGTTCTCCTACTTAAATATCCCTTCTTCACATCTTCATTTGACTAAGCTACATAAGGCATTATCTTCCAATGTTTTCTCATAGGCTAGATACTCTCTTCCCGTAAATATACTGGTAGTCCCTCCTGGGAGTGGTTCCAGTTTATATTAAACATTTTTTTTTAACATTGGCGAGCAGAACTATACAAAATATTCTGAACTGGAGTCTTACTAATACTCTGTATATTCGTATTATTACTTCCCAGTCTCTATTTAAAAATACCTCCTTCATATGTGAGAATTGCATTAGCTTTTCACTCACAGCTATATCATACTGGCAGCGCATAGTCAGCCTGAAATATACCAATATAATCAGATTTTTTTTTCATCTTGCCTGGGATCTTTTTCCCTTTTTATTGTAGAAGTTCTTGTTTATTAGTCCCCAAGTGAATGATTTTGCACTCTGTGTGCTTTGTATGTTGTTTCACACTATTTTAATCACTTCATTCCACAAGGTAGTGTAATGCTGCCTCCATAATAAACCAGTTCTCCTCTGTATTGGCATTAACTCTTAGCTTTGTGTTGTCAGCACATTTCATATGAACACATTTTGTTTATAGACCTGTATCTTGGTCAATAATGGAAATGTTAAGCAAGATGAGTCCTAAGACTTATCTCTGATGGATGCCACTAGCAACTTCCCCTTTCAGTATTATCTTGTCTACTCTCTTTTTAGCCAACTTCTCATCCATATTTATCCCTATTTTTTCAGTTTAGCTAATAATTTCTTTGAGGCACAGTGTCAAATTTTTGCTTAAATCTGAATAAATTCGGTCTACTGCACTGCTTTTATATAAGATGTCACTTATTCTGTCATGATGGACTTGACATAATCTTTCTTGCATAAATCCACATTGCATTTTGTCCCATTTTGTATTTGCGTCTATGTCCTTAATTATTTTTTGCTTCAATATCTGTTCTTAGACCTCTCATAATACTGAAGTCAAACTAATGGGCCAGAATTAACAGAATAATTTCCCCCTTTTTCCTGAATATAATTACCACATTTTCTGTTTTCTGGTTATACTAATCCTGATTTGACAAATCCATTGAAGATGCATGCCAGGTTTCTTTTTTAAATTCTTGGATAGAGGTTCTCCGATTATATTTCATAGATTTCATAGATGTTAGGGCTGGAAGGAACCTTGGAAGATCCTTGAGTCCAGCCCCCTGCCCCAGGGGCAGGAAGTCAGCTGGGGGTCAAAGGCTCATAGCAAGGTAAACATCCAAATGTTTCTTAAAGGAGTCCAGAATAGGTGTTTGCACCACCTCTGGAGGCAGTCTATTCCATGCCTTGGGGGCTCAGACAGTAAAGAAGTTTTTCCTTATGTCCAGCCTGAAACGGTCCTGGAGGAGTTTGTGATCATTTGACCTTGTCATCCCATGTGGTGCTCTGCTGAACAGGCATTCCCCCAGATCCTGATGTATACTCCATATGTAGTTACAGGCAGCCATCAGGTCCCCCCTGAGCCTGAGCTTTTCCAGGCTGAAGGGTCCCATGGCTCTCAGCCTTTCATCATAGGGCCTGTTCTCCGGCTCTCTGATCATATGTGTGGCTCTCCTGTGGACTCTCTCAAGCTTCTTCACATCCTTTTTAAATTGTGGAGCCCAGAATTGGACGCAGTACTCCAGCTGCGGACTCACCAAGGCCAAATACAGAGGGAGGATGACATCCTGGGATTTGCTTGAGAAGCACGTATGGATGCAAGCCAGAGTTTTGCTTGCTTTACCAAGTGCAACATTGCATTGGTGGCTCATGTTCATTTTGTGGTCAATCATGACCCCCAAGTCCCTTTCGGCCGTGGTGCTAGCAAGTGTAGTACTGCCGAGCCTATAAGCATGCTGCAGGTTTTTTTTACCAAGGTGGAGTACCTTGCATTTTTTGGTGTTGAATGCCATCAGGTTTTCAATGTGTATGATGTGATTGCCTGTGGCAGCAGGGGTCTGGTCACAATGACTCTGGAGGGCCCTGTCCTACATGACAACTTCTACTCCTACACCTTTATGTTCTTGAGTAGCAGCAAGTTTAAGAGAAAAGATAAAGGGACTAAAGAGCAGGAATATGATTTCAGTGGAGCAGGGAACCAGACAGAGTAACTTTCTTCAGAACGGAGTAAACACTTCCCATATTTATGAGTATATTTCTCTAATATAATTTTTCCACATAAACAGTTACTGTAGTTGCCATAGGAATGCTGTGCACTTATAAAAGGCAGTTTGATTGGAGCAGGGTAGAAAAAGCATCCCTGAGACCAGCTCTCTATTGCTATGCAGCCCATTCTCTAATCTGTTGTATTTCAAAGGTGCTATCCATGCTTATAATCACTCAGCTCGCCTATTAGACCAATTTAACATATACTGTTGTTGCTGCACTGTCACTGGGCAGCTGCCTGGCAAAATAACATCATCCGGGGCATGTCTATATGTGTGTTTTAATGTGCATTCACCTACTTTAATGTGCTTTAAAGCATCACAAAAAAGTGCTCTTTAGCTAATGCACATTGAACTAAGCTAATGTGCCCTTTTCTAGTACCTCAGGGTGCCTGCATATGAGCATGGAAACTGCAGCCGCTTCCTGCATCTTGTGTATCAGCATCGCTGCATTTAAAAATGGTGGTGGGGATGCTTGAACTAAAGCTCATCAAATGAGCTTTAGTCTAAGTGCCCCCACCGCCATTTTTAAGTGTGGGGACACTGATATGTGAGACACGGTGGAATTTTAATTAGACCAGGTCTTAGAGCCACTGAAATTAAACCACCGCCTCCCCCAATCCCCTGCTGTCACCCCCGGAGCATGCGTAAAAATGTCCTCAAAGGACACTTGGAGATACAAGATTTGATGTGCGTTACGAGATTGAATGTGCATTCATTAATGTGCACATTAATGAATGTGTAGACATGCCCCCAGGTATGCACGCAAGTCACAACATTTTAATTGTAGGAAAACCATGACTACTGGGTGCTAGAAAAAAGGCCTTCCAACTTTTAGCCTAGGAGGTGGGTGGTTAGGGCACTTGCTTAGGGAGCAAGAAAGCCAGGTTTCTAAACAGGGTTTGTATCTATACATCCTGCTTCCTAGCAAAGTCTCTAACTATCAGCCTGTGGGAAAGGCATGTCCAGACCTTTCTCCAGTCTTATCTCAAAGCTGGTGTAGTGGGCAGCCAATAGAGGGAACTATGTGAGAGCAGGAAGAAAAAGTGCAAGGCAGAGTGTGTATGGTTCAGTGAGGTGGATTGTACCCTAAATTGGAGGAAGCCCTAGTTTCTATCCTGAACCTTCCCCATTGCTCTCCATCCATTTGTACCAAACAGTATTACACGCAAGGCTTGGCTTCAATAGGTGAGCTAGAACAAAGACTAGATAATGAATGAACTGGGAAGTGGGTTCAAACCTTTCTCTTGAGAGGGGACTCACAGGTCTCTTGCTTCCTGGAAAAGTTCCTGGGCCAGGAGGCTGTTGGACTAAAAAGTGAGAGCCTTGACTGATTCCACTTTACTTCTGACACAATGTGATGCCTTCAATGATTGCATTTCACCACAGAGCAATACAGAATCCTAAACTGTGTGTAAGTGCCCAAAATGGCAGTTATGTGGTTGTGTATGTACTATGTAGTTGCGTGAATTAAAATAGGATTTATCCTTAGGAAACTCAGACCCTGGTTCAAGAAAGTATCATTATTCAAAAAAAAAATCTGAGACGTGGGGGGAAGGACAATGATTAATATTAAGAGGAATGTCCTGAAGAAAGACTGTATATATTTCTATTGAAAAAAGCTCACAAGGTGCCAATTTGCTTCTGGAATTTGTTGTTTATGTGGGAATCTGTATGGAAGAGACCTCTTGAGTCACTGAGCTCACATTTGTAAGCCTGGGCTTGGGAGACTAGCAAGTTGGCTGCTGACCTATGGTTGTAGCCCCATATTTCACACATTCCCTTTATCTGGGACTGTTCAACCTGTGGAAAAAAAGGCTGAGAGGGGACCTGGTAGCAGCTTACTGCTACACTGGGGGAGTACATCAAGGGCTCAGTGAGCAACTGCTCACCAGGGGACCCATGTGGAAACATAGGAGTAATGGCCACAGACTCGTGGAAGACTGGTTCAGTCTCAGTATTAGGAAAAACTTCACAGTCAGGGTGTCCAGACTGTGCAATGAGCTCCCTCCAGAGGTGGTGCAATCACCTACCCTGGAAATCTTCAAGAGGAGACTATACAGTCACCTCACTGGGGGCACCTGACCCCCAGTTATCTTTCCTGCTTGGTGCAGGGGGCTGGACCCAATGATCTTCCTAGGTCCCTTCCAGCCTTACAATCTATGAATCACAGCCAATCATAGCATACAATTTGTTTCATAAATATGCTGTGTAAAATCTCTAATTCACACAGACTTTCTCTGATTTTGTTTCCTAATTTGGAAAATGAAGATAATGATTTCTGTGATAAAAACATTTAACAATTACAAAGAATTATTTTGAATGTTAAGAATCTGATCCTGCAAGTACTTATACTTCTGATTAACTTGGGCATGGGAGTAGTCTTAAAGATATCAGTTGGATCCCTCAGACAACTCTAAGTGATGAGTATGCACATATGCTTGCACATATGATTCATTAATGCTTTGATATAATTTGTTGCTGGAGGCACCAAAATAATTATTACAGTGGTGTGTATTTCTGCAAATTTTTACTACCAAGGCAGATATCCTGCACCATCTTCCACATTTGTAAATGCCTATTTAATTCAGCAGTCTCTTACATGGTCCACATCAGCGATGAAGTCAATGTGAGACTAGTGAAAGCTAGCATGGGCTTCGGCAGACTTTGTAAGTCAGTCTGGGACCACAGAGGCATCAGAATATCAAGAAAACCAAAGGTATAGAAAGCTATCATTCTCCCAACCTTCCTTTACACCTGCAAAACCTGGACCATCTACCAGCATCATGTCAAGAAACTAAGCCACATCCACCTGTGCGAAAGATACTAAAGATCAAGTGGCAGGACAGGATTCTTGAGGTGCTCAAAGGATCAGATCGCCCCAGTATTCACACTGTATTGAAACTGGTGCAGCTAAGTTGGGCCAGCCACCTTTCAAGAATGTTCAACACTCACCTGCCAAAGAAAATCTTTTACAGTGAACTGTCAAATGGACTATGCTCTTACGGTTCACCAAACGAGCGGTACAAGGATACACTAAAGGTTTCCCTAAAGAGTTTAGTAACAACCTGGAGTTATGGAAGTGAATTGCTTGCAACTATCCATCCTGCAGGTCATCAACCAAGAACAGAGCACTGGCTTTTGAAAGCAGCTCACAGCAGAAGCAGTGAAGAAATGCATGGTCAGGAAAATTAAAACCTCTCATACCCAGCCTTCATTGCTTTCCTGCCCCTAGTGCAGCAGACTGTTCAAGACAAAGATCTTTCTCTTATTCATCTACATTGTAATGTGCCAGGGACATGGTAGGAATGAAAAATTTGCACAAAGATGAAGGTTTTGGTTCTGTAATTTTTCTAAAAGGTTTTGAGTAATAATGTTAAGTATCATTTCTTTCAGAGCTTGTAGGAGAGAGGAGATCTTTTCAATCATAAAAATGAAAGATAAAAGGATGTTTCAAACTTATAGCTTAGATATGTTTTGGCAGAGGAAGCTGCAGTTGAGAATCCACTGCCTGAATTATGTATATAGTAAAAAAAAAAAAAGATGGATAAAAAATGGACTTTTATTGAGCCCATGTATTTATCTTTTGGCAACAGTTTCTTATTTTTAATTAAAAAAAATAATTAAATAATTTACTCAATGTTTCACTGATTAGGACTGTATGAAACAGTATCTTTCTGTTTTGACTTCCATTTTGGCATTTTGACAAGACAGTGTTTCATTTCATTTTGAAACCACTGTTCTATTTTGTTTCATGGAAACTGTTTCACTGTTTCAATGCTGTTTCGATGTTTTGCCTATAGGCTATAATGGGGACTCATGAAACTGCCGATAACTTTGTCATTTCTTGCCTGATTTGGATGAGACTTGCAGGCATGGTAACCCCTGCTAAGGCCACAAAGTTTGCCACATTTCAAGGAGATAGATGCAGGGGTTTCTGGGAAACTGCATCTCAGGCTGCTGACAAACAAAACTCATGTCTTGTGTGTGTGTTAAGGCACAGCAGAGTGCAAAATGCAGGCATGGTAGCTCTTGTTGAGGCCATGGAGCCTGCTAGCTTTGAGCTATCAAAGAGATAGGTGCAGTTCCTGGCAACTGCACCTCAGGCTGCTGACAAGCAAAACTTGTGACATGGGTGACACTGTGTGTGTAGTAAGGTGCGCCCTCACTGGTGCTCACCTCTACATGACACAGTAGTGTGTCCCAATGCAGTCTCCTCCTCCCATATAGCCTCAGCTTGTTCCACCACTTTAAATAACAACAGGTAATAAAATAACTTAGTGAGCAATAGCACAGTAACACCAGTAGCATCTCAGGCAACCAAACTGTCACAGAGCCTTTCTTTCCTCTCCTGCAGGAGCTTCTTGTCTAGCATCTGCCAGAAAACTCTCCCTACCAGCCCCAGCCCTGGGGCTTAGATATGACCAGGGCCCTGCATCCTCCTGGTCAGGTGCTAGGGGTGTTGGTTTAAGGACGTGGCACTGGAAGACAAGGTCCTTTCCTTTGAGTCAATCTAATGTGGTATGTTTTAGTAAACTAACTGAATAGTTACAGAAATATATCTTAGCAATCTTTCTGGTTGAAAAACCTTTTGTCAGGCCTTAGGAACCACGTGCAGTTGGTGTGTGTGCTCTTCCTGGATAGAAAGAAGAGTAAAGAAGCTAGAGGCTGGCATGCAATGCAGGCAAGAAAGCTAGTCAGTGAAAATGGAAATGGAGGCATCAGGGAGTGGGGAACAGGCTGGGATGTGGGAAAAAGGGGGATGAAGCAGCACAGGTAATTAGGGAGAGGTACCTGGGGAGTCAGATGTCCGGCAGGTTGTAGTGTGTCATAAATCCAGTGTCTATATTGAGTCCATGAGTTTCTGTACCTACTACCTAGGAGGCTGATGAAGTGAAGTTTATAGGCCTGGCTGTGAAAGGCTAACCACACTCTTTCTTGCATTAGTAGGTCTATCATGAGCAGGTCTAGGAAGGTGATACTTCCCTTCTATGCAGCATTGGTGAGGTTGCAACTGGATTACTGCCTCTGGTTTTGGGTGTTGCACTTCAAGAGGGATGTGGATAACCTGGAAAGGGTTCAGAGGAGGGCTACTTTTATGGTTAAGGGCCTGCAGGTAAGATCCAATGAAGACAGAATGAGGGACCTGAATCTCCTTAGACTCCACAAGAGAAGGTTGAGAGGTGATCTCATGACTGTTTACAAAGTCATTGCAGGGTGTTAGCAGGGAATAGAGGATACTTTGTTTACCAGGGCACCCTTTGGAGTTACTAGAAACAATGGCCATAAACTGAAGGACAGCAAATATAGATTGGACATCAGGAAAAAATTCTTTATGGTGAGGATTGCCAAAATATGGAATGGGTTTCCGGGGGAGGTGATGCTTTCCCCTACCTTGGAGGTGGTTAAAAGGAGATTAGACAAGCACCTGGCTGAACTTACTTGACCCCAGCACACTTTCCTGCCCAAAGCAGGGGGTTGGACTCAATGATCTAATAGGTCCCTTCTGACCCTAGAAATCTATGAAATCTATGAGTGCTACCTGCCTAATGATGGGGTCTAGTGCCTCTGGACCCCACCATGGAAGCCATGCCCTTGGCCCACATTGGCAGTTCCTGTGGTGAAGAAAGAGACTGGCTGGTGGATGGCATGCTAGTATGGGACAGTGGAGCCCTCTCTTCCATGTCCCCCCACCTCTGCTGTTTTGCCTCCTTGACTGTCTTCACCATTACCTCCATCTACTGATCCAGGGTTTGGCTGCTGCATATGCTGCCCTTCATCCTCAGGTCACACATGGTGGCCAGCAATGGACCGTACTGGACTGCAAGGGATCAAGCCATTTTCTGATACCCTCCTTCAGCTGCCTCACCAGTGCTTGGACGTCTGGTGACAGTGGCTTGTCCCAGCCAGGAACATTGATCCATTTGGCTCTGAAGTTCCCTTACTACAGGGATCACCTGACTAAGGAGGACATTGCTAACACTGAGGGTCTTGGTAGCCTTGAGGAAGGGATTGAGGACCACCAAGATCTGGGAGAGGGTATCCCACTCAGCTCTGTTAAGGGGGCCACTGATCCCAATCTCCCCAACCAAAGCCATCTCATGGATGGTTTTTTGTTGCTCCACCAGCCTCTTGAGCATTGACTATGTGGAGTTCCACCAAGTCTCCACATCCTGCATGATTTTGTGCTGCGGAACGTTCAGCTCTGCCTGTTTGTCCAGGAGCATCTTGCCCACCTTGATGCTACAGTGGAAGCAGCCTGCCACCTTCCTGCATTTTGAAATGAGCTGCCTGGTTGTGATGGCACCCTCACTGGAAGCCTTGCCCCCACCAAGGTGTTCCTGACTATAAGATGGAACTTGTGTGCCACACAGCGGATACCAATTAAGCTGGCATCACAGATTGCCTTGACCATATTGGCCCCATTATTGGTGATCATGAAGCTATGGGTAAGCTCACCCTGCCCAATGAGCCACCCCTGCACCAAGCAGTTTATGGCTTTATGATCCCGGTTGCTGTGTGGGACTCATTCATCACCTTGGTTTGAAAACAAGCCCACTGATAGTGTGACTGGTCACACCAGTGTGCTGTGAAGGAGAGATAGGTGTGATCTCCACCCCAGCTGCTCCAGATGTCCAAGGTGAAGTGTAAGGCCACTTACAGACTTGCCTTGTGCAGCTTCTCCCTCAAGTACTCTCTGCATGATTCATACAACAAGGAGGGCACTACCATCCTGCTGAAGTAAATAGGATGGGACTATGAGCTGCCTGAACCCTGGCTGCTCAGCTAAGGAGAAAGGATGGCTATCAACACCAAGCATCTCCCCAATGCTCTGGGTGATTTTGCTTGCCCTTGCAACGTGCCCCCCCCCCCCCCCGTCCACCTTTCCCTCACTGTTCCAGGGTGGCCTGTCACTGGTTTGGGGGGCGGGGGCTTTGGAGTGAGAGAGGGACTTCTCTTTGGGTATGCTCCCAACGGTGCCAAGCTGAGGAAGAGCAAGAGCAAGGGGGTTGTGCCTGCAGAGAAGCATCAGTATCCCCATGGTGCTCATGTGTTTTGTTCCCTTGCCCTGGCTGGTTTTGGCTCAGCAGTGCAGGCAGATAGCAATGTGGGATCATCTTTCCGCTCAAAATGATCCCAGACCACACTATCTGCTTGCTTCTGGGGTGTGGGTATATGTGTGAATGCTGCAATTTCCCCCCTGCCCCCCCCTCAGCAGGCAGAGGCACAGCAGCAGACTCAGCTGAGCTAATAGCCTCCACAACCGCTAGCTCATCCTCCTTTGAGGTGCCTTCTGGGGAAGGAGACCTGGCTCTAGAGGAAACTTGGTGGGCATGGAGCACAAACTCAGTTGATTCCCCCTCCTTCCCCAGAATTTCCCTTGCTAGGGCACTCAGATCCAGATCCAGTTCCAGATCTTCTGGCACTGGAAGGCTCAGGATGGGAAGTGAAATGGGGGTGGAGGAGACTGTCATGCTGGTGCTAGTGCTGCTGCTTGTTTTCATGGTGGTGGTGGTGGAGGAGGGTGTGTGTTATGGCTAGTGCTCTTGGAGGGGATGCAGTCTCAGGCACAGGCAGTGGCACTGGCTTGCTCCCCACTCCATGCAGCTTCTGGAAACCTCAACCCTGTTGGTTGTAGGAAAGAGGCTGTGTCTCAGTTTGGGGCGGGGTGGGGAGAACTTACACTTCTCCCTTGACTCCCTCTTCTGCCCCTATCTGAAAGCTTTCCAGCTGCCTTTCCAACACAGTTTATGGTGTGTTTCATAGTGTTTGTTTTTATAAAAATATTTAAATGTATCTGTGTTCCTATATAAATTCTACAATGTATGTAATATGCCACAAGGTATAAATATATAGAAATAAAATATAATTGTATCTCCCTTCCTATATAAATTCTATAATGTAATATCCAATATATAAAATTGAATATATAAAATTATAAAATTGAAAAGAATAAATCGATTAATATAATAATAAAATAGAAGAATCTAGAAGAAACCAAAAGTTATTGTGGAATCCTACTTGCTATGCTAACAAATAGGAAATAATTCAAAACAATGGTAGTAGTAGCCTTTGTTATCTAACACTCCTGGCTGCTGGAAGATAGCTCAGTAACTGTCAGACCCCAAGGCAGAAAGCAGGCCAGTTCAAACAATGCTGCCTTTTTTGCTGTTTTTTCCATCCCTTCCCCAGAGCACTGGGACTGGAAGGGACCTCAGAGAAGGATCACAGTCACTGGCCAGCTACACAGTCAATATGAGAGCACTCCTTCTCCCCTCATCCCTCCTCTTCCCCCTCTCTCTCCTTACTTTCTGTTTCACTGCAGGAAAGCCCAGCTTGAGCTTTAGAAGTCAAAATGTTTCAAAACTTTCTAAACATTTTGACTGTCCTTGTTTTGTCTCAAGGTTGTTTTGAAGTGTTTTGTTTCATTTCAATTTCACTGTTTTGGGCTCAAAACAAGTTGAAACAATGTCAAAATGAAACAGCCAGTGAAATTTTGTACAGCCCTACCACTTATGAACAGCATCTTATTGGTTGAATATATATGAAAGTTTATCTGCATTGGTTTAAAGAAATGTGGTAGTTGGCTGGAGGTCCATTTTGGCCTCCAAAAAAAGAGTTTTATCGTAGAGTCCAGGTTTTATGGTAGAGCATTATTATATATAAAGGATGTATGCTAAATGTATGCTAAATTTCCAAAAGAAGTCCTACTCAACCTGTCAGACATCATGTATTTCATGTATTTGTACAATACAGGGCTTGGTATGATATAGTAAACTGATATAGCAAAGTATTTCTTGAGTTGTGGAACTGAAGGTAAAACAACCACTGTTGATTTATCTGGTGCACTGTGTTAATTGCATTACAATGTATTCATTTGATGAATAGATCTAATTTAATATTTAATTAAAAGACACTTGATTGTCCATGTATTGCATTTGGATTTCATTTCAGGGTATCTGAGGGTGAGTTGCATGTAATTAAAAGAAAATGAATGGTGAGTGGCAAGGCTGGCCCACAGATTTTTGCGGCCCCTACAAGAAATAGTTCTGGGGCTCCTTGATTTGAAGAAGCTGCTAGTTGTGGCGGTGGTGGAGGAGCGTGATGAGCAGCTGGACATGAAGCTGGAAGTGGCAGTGGTCCAGCAGGGTGGGGAGTGGCAAGTGCCCTGAAGTGAAGCTGGCGGCAGTGTCACTAGCTGGGGGGGGGCGAGCAGCTGGACATAGGGGGCCCCTTGGCTGTGGGGTGCCCTGAGGCTGCAGGTTTCACAGGATAGGACAGGCCAGCCCTGGTGAGTAGTAGAGGACTTTCAGAATTGCTATTGCAGGACCCTGACCTAGAGAAGAAACAAGTTTCGGGACCAGGACTTCTCCCCCACCCAGATTCAGGACAGACTCAGGAGTGACTCCATTAGGCCTAGGGTCAAGGAGGACCGAGTTAGGGAACTTCTGGAGGGGCTGGACATGTTCAAATCAGCAGTTCCAGATGCTCTCCATCCTAGAGAATTGGCAGGGGTCATTGCGGGACCACTGGCATGGCTTTATGAGCACTCATGGTGCTCTGGCCAGGTGCCAGAAGACTGGAAGAAGGCCAATGGGGTCCCCATTTTCAAAAAAAGGGAGGAGGGAGGACCCAGGCAACTATAGGCCCATTAGTCTTACTTTGCTCCTAGGGAAGCTCTTTGAGAAAATTATCCAGGAATACATCTGTGAGGGACCAGCAGTGGGGAGGATGCTCCAGGGCAACCAAGATGGGTTGATTAAGGGCAGGTCCTGTCAGACCAACCTGATTGCCTTCTATGATCAGGTCACAAAATCATTGGATGCAGGTGTTGCAGTGGATGTAGTCTTTCTGGACTTTAGGAAGGCCTTTGTCACTGTCTCCCACCCCTCTCATTAAAAAGCTAGGTGACTGTGGCATCAATGCCTACACAGTCAGATGGATTGCAAATTGACTAGGGGGCTGCACCCAGAGAGTGGTGGTCGATCGGTCATATTCGACCTGGAGGAAGGTGGCCAGTGGAGTCCCCCAGGACTCTGCCCTTACTGTTCAATTACTTAATTAGAGACTTGGATGATGGGGTGAAAAGCAACCTGTTCAAATTCACTGACGACACCAAGATTTGGGGTGAGGTGGGCACACTAGAAGGGAGGGACAGGATACAGCTGGACCTGGACCGGTTACAGGGGTGTGTGAATGTGAATAGGATGGGATTCAATACTGACAAGTGCAGGATGCTACACCTGGGCAGAAAGAACCAGCAGCATACCTAGAGGCTGGGAAACTGCCTTCTCAACAGCACGGTGGCAGAAAGAGATCTTGGAGTCATTATTGATTCCAAAATGAACATGGGCTGCCAATGTGAGGATGCAGTCAGCAAGGTTAACTGCACCTTGTCAGGTATCTATAGATGCATCATGAGGAGGTCCAAGGAGGTGTTCCGCCCCTCTGTACAACACTGATCAGGCCGTAGTTGGAGTACTGTGTCCAGTTCTGGGTGCCGCACTTCAGGAGGGATGGGTCCAGAGGAGGGCCACTTGCATGATCAGGGGCCAGCAGGGTAGGCGCTACGAGGAGAGGGTGCGGGACCTGGACCTTCACAAGAGAAGGCTGAGAGGAAATCTGGTGGCTGTCTATAAACTTACCAGGGGGTACCAGAGGGGAATGGGTGAGACCCTGTTCACCTGTGCCTCCCAGAGTAACAAGGAATAACGGCCACAAGTTGATTGAGAGTAGGTTCAGGCTAGACATCAAGAGGCACTGCTTCAGTCAGGGTGGCCAGGATCTGGAATCAGCTTCCAAAGGAAGTGATGATGGCTCCTACCGTAGGGGTCTTTGAAAGGAGGCTTGATAACTACCTAGCTGGGGTCATATGAGCTTAAACTTACTAGGGGTCATATGAGCTCAGTATTTGTTCCTGCCCAGGGCCGGGGGTTGGACTTGATGATCTGCTCAGGTCCCCCCCAATCCTACATCTATGAATCTATGAAAGAGGTAATGATTATTTTTTCATGCATGTGTCTATACATTGAAAAACAGTGTATTTTAGACAATGAAAATTTTGATGAGAAATTGTTAAAATTATTTTAGAATTTTCCCAATTTTTGTAAAATGTTGAAGGCACACCATTTTTTAAATACACAATGAAGAATTTCAAGCTTGATCTTGAAAGCAATTTTAATAAAAATAGAAGTGTCACAGAAAATTTAGGGAAACATACAACCAGAAAAAGGGAATTTTGACTCTCAGAAACAACATGCAATGATTTAATCCTTCATTTTTAACAGATCTCAATCTAATAAATTTAATGAATGTAGATTAGAATGAATGTAGACAAGCAAGTATAAAGGGACTATGCAAACAAATCAACCTACCACTGAATTGTTAGTTAATATGATTTTGTTTCAAGGCTTTTGGGAACTTGACAGAATCTCTGATTAGATATAAGATTATTTGTCACATTGTGGACACTGTATTACAAGAAAGTCTGTTGAGTAAGGGAGATTTGTCCCTGAAAAGGACTTTCCAAATGTGTAGGGCAGGAGAAACTGTGAACACCCAGACTACAGAGCTGAACGCATCAAAAGGGCTTGTTCATGTAGTCAGCATGAAAGAATGTGGTCTGATAAAGCCATTTCATAGGGTAGAGTTTTCTGCTCATAAGAAGTCACCTCACAAGGTGGAATTTTCCATTGTCAGGTGGAATAAAAAGGAAGAGAGGGCAAATGGGCCAGCGTACAGCAAAGGTGGCAGGCAAAATGTTGTGCTGTATTTGGAAAGCTGTGTTTTAACTGTAGCAAGAGGAACCATTTTGCCAGATGCTGCAAATCCTAAACACAAAATCCTCAGAATTCTGTATAGCTTTAGTAGAATGAAGCAAGTTCAGTGGGACTGTCTTTTGCTAGGAGAAGTGCAAAGAACAATGGTTTCCATTCAAATTGGACAATGGAGCCCAGGGTCAAGATTTTACCAGAATGTGAATAAGGAAAATTAAAATCAAAACCAAAAGTAACCATTGAAATAACTGGCTATTCAGGAACAAATGCACCAGTGCAAGGGAGATGGATTGCTAGCATCCAAAATAAAAATAGAGTATACAAACTCCCATTCATTATGGCACTTGGGGAGGTGACACCATTTTATGTCTCACAGCTCATGAGAAATTGAATCTAGTTAAGTATGTGCTTGTAGTGGAAGAAGACATAACAATCATGCCTCCTGATGATCCTCTTGCGTGTCAAGGCCCAAGTCTGGATGGTCTTCTTCAGAAAAAACTAATTGTTCTAGGACACAAGAAACAACCATGTCCTTATGGGAAGAAATGCAGATGCAAAATATAATCAAATGTAAATACTAGTATAGAGAAAGAGGAAATCAGTCTTAGTGCTCTGTACTTAACAAACTTTGACAAATCCCTTGCTGAGAAGGGATTTGGGCCTGCATTTTTCTGATTTCCCAGCATAGGCCTCAAAGTCAGGCATCAGTAAAAATCTTTTCCAGTGCTCCTTTTGAAGCCAGGCTCCTGGGCAGTCGCAAGCAGGGTTTGAGTTATGAATGAGCTTGGAGGAGAGGGGGTGCTTAGCCCCCCCATAAGAGATGAGAGTCTTTCATAAGAACAAGAACCATCCACATGCCATGCCTTTCTAAGCGGCCCAGGTGGCAGTGGCGGCTCCTGGCTGCCATGCCGCAGACCCGACCAAGTTTCTTAGTGTAACTCAAACCTAGGTCACAAGAAAAAGATATGTGCAATCAGAAGGACGAGAACAAGGTAAAGGGTTTGAAGCTCTTAGATGGCTACTAGTCCAGAAGAGAAGGGACCTGAGTTCTATCCATGTGCTTTGCTTACAGTGAATCAAAAACATTTCACTTGCACTGCCCTCCATTCATTTTTTTCTATGGCTATATTCAGTGTTAAGGACAGTGGCTCAGCTTCAGAAGGAGCACTAGAGAAGGGCCTGGAGAATGCCTGACGTGGAATGGAGGCTAAAATCCCATACCAAGAAATCAGAAAGATGTAGATTAAAGCCCCTTCTGGGTTAAAATGGGAAGTTAGAACCTGAGTTTCCGGCTTTCTAGGTAAGTGCCCTAACCACTCAACTGCTGGAACTAAAACCTGAGAAGGTGGCCCACAACTACCACCATTTCATGCTAGCATGCGTGTCCAGGTTTGCGTTCATATACTTGTCTACATATGCAAGGTTATGTGCCTGAAAATAGAATGGCTACTTGTATACAAGTGCCTAGTCTCAGGATTAAGATCACTTGGGAATCTTTTCATGGACCACGAGGTAGGTAGAAAGCTACAAGGTGGATCTTGGCAAGGAAGATTTCAGGTGTACCCTTCTCTTACAGTGACAGTTAGGGTCTCTTACCTAGTTTATTAGCTTTTATCTGCCTGTACATGGACTGCAAAATATAGTGAAGTAATATTTTGCTTTTCCTTCTAACTTCTTTAAAGCTCTCTTTTATTTCTTTTAAGCTAAGTTGTGCCTCCACAGTTCTATGAGAAAGGTGAAAACTCCTCCAAATTGCTGTTTGTTTCCAAAGGAAACAATTACTTTACAAGCCCAAGAATAGGTGACTAGTCAGATGCCCCAAATCCTAGAAATGCAGATCAACTACAGGAGTGAAAGCAATGCAACAGTAGTAGCAAGATATCACACTGATGACTGAGTAGGTTTTAATTTCAGAGAAGGGGTTTTGCAAAGGCCAGTGTAAGCATCTGCAACCTGTGACTGCCTGGTTAAAGGAGGCAAAAGTGCTCCCACATCCCTTAACCACGCTCCTGTAAGTTGTTTGAAGAAATAGTAGGGTCTCAGCTCAAACATGCCCAGATGTGAGCTCTTCACACTCATTATTTTTCTCATGATGGCCCTATCATGCTGGTTTGGCCAAAAATCTGTGAAATTGTACCAGGTTTGTATGTGGTAGCATACAAATACAGATTTTTTTTCCTAAGTACACATTCAATCTAATATCTCCATTGTGAGGTACTAAGAAAATTCACTTTAGCTTATCTTAATGTGCATTAACTAGAGAACAGTTTTTAAGTGTTGCTTAGTATGCATTAGTTTACTTTACTGTGCATTAACTAAATAGCTCTGTTTTTTAAGTGGCACTTCTATGTGCATTAAAATAAGCTAATGCAGATTAAAGCACACATGTAGACATGACCGCTATAGGTTTAGGTCTTCTTTAAGCATGTCCAGATCTCCTTTAAGAAGAAAAAAATTCCTGGTAGCAGCCTAGAGTTTATGTGATGGGGCCATCTTGACTAGAAGAACAACTGAGCCTTGGGCTATGGGTGTTAAGACCAAAACTCCCAATAGGTATTATGCCAGACTTCACACTTGACAGTTGTCAGGCTTGCATCCTCTGTGAATGGGCCACTCACTGCTACTGACATGTACATTTACTTTTTAAATAATAGCTGTTCAAAATGTTCAAAAGCACTCAGTCCCACACTAGCCTTGTTCCACTGATGCCAGTCCATGTTTAATCCAATGTTGAGTGCTTTTGAAAACTCTGCTCAAAGGTTGTGGATATGGGTCCTGATCCCAAGTCCGCTGGAGTTAGTGGAAAACTCCCATTGATTTCAAATGAATTTTGGATTAGATCTTTGAAGGAAAAAGAAAAGGTATGAGAAGAAGAAAAGGTGAAAATAGATATACAAAATACTTATTGTTTATTGTACATTTAGCATGTTTCCTTTTATTTTAAATATACCTATTACAATAATTTATTAGGCATATATAGAACACTATTATTTACATAATCTAGTGTTTATCCTTTGGGGAGAACTCCAATGCTAAATAAATAAGAGTCATTGAGCTGCTTATTAACCATGTAGGAAACAAGGTTCCAAGAGACTGATTTCACGTAGATGATGAAGTCCTAAAAACGGTTACAGTTGTCTGTACTTTTACATAGTAGATCTGCAGTCCAACTGTGTATAAAATTACAAACATAATTACAGATAATCAGAAGAAATTTTAATAACAACAGCAAATTAAAAAAAAATACTGATAAACTCATAGTGGTTAAATCTCCACATTTTGTATAGCCATTTCAGTATGATACTACAGAGTACAGGGAACAAAGTGACATAATCTGATAAAATCCCAACCATGAAATATCTAGCTCTCTGGGGAAAATGAAGATACTTCAATTAGTAATTACTAAAAATAACAGAATTTTTACAAAGCTTTCTGTCTGTCAGGGCTTTTTATAATGTGTCTGCATCTAGAAATTTACATTTTTATTGAAATTTATCTTAGCTCAGTTATTACCATTCTTGCGTGTGTGTCTATATACAAGTAGGAGTGTCTAAAGAATATAATTATCTGGGATCATAAAGCAAGGACCCAACTCAATTCCCATTCAATATTGGACATATAAACACAAATACACAAGAAATGGAGTCTTGTCCCAATCAAGGTTTGCAAATACATCACTACTGAGCTCGTTTGTCTTCACTGGTACCGCTACTGTGACATGGGTGTAGTTTCCCATGCTTGTATGTCCCATTGCAAGGTCAGAGCTTAAACTTTCACAGGCAATTGTTGGCTGTTTCTCACAATCCTTGTCAATGATTTTTTTAGAAGTCAGGCCTATGATGTTTGGATGTTTATCATGCTGGGACCTTTTGACCTTAGCTGACTTCTTGCCTGTGGGGCAGGGAGCTGGACTTGATGATCTTCAAGGTCCTTTCCAGCCCTCATGTCTATGAATCTACATGTCATGTGAGTTGCTGAATGAGAGGGATGTTCAGCTATGGTACACAGTATTCAGTTCTCTAAACTACCATTAAAATGGAAGGGAGAATTTAACTCAAAATTATCAACATTTTTTCCTAAGTATTTTATCCTTACCACTTGCATGATGGTAAAGAAATAACATCATCTACTAGACAAGAATACAGCATAGCTGTATACTAGCTTGCTAAGGGAAAATGTTAGAAGTACCTCTCTCACACTTTTAAACTTCTAGCCTATTTAAGACACCTGCCCAACTACTAAAACAATATTTCAAAGAAAAATTGATGGTTGGTATAAAATAACAGCTGTGTTGTAAATGTTGAAAAATAGTCTAAAAAAGTATAAAAGTGATTTCTGATTGTGGTTTATAAAAAAAAATCCAATCCAATGACTAATATATGCATTAGGAATGGCCCGCAGGGGCCTATGTCACAATAGTACATCACATTTTCACAGTTTACATTAAAACAGTCAGAAACACAATGGGATGCTGTTTTTGTATCCTTATATCAGAAAATATTAGTTTACAAACTGTACATTTGGCATCTGTTTTAGTTTTTTAGATTTTTTTCTTATCTCCTCTTTTTTTTTTTTTTTCCAAATGAGTTAGTATTTCCATATATTCTTTCCCAGCTTGCATGGAATTCTTGTGCAACAAAATATAGCATTAGAGGAAATTATGTATTCTTGGGTAATTTATTCATTCAGCAATGTAAAACAGATTGTTGAGTTTCATCCTTCATCAAAGAAGAACTATAAATCATATTCTCCAATACTTGCTTTGCTGTTAGAGTGGTTGGTTGGCAATCATCTCAAACATCCCTAAGGACTCTATCTTAACTTCAGATGTGCAAGTTGGCTAGCCACATATCCTTAAAATTCAGGTATTATTCATGGCCATGTGTCCAAGTCCAAGAGGTGTAATCCTGGCTCTATTAAAATAGGGAATCAGGATTTCAACCTGGCCCATTTTCCATTGGACTGAATTCAAATAAACAGCAGCAAGTAAATATTTTGACCAGCTGTTTACAGCAAATAAATGCTACTATTACTATTTACTTACATAATTCATAGGTTCATAATATACCAAATAAAGAATTCCACTGAGTATGGGTCTTTATTTGAGCCGTACATAACTTTATAAATGCTAGTAAAGTCCTGAAGTCCTTGGTTCAGTCATAAAAGAGGCGCTGCACAGGCAGCAGCAAAGCTACCTTCTTGCATTATCCTGTCAATGTATCTGAGCTCTAACCCGGGGGCCGGGTGGAGGGGAAAGTTGTAAGGTGAGAGGGCAGCTGAGTTTCTGTTCAGTCCTTGGCTTCCTGGTTACAACTACACGTGGTGCTAATTGTGTGAAGGTTTTTGTGACAGAACCATCAATCTACTAGAAACTGGACTGAGATCAGCATATCATGCCAAAGAGCTGACAGTACCAATTTCACCTTAATTTAAACTGGTAACCTAGAGGTGAAAAGCTCTGTTCTACATATCTGATGTCCTGGATGCCCCTTCTACACAGAATTTTGGCTTAAGATAATTGTACAGAGAACACAGCAACAAACACAAGGTTCCCAACTTACCAACAAAGTAATTAAATAATTCCAACATGGAAGTTGTGATGTAATATCTCTAACGAGGTTCTAATGATCCCTATGAAATTACAGCATTATAGTATGCATTACAACAAGAGTTCAAACCATCACTGTATATGTTTACTTAATTTATTGATCAGCATTTTTGTAGCTCTCAGGAATATGTTTAACAATTATGCATGCCCTTTCTAAGGGCAAAATCATGAATTAGCATTAGCCATTTGTTCCCATTTTTAAACACAAAGAAAATGCCAAAGAAAAAATGTAACCGTCAGACAACTAGGGGGTCCAATCCTGCATTCCTAAACTGGGCAAGTTTTGTATTGACTTTGATTAGAGTTTTGCCTGAGTAAGAAAGTTCAGGCTGAAAGAGCTGCAATCTTTGAAACCTGTGAGATCTCTTAGCTCTCATACTACCAAGTAAAATTACCATTTCATATCATGCTAGTGTATGCACAGCCAGAACCATCAGTCTTAATAATGACTAAAAAACTCTAGTCTGACAAAAGCATCCATCTTGATTCTTCTCTTACAATGTTCTGTGACCCAGAAAAGTACCTGTGTGCATGCTTAACTTTCACTTTTACCCTTTAAGCATGTGAATGTCTGAATTTAGTTCGTCACATTAGAGGCTTCAATTCAATAAACAAGCTTTCGGGTTCAAAAACCCTTCGTCAGGCTAAGGAAGTTTCAGCAGTGTTGGTGTGTGCTCTTCCTGGATGGAATGAAAAGTAAAGAAGCCAGGGGCTGGGCTGGGCTGGGCTGGGGAGTCAGTTGCCAGGCAGATTATAATGTGTCAAAAAAAAGATATCAAATTCACCCAAGGTACCTTGTCTACCTATGTTCTTAGACTAACACGGCTACAACCTACACCTCAATTCATTGAAGCATTTAAGGTTTTGAATCCCTTGACTGAGTCTGATGGCAACAGGACTATGATTGTACTCTGTTGAATAGGATCTGGAGTACTTTGCTGAATAGGGCCTTGAATCAGGTTAACTCAGGAAAGCCAACATTTTTAAAGTCAGAAATGTAGAATAATCAGTTAAGGGGTTGCTCCCCAATATTAATGTGTTGTAATCCAATGAAAGAGATAACATAATGACAATATCAGCATTATGGGGTCATATTCAGCAGCAATGTTAGTACCTTAATTGATCCTTCTCATTCCAGTAGCATATGTAAGGCAGGGTATATGGGGCAGGACCTGGGCACTGATGTACCAGGGGAATAAGAATGGCAGCTCATGTGGACATGAACGTCGTGTGCTTCCTGAGGCTGGGGGGGCATGGTGATCACCTGCAGGCAGTGTCGGCAGTGTCGGTGGTGGGGTCATAGCAGTGGGGAGTGGGGAGCTTCCACAGGCAGCTGCAGCAGTGTTGGTGGTGGGGGATGGTGGGGTAGTGAGCACCAGCTGGCAGCAGGTGACCCTCTGCAGATGTCGCCAGCAGCATCAGCAGTAGCCAGTGGCAATCGATGACTACCCGCATACACCACTGGCAGTGTTGGTGGCAAGGGGAGGAGGTTGCAAATGGTAACCACCCACAGACGCCACCGGCAGCCTCGGTGGCAGCCAATCTCAGGGGTGTACCACCAATCTCAGGGGGTGCACATGTACCTGTGTGCACCTACTACCAATGCATGGGCAACATGTACCACAGGAACAGCAGCTCAGCGTTCTCTGCTCTCTAGCACCCAGTCCTGAGCCTGCTCTGACCCCTGTTCTTCTGCTCAGAGAGCCAAAATGCTAGCTCTGCTTCTGTTTCATTCTGCCTTTCACACAGGAACCATCTTTTTCAGGTAAGGGAAGAGATGGAAGAAAATTATACATCTTTTTTGTGTTTCCATTTTTAGAGACGAATATGAATATACAGAAACATGGACTAACTTTACTATGAGTTAACTAACACTACACATTCTACATACTTTCTTCATTCATTAAATACTTAATCTGCATTCATCTCCATCAACACAGTATTCTTCTTCTGTGTTTGAAAAAAATCCCTGGCTTTGGCTATCTTAAATTCAGCATGCTACATGCAAGCTGCTTGTTGTTACAACTATTTCAGGTGGCAAAAGGTTATTCAAAGACCTGGCAACCAGGGATCTCTAAGAAAAGGAAATCTTGTATGAAAGATGAGCTGCAATGCTTTTGAATTACTGGGAAATGAAAGAAAAAGACTGTTTTTAGAAAGATGTGGCTGTTCACAATGAATGCATTGGGAATGCATTCCATAATTAAGTTTTTTTGGGGTAGGGATCCTATTTTCTACAAGGATGAAGGCAAATGTGCTGATTCAGGGTATGATGGTAAGTCTAGTAATGTCCAAAAAGTCATTACAAAGAAATAAGTAAGGTATGCAAGCATGTGTTTGAAAACCATGGTCTGTAAAAGATGTCATTAAACCATATTGCATTGACTGCTGAGGAAACAGGTGCACTTACACAAGATGTTTACTGCGGGAATAGACTAATTAGGTCTGCAGTAAAGTCTCAGCATCTACAAGTGTTGCCCTATTAGGCTGCAGGAAGCTAATAAATGAACTTCTGTAGGTGTCAATACGAGTATTAACCTATGACTGTTATTTAATGTGCCACAACACGCATGTAGACACTGACGGGGCTGGCTGGGGCATGAGGGTACTTCACTGTGGGGCCTGCCTGCCGGCTACCATGCATATGGCTGCATTTCTAGAATCAAAAGTGGATGTCTGTTCACTTGCTTATTGGTTCAATCTTTGCAGTTTAGACTAACCTGTGAAGATGGAAATAACTCAGCCATGGGTTTTCTGACTGTCTGTAACTGGCCTGGAGGTGTATGAAATTTGTAGGCCCTTAAATTTCTCCCAGTTTTGCTTAAATGTCTGCCTCAGCAATCATAAAGCTGAAGTCTTTCTATCCAAAGTGCATAGGTGCCAGACTTATAATAGGTTTAGCTGTCTTGCCCATGACCTGGCATAACTTTCCAGAAATCTATTAGAATAGTGGCACTGTGTTTTAAAGATTTGTTTATAATTAGTGGCTTACTTAGTTTCTTTCCTATTTATTTATTGCTCTTTGAGTCTGAACCTTCAGGACTGTGTGAAAATATGCAGAAGATAAAACTGCAGGCAAACAGCTCTCCTGAATTTTTAACTTTAAACATGTAAATAATTCCATTGAGCCTGATGCAACACCAGCATTCATGTGCCTAAAATTAAGTGTGCACTTAAATGCTTTTCTGGATTGGTTTCATATTGTTTCTGTAGCAACAAGCAGAATACCTTCTCATATCCTTTTTCTTCTTGCTTGCTATTAGTATGAGAAGTACAGTAGTTGAATCTTGAAGCCTGGGAACTGACTGACTGACTTTGATTTGATCCAAGGTTTTTTTAACAATTTCAATTAGCAACTTCAAGCTTCAAGTAACACAGCTTCAATTAGCTGAAATGGGTGAATGAGATTTAACACTTTGTACAGTTCACCAAAGGGGTTGAACCAGCTCCTCTTGTGGTCAGTGCCGAGACTCACATAAGGTCACAACAATTACTTCAAAAGAATTTGGTATTTTAAACAGTTATGAATTTTATACATCTCCTGAAAATAGAAGTCATGAAAAGCATTTCTGATATTACCTTGAAATGTCATCATTTGTACATAATATGAATATCATCCCAAAGTTTTACATATGCAAGGGTTCTCTTTTTAGATAACAATTGTATTTAAAGATTGAATTGATCTCCATTAGATTAATGATTAGGATGAACTCTCATTTTTTATTTCATACTACAGTGCTGGTGAGTTAGTGACTCACAGTGTCTTGTAATTAGCCTTTTAAGACTCAGCAATAAATACAATATAAATACATATCTGAACCATAAAAGCAGCTCTTGAAATGCTAAGCAGAAGATCAGTTCTGGTCCCTATTTCTAGGGCCTTTTCATTTGAGTTTTCTATGTTAGAAGCATAATTACAATGTTTTTATACCATTCAGTGTTTGGGTCCTAGCCTGGATTACAAAGAGCTACTTGAGAAATCAGCTTGTCATTCACCAAATGTTTTTTATAAAAATCAGTAGCTGCCACAGATTTAAAAAGGAACTTAAAGAGACAGGGTAGAGAGGTACCTTACAGAGTAACTGGATCATAGATGTATAAGCTTTTGTGAGCAAGAGCCCACTTCATCAAATGATCTCCAGTGAATCTGATGAAGTGAGCCCCAGTACAAAAATGCTATGTGTGTCTGATTCAGTTAGTCTATAAGGTGCATCTCTACCCTGTCTTCTGTCTGACTTCAGACTAACTATTGCTTTCTGCTCATGGAAAGCACACATGCTTAAAGCAAGGCATATGCTTAAGCACTTTTTCCGGACAGGACTAAAAGATTATTCAAGTAGAACTTTAGCCAGTGCTAATATTTGTACTGTCTTCTTTTTCTACATTTGGCCTCTTTTCGTACCTGACATTAATGGCTGGAAACACTTTAGATTAAAACAGACATAAAGGGAATCTTCCATTCTTTTGGGCATACCACAGGATTTCTGCATGCACTTTCTTTATCTTAGGAAAATTAAATGCATGGGTCTCAGCAGTTTGCACTAGATATTTGTCTGGTAACTGCTAATGTACATATGCTAATTTACACCAATTGAGAATCTTGCCTTTCAGAATTTTCCTTTAAAAAATTTTTCTTTCAACAGGTAATGCCTTTTAGGCTCGTCTGCTCCTTTCTGCAGCTTTAAAAATATATATTCAGAAATTCACAATTTCAAATATAATTCAGGTAATCCCAAAATAAAAAAGGCTTGGTGCTAAGACCTGCCTGAAAGTTAGTGGAAACTGTGTGTAGTAAGCATATTTTGCCATTTAAAATTATGTAGTCCATCTCATAGCACTGAAATATGCATTATTAAACCAACACCACATCCATGACTCTATATAGTACTCAGGTTTTAAATCTTAGCTGCTGAAGGTCAAAGGATCATGAATTCAGATTATTCACATTTTAACGGGCACATTTAAAATGATAATAGCAAAATTATATTTGAGTATTTTCTATTAGAAAAACATAATATTTATGAAATATAATGCTTATTTTCAAAACTTGGTAGTATCTATTGCTCCAATGCATACTTTTGTTTACGTATGTCATATTACATACTTTTAAAGAAGAAAATTAATAACTGCTTATATGATCAGTAGATCTGGCTGACTAATATTACCCTAAAGTTTATTCAATGAATTCCATCATTTTTTCGAATAAAAATGTTCAAGTAATATTTGTTGTCATTATTCACCCACCTCAGTATGTACCCCATCTATGATTCAAGTTCAATGAAACTTGTAAGAAGCCTTTTAGCGTTGGATGAATAATTCCCAAATATATAAACATTAGTAAATCATCTAAATACAATTGTTTTTAATAATTATGATTATTAGCAGAGCTCTAGTTATAAAGATTAAAGTGATCAAGCAAGTATAATTTAACTGTTATTGAAATAACATCACCTGTTGCTGCCCTGATTCAAGAAAACACAACAAAAATCCCAGCTAGATTTAAACACTTGCTTAAATTAAATCTAAGCATGTACTTTGCACCTTGGATGAGCCAGAGCTTGATTTTCCTTAGCACTTCAATATTTCATGTAAAGAAGATAAATATACTTTCAAAATATGTTAATGTTAGGAAACTGACATCTTCCTGTTTAGAAACCAGAGGGTCTCTTATACTGTAAGAACTTTTTAAAGTTTCTAAATTCATAGATCCTATAAAGTCAGCTCCTAATCCTTGAATAACGCTGTGTTCAGTTTTACAGTGTTCTTAGAATTTAAAAGGGTAGAGTTTCAAACGTAACAAACATCACCGTCTTTTGAAATATTACACAATTTTCAAACCAAACCAGTAGATTAT
Source organism: Caiman crocodilus (assembly GCA_030014935.1). NCBI lineage: Eukaryota > Metazoa > Chordata > Crocodylia > Alligatoridae > Caiman > Caiman crocodilus. Next base: position 72,340,144 of record JAGPOW010003642.1, on the reverse strand, counting down.
TTCATTAAAATACTCTATTTCAAGATTTGTGTCTTCATTTTCCAAACAAGTTGAACAGCTATTCTAACCTAATGAAAAAACATAATATTAAAAAATCACTACTTCATGTGTTAGGACTGGGACAAATATTCTACAGAAAGTGTGAAAAACCTTTTTTAAAAATTATAGTAAACAATAAATTATTCTTCAGTGCACATAATTAGCTATATACATTGTATTTGAAAACTGAGTTTTAATGACTGCTGATGCTGAGCTTTTAAAGTCTCTGACAAATATAAATAAGATACCCAAGAGAAGATAATTGATAAACTGTGACATAAAACACAGAAAGTTCTCTTCTCCAACGCCTCCATGTATGTATAGACTGATGATTCAGTCAGCTTCTTCTAAAAAGTGCGCAAAGGGGTAAAAGTTTAATTCCAAAACCATTTTTCTAAGTTACCGACAGACTTGTACTCCTGGTGTCTTTTTACATGGTCACAAGCAAGGCATGCATGTGATTCCCAGAACTTGGGAAGATGCACTGAGAAGTCCTTCCTCCAGTTAAAGTAGCTAAGATACAGTTTGTTATTCTTGTCAAGCATCAGCAGATACTCTGCTAACTCTCTGGGGGAAAGAAAATCTTCCACATGTATGAAAGAGTTTGCTGGAATATAATTCTCATAGTTTTCTCGGGATGGGCCCAGTACCACTGGTACAGACCCAGCAAGAAAAGCATTGTACAGTTTTTCCGTAATGTAATCTTTGTGGATTGAGTTTTCAAAGGAAAGGTAAAATTTACAAGCTGAGATAGTTGGAATCAAGTTTTTATCATTCACATAGTCTCCAAATGCTTGCCCATAGGTATGGATTTCAATGTATTTGCTAAGCTCATTATAATACTTGACTCGAGCATGCTCAGGGTTCCAGTTACTTACAACCCAACACACCAGCTTCTCTTTGCTTGGGACTTCAAAAGTAAATGGAGTTGTACTAACCATCATGAAGCCATAAGGCACCTGAATATCTGAATCACGTCGGTAAGTCAGGGTCAAGTTGAAAAGGTGTTCAATGCCGCTCTTCTGTGGAGTGTGAGTTGGAGACTCCAAGTTCATCCAGATCCATTTCTGGAATGGTGGTCTAGTTTGCTGAGGTAAATTAGTCAGATCCCAGCTTATGTCTCTGTGGTGAATGAGAACAGCATGGGATCTGTTATATAATGAGCGGTCAATAGTCAGGTGGCACCCATGGATGTTGAACATTGTTTGACAGGATGCAAGGTCAAATGTCTGACCAAAGGGCCAAACCCAGATCAATATAGTAGTTTCATTAAAATTATCATTTTTTGGAGAAAAGAAGCTTTTCATTTTCAAAACTGAGCTGGCAGACTCTATAGGACCAGAGATCCAGCTGTTTGTTGGTTTGATGTATATAAGCAGAAATGCCATGAAACAACCCAGGACAACGAGGATAATTAAAAATGGCCGAAAAATTCCTTTTGATGTCGATGTCATAATTTGTTCTGGAAAAAAAGAGAAAAGAAGAACAGCGTCAGGTGTTCAATTATGTATAAGTGTCCCATTAAACAATCACACAGCACAATGAATAGCACTTTCAATATTGAAAAGCCATTAAAATGTGCGGATTTACTCACAATCTTCTGAAGTATTTTCAGTAAAAAGTATGTAATTCTCCATATACCACATATGGTAAACAGATGGATAACACCCTGTTTTTCCTTTGCATTTGGAAAACTAATTTAAAATGAAATAAAAGAGTGAGTAGAGTTTGGATTCATATGACTATACCATTATAACTCACTCTGCAGGGCTGTGTGCCTTTTTTTGCTTGTTCTATCATATAGGGCTATTCTAGGAAGAAACACAGACAAACAGACACAAAATTCTCCTTGGATTCCTTTCTTGTTCCTGAGTAAGGATTAATTTACTCTAGCCTTTTCTGTGGTTTAGCATGCTCCTTAACAAGTGAATCACTTTTGGTAGAGAGGAAACACTGATTTCCAGAGGGGAATGACCATCTACATCTGCTTCTGGGGACATCAAAATGATCAGAAAAGAAATCCAGAAATACTGGCTCCCAACTCCTGTGCTCCATCCCCTAGATGCACGCTGTTTCCATATAAAGGAAAACAAGTCATGATAAATTGCTCCCAAAGGTTGCATAGTGATTTTTTATGCCCAAACCCTATTTGCGAGTAGTACAGTTATAGAGCATTGGAAAAGTAGCAAAGATACTGCAATTAAGAGAAGCACGATTGTTTTTTCCTGTACTCCTTCTTTGCAGATTTATGTGCATGCAATTTCCTCTCTCTATTAGCATACAGTATAAAAACTCTTTTTTCTCCAACTGTGCATTATGGCCCACTGCTTGCTTTCTGGTTTCCTATTTTAAAGAGGGAAGAATGGGGAGAAAGAGCAAGATGACTCCAGAGTGGGTGGCTCTTGTACAGCCAGACAAATAGGGGTGGCATGTTGCCAATCCCTCTGCTCCTAACTGTAGCCCTAACAGTCCGGCAGGGGTTGGCAATCTACAGCCTGTGGGCCAGTTCCAGCTTGTAAAGAGGTCTGATCCTGCCCAGAGAGGCCAAATCTAGCATGGGGGATTGGTAGCACGAAGCTGTGCCATGCCACCCGTCTCCTCTGCAGTACTTCTCTTAGATGTGGAGCAAGCTGTGCTACTGTGCCTATACTTCCTTTGCTAATAGGTCAGGTATTTTCCACAAGAGTGAGTTTAGACAGCTGGCTTGCAGCCATGGATTATCTGCAACCTCCAGCTTCTGTTGGAAAGAGGCTGCCAAATCCTGCTATAAGACAGTGGTGTTCAACCCCGTAGAATGGTTTGCTTGTAACCTGGCTACACCACAGGCCGCCTGACTATCTCATCTAGTGGGGTGAGGGAAGAGGGAAGACAGGTTGCTGCCAATGTCAGAGTGGGATAGAGAGAGCAGGGAGAGCTGTGGAGAGAATATGTGGCATGGCACAAGACAGGAAAGGGTTGGGTTGAGCTGTTTGCTGCTGTTCCCCTGTGCCATAGCCAGATCCAGTTGCTTTAGGGGTCAAACCCAGCCTGCAGCTCACTTGTTTAGCACCACTGCACTGAGGCATTTGTCATAATAATAGCTAAATGGAGAAGGCTGTTTCATGGAATAGAAAAGGAGAAGTTGCCACTAATCCAAGAGATCTGGAAGTGTATAAAGTACATTACAAAAGATCAATTATGCAAGGCAGTTTAGTTACTTCACAAATATTTGCATGGCTTCTTTATATTTCTATAACTTAAAACTATTGCTGCTTACCAGTTGCTTTCATAATGTTTATTCTGAAGAGCCCACATCCAAATATAAATCCCCTTTATAACAATCAAAAGCTAACATCCTCCTCCCACAAAACACAAATACTCCTCTCCTAAATGCCCCTATCATTCAAAATAGTATGAGGAAGATTTTACAAACCTCAAAGCCTCCTAAGCTAGTCCAATAGCTCCCTGTACTTAACTTTAAAAAATAAATATCTAAATAGAGCATTAAGGCCTAAAAGGATGTTTTGGTTTAGAGGTCTATTAACACAACATGTTTTTGGATGCACTGTAATGGTAAATAGCAGCATACAAAAATAGTAGTTTAGTTACAATAAAAATAAAGTGTATGAATATTGTGAGTGTTCCTTTCATTCATGGATCTACTGACCCATTATGGCCTAGGGCAAAAAAAAATCTTATAAAAAGGCTAATAGCTTCAGTTCTTACAGCTCTGCTATTTTACTGATTCCTCTTCAGCCATTCACCCCTCAAAGTGTGACACAGGCTAGCCTGTGTCTTTGCTTACACAAGCAGAATAGAACTACATCCAGTAAACCGGCCCTGGAGAGAGTAGAAAAGGAAAAACTGTTGCCATCAACATTGTCTTATTTTCTCTTGATCCATTTAAGCTCCTCCATTACAGTATTGTGGGTTTAGTACCTGCTTGTTACAGTCACAGTTATCTGAAACATCCTGTCCTGTTGGCAGGTGCTGAGCCTACTAGGATGTGTTGGGGGGAGGTGAAATACTGCAAAAGCAAGAGACTCATACCCACCCCAACATAAAAGAAGTAGAAATTACCATGTTGGGAGAGGGTGCAGAGTTTTAAGACACCCTAGGCACAGCTAATCTGGGAAAGAGAGGATGTTTGGATTAATCTTCATGTTACTTTAATATTTTCTTTGCTAGAAGCCAATTTGCAGGAGTGGGATGATTATAGTTGAAGAGCAGTTTGGGGAAACTAATGATAGAAACTCTTCAGAGTTTGGGTTTGACGTGGAGGGTGATTTTTTCCAAATAAGAGCTTTCTACAGATGCATAGTTCATTTCCAATTTGTTTCAGCTACTTCATAGTTAGAAAACCTACATCTACATAACAGGCAAGGTACTGCTTATGCTGGACTCCTGTTAAAAAGAAAAAATGAAAAATAAATCCATGCAGTAAGTCACTGCCCAGGGAAGTGTGTGTGGGCATTTTTATATGGCATCCTCTTTTGATGGCACTCCAACTGCCTTCCTACACTGCTTTGTATCCTGCTGCACAAGTCAGTCTGCTTACCTGTGAATTGCTCTACAGCTCTATGGTAGAGCTGGTTAATCACCTCCTTGTTTAAATGTGGGTGCATAGGTCTAATTGAATTTGCATGCTCATAAAATGAGCTTACAGCTAGTATTTATACCACTGTTTTGCCCACCTAAAATTAGGCAATGTCTTTTATCTCCTTGCTGTCTAGGGACAGGCAAAGGGTCAGGGTTCCTGAAGATAAGACATTATAAACACAGGTACTTTGAGGCCTGGTAGGGAGAATAGAAAGGGAAGAACGGCTGACTACACAGCATTGTGACAAAGAGGATGACATTAGGTGCTTGATTAGAGCTAAAGATGTAAGAAGCTTAAAGAAAGCTAGGACTAACTAGGCTTCCAGAAGTGCTTCTGCCACCCGTGAGTATTATAAGCAGCTTTAAAGGGTTTTGCCACCATCTTGCCTCTCTTTGTGGGGGACACTGGCGATGAAAGCAATGCTGGTGACCACAGGAACTTTGTCTAAGATAAAGGACTAGCTGGAATCTAGGATGTCATCTCCATACAGGAAACCGAGCAGATGACAGAATAGTCCAAAGTGGACTCAGAAGCAAAACACACTTCCACGGTGGTTATACATGTGCTCCAGGAGGCAGGGGGGAGGGCGCTTTAATAAGAGCTGGTCCCAGAGCTACTCTAATTAAAGTGCTGAGAGTATGACATGTATCAGTCGAATGAGCTTTACTTAAGCACCCCTGGCACCACTTTTCAAAACAGGAACACTGATATATGAGATGCTGCAGTCTGCTGGATTGCTGTAATTACCACGCTCCGGCAGCCTCGATTAATTGATCTGCTCTGACACGCTATAATTACAGTGAGTCAGAGCCACCTCAGTGCATGTGTATAGGTGCCCCCAGGGACGTGGATCCAGCCTTTGAGCCCTGTGCACATTCAGCAGACTGGAGACATTGCAGAGGTAACTATCTTTTGGTTTATATTATTTTCCTTTATTATAAATAGTTAGAATTAAATGCCACAATATAAACTTGTTACAGTTTTCTGGGTGCTCAGTGGGCTCCATTATATGGGTGGATTGACTTTCTTAACCTTCAGCTTTCCATACACACTCATGATCAAAACTGTAAACATGATGAAGGAGACTTGATTAGAACCACTTTGGCTATGAAAATTTAAAATATCTCTGCTGCTTTCAGCTACTCACAGATCACATCACCTTTTTGTTTCCTGATTTCTGCTTTCAACCTCCTGTCATAGTATTCATTTCAACCCCACTCCCCCGCACCCAACCCAAACTTCTCCAAATCTCATGCTCCAAAAATGGAACTACCAGGGGAGTAGGACTTAACCATGTTCATGTTACAATAGCTGCTGCCATGGCCACCCCCTTTTTCTTTTAGGGCTGGCCCTCCTATTTAGGCAGCTCCTTACCCTGATACCTCTTTTCCTTCCCCTCTTTGAACATGCATGAATCAAAAAAGAAACCCAAATATAAACATATAGAAATGTGTTCACTGAGAGGATTGCAGCTAAGACCTTTATCATTTTTCTGATTATGTTGCTATAAAGTACATTTGAGAACACTAGCATTTTCTACGTGTTTTTTTTTCCATTTCAAAAGTATAGTGTTTATCAGTGCAAGACTGCTTTCAGTACAGAACTTAGCAAGGTTTTTTTCTAAAGTCAAACCTGGCATTGCAGCAGTAAGCAAACTTCCATTTCAGAAACACACAGAGGTAGTAACAAGGCACCAATAACATTAACTCCATGCTGAGCTAGTATACCAAGTAAGCTAGTGTACTTATTTTTTACTGCAAACTAAGTGTATGACTACAGAAGAAAAATAACTTCCATATGGAGAGAAGGCTATTATGACTGTATTGCAAGACATAACTGCCTGCTTACTCATTGCAAAACAGATAGCTCTGCCTTTCCTCAGGAAAGACCATTCTGGTAAATAACCTCAATGTATATCTTGTTGGATAGGCACTTTCTTTCTTTTCTGGTTACAAGAATCAGGGGAACACATCCTCCAATGTTAGAACTGTCTTCAGAGATGCAAGTGTAATAACTAGTCTGGGCCCTGAGTCTCCTGAAAGCCCAGGTTACAAACCCACCACTGGTAAGTGCAGTCCAGGAGAACACTAACTGCATCGTCTTATGTACATAAACTCACTACAGACAGTCTACAAGAGCTAGGGAGCTGGTTGCATCAGGATTCCAAAGTGCATGAAAAGAAAAGTAGAAAATGCCTTTATACCTTCAGAGTGTCTCAAGAGTAGAAACTAAGCTTAGAAAGAAATGCTGAGGATGGCAACTCAACATTAAAGGAAAAAAAAACTTTATACCACGGACATTGAACAAAGAACAATATCTCTGTTATTTTTTTTTTGCCTTACTTACACATAGGATCCTCATGTGACTGGGTCAGACCCTCCCGAACAATGAGTTTATCAACTGCTCAAGGGGTAGCAAATCTGAGGGGGAAAGGAAAAGGATATTTGATGACCTCCCAGCAGCTTCCAAGAAGCAGAGCCAGGCAGCTTAGGTGTGGAAATGGTGTCTTAAGGTTGAGAAACAGAAGAACGGGTGGCAAACAAAAAGCTGGCAAAGAAGGGCTTTTCCGTGACCAGAAAGCTGCCAGAACACAGCCTTGCAGTGGCTGTTGAATAGGCTAGAGAGATGCCGAGGCAGCTGAAATAATGAACAAACAAACATTATTTCTGGAAATCCTGATCTGTCAAAACTCTCCTTCCCCCTTTTCTTCTGACACACTGTCTCAGCTACATTGAGCTGCTCTGGTCTTGTGGGTCCTACAGGTATCATCTACCTGGAACAGCAATTTGCCTACAGCTCCTTCCTGCACAGCCCTGAAGGTAGCAGCTTCACCACTGATCCCTCCTATACAAACAGGAGCTTGCTGGCATGCTGTTCCAATGCATGACCAAGAAGGAAGGCTGTAACTTTCCAAGCTAAAAACATGAGCTGCTTATTTTGAACAGCACTGTTTTCACTGCTTTGCTGTTTTCATGGCATTCCCCCTCCCCTTATTTTTATTTAAGTCCATATTTGCACACTTCCTCTGAGTCAATTTGTCCATATTTATATTTTTGGAACATTAAGGAATGGTTTTATGTATCTGTGGTGAATTTGACATGAACTTCTTTTTGAAAGTTATTTCAGAGTACATTGGCCACAAACTACAGGTTGATTGAAAACTAGCAAATAAATTACATGTGGCGAAAGCACAACTTCAGACTTAAAAATTTCAGTAAGTTACTGACGGTACAAATGCGGAAAACAAATTTTACCTACTGAACCCCTCCCCAACACTCCTTATTCAAGCAAACCATGGAGCCATACCTCACACAGGAAAAGCACATGAAGCAAGTTATGACAAGTTACATACCCACACACAAACGTGCATGAGTATGCATGCACATACGCAATACATAAAAAAGATGGACACTATATTCAAAGTAGGATTACAGAGTATTGCCTCCTGGCAACTAATTTTGGAGAAGGTAGCCTGACAATTGCTTACAGTGTTTCAAAAACCTCTGCAACAATCAGCCCTCAGAAATACTCTTTTTCTTTTTCTCAACATTGTTCTGCAAAATACAGAGTGTTCAGTTACGATTGCAGACAAATGCAGTGTCCAGAGGGGAGCACCTGGGCTAGGTACAGACATTCAAAAAGCCCCAGGTGGAATTGATCCAAGTTACACCATTTTCTGTAAGCGGCGTAGTTTCGATTAGCAGTGAACAGAATACACATTCGTCATTTAGCGGTGAGGGGAGGAAATCTTAGATTGGGTTCCTCCATTTTTAAACTAGTTTATGTGTACTGAACTTCTGTTCAGTTATGGGTATAGACTGGTTCCTGATCAATTATACTAGTAAAAATGTAATGTCTTTACCTGGCCCTGGGGTGACTGGGCAGGGAGCAGACACTGGCAGGGGTACCCACTTGCTCCTGCCACTGTCCACAGCTGAACCTGGCACCCCATGCAGCTGCTCACTGCAGTCAGTCCCTGACTGGAGCTGGGTATGAGCAGTTCTGGCACATCTTCTACACCCGAAGAAGCTGGGAATAGTGGCAGCCCCTCTTCATATGCCCAGAAGCAGCCTCTGATGGGGAGGGAGATGGGGGAATGGGAAGTGAGTGCCGGGGGAGAGGGCCTGAAGGTGACTCAGAAAAGTCCCCACTAGTTGCTGCTGTAGCAAGGATCAGTCAAAGATCAAACAAAACCCTGAGGCTGTCTGGCCATTTCCTTTCCCTCTTCCTGTCCTTAAAGAGGGAAAGTGATTGATGAGGTGCTACTGGCTAACTGGGTCCTGGGCGGAGCAGGGGGAAAGAAGGGAGAAGGAGGCAAAACCTGAGAAGCTGTTGGAAGGCATCAGCAGGTCATGCCTGTCTACTGGTTGCTATAGGATGGGTATTGGGCTTGGCTCCATCTCAGAAGACCAGTTTCCTGGGTTCAAGTCATGGCCCTAACAATAAACATGCAAGTTGCTTAACTTCCTGGCACCATGCCAGCACCGACTTGTTACCACTACGTAACAAACTCTGATTATCCACGTCTCAGTTAACTGAATACATTAGATAAGTAGTGAAGCTGAAATGGCAATATACTTTGTAGCTGTTAACTCCTTTCTAACACTTTTTTGCAAATGTATTACTTTGTAACCAGTTGTATTTTGCACCAATTTAAAGGGGCCAGTAACACGAAGAAGAAGCTGTTGTCAATAAGGGGACAATAAGCCTTGAAAATAAGGAGAGTTTCTGGGCTGCTAACACTGACAAGGTTACGTACTTAATGCACACTGATTTTTCTTACATTGAGTCTGAATAAGTACATACCATGGATAAATGAGAAGGCTTGTCTTCTGTCCCAAGGTATGTATTTAAATGGAGTAGACTGTAATCATTTACAGGCATTGATGAGCCCTATAACTTGCAGTGATAATACCTTCAAATATTTCTTACATCTCCATAACAAGAGCCCCAGTAGTTGATCTGCCTAATGCTTAGCTTCTGACTAATGGCAATCAGAAGTGTTGGACCTTCCAGATGGTGATGACCACATGTATGGAGAGCTCTCCTGTTCATCTGTTTTTCTGTGACAAGCTACCCTCCCCTCAACTAACTTTCAGGGAAGTGCCCTTTGTGATCTCAAAGTTTTGCAGACATGGCTGGTCACCCCAGATCAGCAGCATGATCCTCTCCCACTACTTGATGCTTGCCCCACAAGTCCACAAATGAAGCTGATGTGAGAAAAAAAATCCATCCATCCCCTCCCCCTTGAAATATATTCTTCCATGACATCCTTTTCTATCTCTTTTTGGCCCTCTCCCCCCCCTGTTCTTCCCATGTAGCTTCAGGCAAGGTAGCATCTGCTGTCACTGCTATTTCCAAAACTTCAGAAAAATCTCTCTGGCAGTGCAGTGGCTGGCTTGCAAAACTCCAGCTGTCCAGAAGCAAAATGTCAAATACATCTGCGCAAGCTTCTGAATATTTACATCATGTTACAGAGCACAGTAGGATGGCTGGTTAACAGTTTGAAAATCATGCTAGCTAAGCCAGAAGGAGATGTAGGAAAGGAACCATGGTGTTTTTAGAGCTTGACCCAACTCCAGTTGCTTCCAGAATGTGCTTCCCAGTGGAAGGGATTGCACAAAGGATTAAACCCATTAGTGACACAAAGGAGTATAGGATGCCTGTTCACAATACTGAGCATTGATAGCAGAGGATATTTCTGCCATGAGGAAGTAATGATTCATAGAGTAGTAAGAGTCAGTTGTCAGTGTGGATATAGGTCCTGCACATGTGGAGGATACATCACAGCATCACACTGAGAAGTAACTCCTCACTTCTTATCAATATAGACAAGCTCTGAAACTGTAACTGGGATAAACCCTGCTCTTTCTTCAGATATTGCTGCAGATTTCTGCATGAATTTTTCCCATAGGTGTAGAAAGAAAGCCTTAAGTGTCCAGCAGGAAACCCTGAAATCCTCATAGGTCTAATCTCATTTGGGTCTATAAAGTGAAACAGAATGTTGCCTCTTGTGTCTTCTCTAGTGTCTTTTCTTGCTAAGAGCACAAGGGGGTACTATTGTGCATTGATTCATCTGACTCTAAACTACTCTTATATGGAGAAATATAGTATTCCATTGTTTCTTGCCTGCTGTCTAAAGTATATAGGAGGGATGTTTAAAAGGTTTATGATGGAACATCCTTAGGTTAATCCAGTGGAGGAATTAACCTGGTACACACAGAAACTGTGACTTTGGCAAAGATCAGCTTGCCCAACAGGAACCCAGACAATTTGGAAGTCATGCCTGTAGGCTAGGTGTTACTAATCTTAGGCCCAACCATCCTGGTTAATATTATTTGTTATAGCTCTGTATAAACTAGACATTATTTTCTAGTAGCAGGATCCGATTCCATGATCATTGTGACACATAAGAAAAAAAACATGAAAAACAACATGTTAAGGTTCATAGAATCATAATAATTCCAGGTTCATGTAGTCCAACTTATTACACAAATGTAGGGTTTGCTGGCAACTGCCTGTCCGACTTCTTCTTTATGGCAGCCTTTCGAAGGCTTGAAACCTATTAGCCATAGGAATTTACCAAAACTGGAATGGACACCCCACAATTTTGTGGTCTGAACTGACACCAGTTGCCATTTCCATCTCTGATTGGCCACAGGGCCCCAGAAGTCCTGCCCCTCCCCAGAGAGGCATTGTACATGGTTCTTAATTTTCTTAATGCCGTCAATTGTTCTCTTGATTCAGTGCAAATGACTTTGCCTATACTTCCCCATGCAGGTGTGAAAAGCTGTTTTGATTGGTCCTTTAAATTTTTCCTTTTTATCTGGCATTCATTTGCCCTGAATCCAGAGAATAATCCACAGCATTAAGAAAATTAAGGACCATGTACAATGCCTCTCTGGGGAGGGGCAGGACTTCCAGGGCCCCTTGACCAATCAGAGGTGAAAATGGAGACTAGTACCATGCTTGGACCATCCATCAGTCTCTGGGGAGGGGCAGATCTTCTGGGGCCCTTCAGCTGAGCAGAGGTGCTGGGAGTGACCATCATGTTCTATCACACAAATCTCCCTCCCTTTTCAGGAATCATAGAAAACTAGAGTTGGCAAAGAACTCTGGAGGTAGTCTAGTCCAAGCCCCTATTCAAAGCAGGGCCATCCCCAACTAGATCATCCCACCCAAGGCTTTGTCTGGCTGTGTCTTGAAAAGCACCAAGGTTGCTGGTTTCACCACCTTGCTGGGTAACCTGTTCCAGTGCTTTAGCACCCTACTAGTGAGAACATTCTTCCTAATGTCTAACCTAAACTTCCTTGCTTTAGACTGTTGCTCCTTGTTCTGTCATCTACCATCACTGACAACAATTTAGCTTCATCCTCTTTTGAACACCGCTGAGGTAGTGGAAAGCTGCTATTAAATCCCCTTTCAGTCTTCTCTTCTCTGGACTAAATAAGCCCAGTTTCTTCAGCCTCTCCTCATGAGTCATTTGCCCCAGGTCCCGAACCATTTTTCCTTGCCCTCCACTGGACTATCTCTAGTTTGTCCACATCCTTTCTGTAGTGGGGGCCCCAAAACTGAACACAGTATTCCACATGTGGCCTCACCAGTGCTGAATAGAGGGGAATAATCACTTCTTTGCCCTGCTGCCAACTCTCCTACCAATGCAACCCAGTGTGCTGTTAGCCCTCTTGGCAACAAGGTCATACTGTTGGCTCATATTCAGCTTATTGTCCACTGTAACCCCCAGGTCCTATGGGCAAAATGTTGAAACACTTTGAAACAACTTTGAAAGAGTGAAACAAATCACTGTCCCTTTGAAATGAAACCATGCTGTTTCACACAGTCCTATATGCCCACTGCAGTAGTCTGAGCTGACCTTGCCTGTGAAGACTGAGGCAGAAAAGGTAATGAGCCTTTTCTGCATCCTGTTGCAAGGTTGCCTTCCCCATTCAGTAAGGGACCCACACTTTCCCGGATCTTCCTCTTGCTACTGACATCCTTGTAGAAACCCTTCTTGTTACTCTTCACATCCTTTGCTAGCTGTAACTTCAGTTGTGCTTTGGCCTTCCTGACATCATCCCTGCATGCCTGAGCATACTCTTATACTCCTCCCTTATAAGAAGTGGAAACTTGTCCAAGTTTTCATTTCCTATAAGCTTCTTTTTTTTTTTTTATTTCAATTACTGAAGAGTTCCCTGCAAAGCCAAACTGGTCTTCTGCCATGCTTGCTAGTCTTCCTGTGCATCAGGATGGTTTGCTCCTGCACAGCCAGCTCTCCTAGACTCACTTTTTCCCTCCCCTCATACTTCAGCATGCCAGGGCTTCCCACCATTTTTTGTTTACAGCTCTCTTCCATGCCCCGGTCCCCTACCTTTCACTCACTGGCTGTTTTTGTGCTTTTTTGTAGTTCTCACTTTTTCACAAGGGATCTACTGATTTTGCAGTTTCTGTGGAAATTGCAATGCTGCAGTTTTGATAGGTTACCTAATTACCAGATCCCTCCTGCCCACCTTGTTCTCTCAACCTTTCCTCATACGGTTTATAGTCTAACCTCTTAGTTATCTGTTGCTCAATTCTGTATCCATTCCTGGCCCTTTTTAGTTGTAGTGCTGTAGTCACAGCCCCTTCAACAGCGCAGCTCACCTGTGGCTCACCAGTGAGGGGCTGGGAAACCAGCTGTGTCTGGTACTAGGCTCAGCAGCAGTGGTAGTTCACTGCTCCCTGTCCCCTCCCTTGGGTTTTACCCACCAGCCAGAGGGGCTCCAGCTGCCAAGTGCTGCTCCACAGGGGTGCCAGGCTGGGGTGGGGATGGCCAATATTGGCAATCTGGGAACAGTTAGAAGGACTGGGCAGGGAGCAGACACCAGGAGGGAGGACTTAACTGCTGCTGCCACTGTCCTGAAGCCTGGCACTCCATCCAGCTGTCTCACTGCAGTCCCTGGCTAGAGCTGGGTATGAGCAGTTCTGGGTCTTTTCCCATGCCCAGAGGGGGCGGGGCAGTGCCTAGGGGCAGGGGAGGCATGGAGGTGGGCTGGGAAGTCATATCTGCTTTGGGGATTCAAAAAAGTCCCCAGTAGTTGCTGCTGTGACATGCTGGTGGAGGGGGAAGGAGGAGTGTCCCAGTTGCATCTTCCACACTCTTCTTTGCAAAATCCTAGATATGTCCAAACGAAGGAATACACAGCCCTGGGTAGCGTTTTGAGTATCACATTCCATGTTATATACATAGTATACTAAAAGTGTAAGAGTGCATTTGATTTTTTTTGTCCCTAGTTGTAACATCTTACACTTGCCTTTGATTAATTTAATTCTGTTGCCTAGTTGCCCAATTTTCCAATTTATCAGGATCTTTCTGAATTCTAATTCTGTCTTCCAAAGTATTTGCAACCCCTCCTTGTCTGTGTCATCTGCAAACTTGATTAGGAAGCTATTTCTTTATCCAAAGCGTTAATAAAAATAGCAACCAACACCAGACCCAGAAAAATCTGTGCAGAAGCACACCTGAAACCTACCATCATGACACTGATTCATTTGAAGCTATTTTTTGCTTGCAGTTATTTCAGTCAGTTATATACTCACCTGACAGTAATTTTACCTCCAGTCTTCTTATGAGAAAGTCCTGTGGAACTGTTCCAAAAGTTTTGCTGAAGTCCGGGTATGTTATGCTCACCACATTCCCTTCATCTAACAAACTTTACCCCATTAAAGAAGGAAATCAAATGGCTTTTGCATGAGCTGTTCCTAATAAAGCCATGTTGACTGCTAGCAATCACTGTTTCCTCTTGCAAGTGTTTACAATTTTTTTTATAATCTATTCTAGTAACTTCACAGGTACTGAAGTCAAGCTGACTGCTTTATGAATTCTCAGCTCCTTCTTTCTCTTTAAAGTTTGGCACTATGTTAGTTCATTTCCAGTCCTCTAGGAATTTGCCTGTCATCTACGACTATGTAAATAATATTGCCAGTGGCTCCAAGATTTCTTAGGCTAGTTTCTTCATCACCCTGGGATACATTTCATCAGACCCTGACAACTGAAATTTATTCAAATTTGACAAAAGCTCTTCTCTGACCAACTCTACTAATCATGATCCACAGCCCCTCTCCTTCTTTGTCCCTATTCATTTTATTATTTCTCTGGTCACTATTTATTTAGTCAAGATTTGACTGGTTATTTTGGTGCTGTGCTAAATTAGGTATCTATATTGGATATGAGAACTATACAGGAAGCTAATTTGTCTTAGGACTTAATGCTGGTTTTAATGTGTGATGCCTTGAAAGCAGCTGATCCTAGAAACCTGGGGAATAGGTACTCCTCTCATGTGAGGAACCAGCTGAGATAGGGTTGCCATATTTCCAGGTTCAAAAAAGAGGACACCTTGGGGGGGGAGAGGAGGGAAGGTATATGATTGTCAGGGGGAGGCAGTGATATGCCCATGTCCTACCTCTGCCCCTCACTCCCAACCCACAGTACCCTGCCCCCCAGGCCACGCTGGTGCCCCTTACTCCCGACCCATAGACTCCAGCCTCCCAAGGCCTGCTGGTGCCCCTCACTTCCAACCTGCAACCCCCTGCCCTCCCTGAATTCTGCTGCCCATGCAGCTCCCTGCTGCCCCCAAAGAACCACCCCTTTCCCCCGCTGGAGGGGCAGGTACCTCCCCTGCCTCCTCACCCTGATGCAGCTCCAGCACTGGCAGCATGCACATGAGCGTGCACACACACACTCATATGCACGCCCCCTCCCACAGCTCCCCAGTCCTGACCCTCCAACTTCTGCTCCCCACAGACTTACTTTCCTGCAGCTGCCAGGGGGTCACATAATGCCTCTGCCTCCAATTTCCCTTCTGCCTTGCTTTCCCCAGCCTCAAGCTGCACCATGCTAGGGCAAGCTGGGAAGTTCTGGGATAGCACAGCCAGATCAAAATCCTAGACATTTGCTGATATTTAGAAAAAAATGCCTGGATGGAAATGGAAGGACCCAAAAAGAGGACGTCCCAGAAACCCTGGGTGAGATTGACTGAGGTGCTAGAGTTAATGAATTCATTTGAATGGTATATGGGTACTTGTAACTTAGAGGCTAGGTAAAGACATTTAAAAAGCCTGAAGTGGAATCAAACTTACATGGTTTTCTGTAAGCAGTGTAGTTTAGAGTGGTAGTGGGCAGAACATGCCTTCACCCTTTGTGTGGGGTGGGAGGAGCAAATCTTAGAATGAGTTCTGCCGCTTTCAAACCAGCCTGTGTGTGCCAAACATGTTTTGTTACCAGTATAGACTGGTTTTGTGTGTCAAACTTCCGTTCTGTTCTGTACCAATTTCCAGTCACATACTGGTAAAAGTGTAATGGTTGTACCTGGCCAGAGAGGTTAAAGAGAACGAAGAACATTTACAGTTTATTCATTTCTTTTCTAATACCGGTTTATATTCTTCACAAACATGCTCAGGGAAGCAAGGTTATCTAGCATTGTTTCCTGATTCTCCCACTAACTCACTTTGTGTCCTGGGAGAATCACTTTACTATTCTACCTTGAGCTTTTTTCTCTGTAAAATGGGGATAATAGAGCTGATTACTCATCATTATGACATCTTCAAGTGAGATCTACCAGTTCAGACTTTTGTTCCTATTATTTACTATTGCTATTGTTCATTTTCCATTTGACAAAATTGTAATCTAAGCACGTGGTGTATAATGAAAGTGTGTCGTGGGGCAGCACATCAACAAGTCCACATACAGAGGAAAAAGTCTACAGAATACAATCAATATTTTCCTATAGAGCACCAGCAACTGGGTTTCCTAGGTGACTTACATGGATATAGTGCCAAATGAAAAAAAACAAGCACAAAAAAACCAAACAAACCAAGGAGCAGGTACATGATACAAAAGGAGTAGAAATCAGGAATATAAAAGGAAAAGTCTTATCTTGGTGGTGAAAACATGTGTTAATAAGTGACTTCCTTAACATAAGCAAAGTCTGAGTAATTCCCTGATAAAAAAGAAAATAATCAAAAGGCCATTCCAAAATGCTTTTCATACCTGCATGGGACAGTATAGGCAAAGTCATTTGCACTGAATCATGAGAACAATTCACAGCATTAAAGAAATTCAGAACCATGTACAATTGTATAAGAACACAAATAACCAACTAGAAACAGACAATAATGCAGCTAAAGAAACAGGATGTCTAAACTACAGGAATGAAACTAGAACATATTTAAAACTGAAAACAAATATCCTTCAATATTCTCCTATGTGCTGTAAAGCCAGCAAAATGGCCTCAAACCACATACTCCAAAGGGACAATGAAAACTCAGTTGACACCCATTTGTCAGTAATTTATTGAAGTGTCCCTTTGTGTGCATAATAAAAGGAAGGGTAAAAGAGTCTGAATTTCCAGTACAGTAAGCTGGGGAATATCAAAGCATAATAAAAGATAGTTACTGTGTAGAAGTTTTATGTAGAAGAAAAATTCCTTCAACGAGCAAGCAGGAAATACATTTACACATATAAATAAAAGTTGAAGGAATAATCTAAAATAGATTAAGGGAATGCTACAGTAGTTATACCAACAGACATGCTCTAAATAGAAACACTGGAACAGGAATAATATTTTGTTTAATTTTGTTTTCTTCCCCTTTTCTTCTGTTTGTCCCTCTTTATTTACCAACCTAGTGAAGTTTCTAAGAAAAACTTCCAATTTGTCATAAAACAGAAGCTTTTCACATGTATTATCTTCGATATATTGCACAAGAGAAAAAAAGACAATAGTTATTAAAGTGATTTAACTTATTCTAAGTACTTGTTATAAAAAATACCATTTTAAGCCTAGGTATTTCCTATTTTATTGGCCTTTTTTCCAGCCTGTTTAGATAACTTAGTGATATTGGCAATATACATTTAAAACATTCAAACTTAATTTTGATTATACTTTGCATAGATATGCTAGTTGCCATGTAGTAAAAGCATTATTTATACTGCTTTACTGCTTTCTTAGTAAGTAAATGTAAAAATATTTACAATACCTCGCAAATGCAGTTTTCTAAGTAGTTTTTTTCTCCATCATAAGGTATACATTCTATGCTGTCCTCTAGTACAACTCAACTGTGCTTACCCAGAGGTAAGAGGTATTTATAAGGTGGTGGGGGTGGGTGGAGAAAAAAGATCTCATTCATGTCTACAGTTTGAGGCATTGCCCAATCACATGTATATAAGTTAAAGGACATACAATACAGCTCATTAAAAGAAGCCAACTAAGGGAAGTATACAATGTAAGAAAAAGAAATGAAGACACGAAGGATAAAAGAAAAACAGACAGTGATCTTTATGTGATTCCTCATTCTTTTGTTTTAGGGGGAGTAATGAAAAAGAGCAGTAGGTAGGGATGCAGGGAGTGGGGCAGGCAGGCAGGGAGTTGCCTCACAAGTTGTCTCTGTATTTTATTATTAATGTCGATAAGCAAAGGTAAGTGTGTGTAATTTGCCAGGACAACAACAGGAAAACAATGTTTGAGATTACTGGATTACCATGAAACTTGAAAACTCAGGGCTGTGACTGAAAAGGGATTTATGCAACTAAGTTGGGCTCAGGAAATGTAGGCACCTAGGTACAAAATCAGGATCCTTAAATTCCTGCTCAGATGCTGCTTAGCCTTGGAGATATCTAAGCTCCTTAATTTGGTGCCTCAGCCCTGACCTTAATATTCCACAGGCAACTAAAATGCTGCTTCTGCACATGTCTAGAAAAGCCACATTCTTCACAGAGCTGAGCAGCTCGACACCTCAGTCGTGCCTAAGGGTGAATGAGATCTCTGAACCAGGTGTTTCCCTATCTATCACCCTAGAGGGGCTTGTTTCAATAGGTGTGCTCTGAAAAAGACTGCTGTTACCTTCTTGATCAGTCTCCATAGGAACATGCAGAAATTGGCTGCTGATGCCTGTTATGGACTGGGAAACAAGAGACTTTCTTCTTATAATAGATCAGAAATTAGAGCACTCATTCAAATGATGGAAGACAATTTCAATTCCCACCTCTGCCTGAGGATATTCAAATCCATAGCCTTCAACTGCCATGGCAAATGCCCCAACAACCAATTTACATGCTTGGCTATGGTTAGTGTGTGTGCCTGGAGGTACTTCCCTACCTGCCTTTTGAAGCTATTAGCCTTTGAGACAAATTAAATGTTTAAGCTTAATTGGTTCAGAGGCCCCTGGTGCATGTTACACTTAAGATATGATTTACCAGTTAATCATGTCTTAAGTTGTTACCCAGCCACACATTAATGCAATTAACAGTATAATAAAATAAGGCATAAGCCACAAAGTTATTACACAAAAAGGTGTAATAACTTTATGGCTGGTTCCATGCCATTAATTGAATGTATGGCCAGGCTGGGGCACCAAGCTATGGGGTATGCCCCCTTGGCTGAGAGCCTAAATCAATTAGGGGCTCTCAGCCACAGGAATGCAGGATATGCTCCTACGGCTAGGAGCCCCCTCAGCTAACAGGGCTCCCAGCTTTGAAAGCATGCTAGTTGCTGATGCAAGCGGAGCCCAGGATCATGAGCCTGGCTTACCCCTGCACATATAATAAGGCGTGATGGGATCTGATGCTGGATCCCTCAATCATGCCCCCTACTATGCATGTGGCATGGCAGGAAGCACGATTGTGGAGATGCTGCACCAGATGTGGAGATGCTGCATCTGATACATGAGTGACTGGTACCTCCTGAACCTTGGCGGGGGAGGGGGGAACACCCACAGAAGCCACTGACTTTGTTGGGGGGTACCAGTCCTGCCGGCAGTATCAGCATCGGCCATCAGTGGGGGCACCAGTCCCATCGGGACCCCCGTGCGCCCCCTACCAGTTGCTTACGCCGCATCATGCTTTTACTTGAATGTTTGTCAGGGGCCAAAGAGTGACAAAAAGGAAACATGACATCAGACTGAGAACTGAGTCATTTCCTGGATGCATGGAGTCCTGTGTTCAACTCCATACTCTTCTTTCTAGCTAATAACTGGAAATGCATAAACAATCATTTGAGCAGGGACTATACCTTGATGAATACCCTAACATCTAAGTTAGTCCTGTTCTCTGTCACGTGAACAATATATCTTTAATTATTTTCTGTACTAAGGGCCAGTTCCAGGAGGAAGCATGGAGAGTGACTCACTCCCTACAGAACAGAACACAGCCTGGTGGTTATGGGACTCTTCAGGGAAGTGGAAGATGTGAATCTGAATCCTCAGAATGTAGAAGTTGAACCTGAGTCTCTCACAACATAAGTGATTTATCCACCACTTTGTCCTCCTCGTCAAAAGAAAGGAATAATATATTGCTTCCTTTTTTTAAATGAAGGGACATAGGCATCTACCTGCAAAATATGGTATGATGCTGCGAATCCCGAGTGGAGAGGCACACCTCTCAGTATGTTAAATGAGGAAAATGGGAGGATGAAGACAATACCTTGTGATGATCATTTCCCTAAAACCTAGCTCTAGATGGCCCCTTTCAGCATGCTGGTCCTTATAGACCCTATTTTGGGGCACCTAACTCTCCCCATAGAGTCTATATAGAGTCTATAATAGGGGTTTTCTGGATTGGACCACAGGGCTAAGTGCACTGAAAACAATCTGTGTTTAGGTGCTTAAAGTCCCTTCTGGATCTAGTCTCTATTATCAGACAGCTGCAGACTACAAGCAAAATAGTGGTTACATCTGCACAGGAAATTTCCTGCAATACAATAATTGAACGTCATGTTAGAATCATAACCCATAAAATCTCATAAACAGAGCAGAATCAAATAATGGTATTTGAAAATCTCTTCATTCTGATAAACCACATGTTGAGCTACTCAGGGCAGAGGGTGAGGTGACAAGAGATTAGGTTTATATTCTTATCTCTGCATTCAATTCAATTTTTGGTCTTAGGGTAGTCTTATTTACCCTGTGTCTCAGTTTCTAGATCTGTATCCTGGTAATAATACTATTTATATGTTATATAAAGCACTCCTTTTAAAGTCCTAGAAAAAAATATACTGCCCAATTTAGTAATAAGAAAGCTTTGCACTTCTAAAGTGACTTTTCATAAAGGATGTTAAAGCATTTTACAAACATTAGCTAAGCCTCAAGCACAATACTTCTGGGAGGGAGAGATTTATTATTATTTTGTTTTATTGAGTCTTCAGGCAAATCTTACCTAACAGTGAAATAGAAACCAAAATAATTGCAAATATTCAGATCGTGGGCATATACTTCAGCCTCCCCAAATCCTTTTAAATACATCTGCCCAGGCTTCCTTGATAGCAGTAAGTCTGTAATAGAAGCTAAACAAGTTAATCAAGATGCAATCAATGACTTCTTTATTTTGACAATAGTAAAAAATAGCTATTTCTTTTTAAAGGCTACAGTACAAACACTTCTGTGGCAGCTGAACAGGTGGTAAAATCACTAGTAATGTACTGGTGGTAAAATGGCAAAACTGGGTGCATCTACACATCAACTTTAATGCATAGTATCCTATTTTAATGTGCATTAAAGCATCACAAAAAACCATGCGCTTTCAGTAACGCACATTAAAATATGCTAATGCACCTTTTTCTAGTACCTCACAATGGTGGTACTACATTTTATATGCATTAGGAAAAGTACATTAATGAACATGTAGGTGTACTAACTCTAATTTATTTCAGGATTAAATCCCTGGAGTCACATGTAGCCATATATGACAAATCAGAAAAGAAACAAGAATATATTGCATTTGTGATTAAAGCCCTCTTACATAGGAAGTTGCAACTATCAATTCTCCTGGATCATAGTGCACACATGACGGCCACTCAGACCTTCAATGCATATGCCTAGGCAAAAAAATTTGGAGGAGTGGAGCTGTCCAGACTTTCTATCCTCCCTTTAGGCCACTGAGACAGAATCCAAAGACTAGACTGAATCCAGATGTTTGGTACCTCCATGGCTGTAGCTGTATGAATATCCAGGAATCGAACTGAACCCAGGTCTTTTGTGCAGTAAGCAAGGATTCTACCACTGAACCACAAGGGACTCCTCTTACATAGGAAAGACCCTAGAAAACTCAGGATGAAGTGAGAGCAGTAAGTCAGGGTCCAAGAAATCTTAGCAGAGGAAAAAGGTATAAATATCAGTATGTGTGCATGTCTGTGTGTGTGTGCTCATATATATCTACATGTGTGAAAGATATAGATGCAGGAAGACTACATTTCCAACTGCTGGACATGGACAAAGACAGTGATTCTAATGAGAGGTGCTACTGTATCCCATTGTGACACCCAGCAGGTGCAGAAGGCAATGGAGTGATTATTATTGTCAGACTGGCAGGGAAAAGCAAGCGAGACAGAGCAGTGAATTCAGTGAAGCAAATGGATAGTTTGATGTATTAGAAACAAAATCTTTTCATTTCTCTCATATCTCAACCCTTTTAACACAAAGCGGGTACCAAAACCTGTCACCATCTAGCCACCCTGTGTGTGAGAATCAAAGCAATGCTGAAAGTAACTTCTGATAGGAAAATATTGTACAAGTATTTTGAGATAACTAATCTGCCTTTAAACTTCTGGAAAAAATCCAGGGAGAAAAGGCAGGCAGTGACTCAGACAGAAACTACTGAGCAGATCTGTCCAAATATGTAGCACCCACTTGGCATTCTGCTTTACTTAATGCATTGTAAATAAACACATGTGTTTTCCAATGTTATTTGTAAGAGTCTAAATCATTAAAACATAAAGGATTTTTAAAACTGAATTTAGTTTGGATTATTTCCGCACATGGTTTTACTTTTGGCATTTCTCATGTTGGACAAGGAGGTCCAGATCCTATTCTAGCTATTAGGCACCCAAGTATAAATGCATTCTTCCCTTCTGAAGTCTCTAAAAACAAATTATTCAAAAGATCCTCTTCCTGCTTAATACTTTTTGTGACTAAGGTCTGCTGAGGGATTCAGTTTCTTCTGGTGGAGTTGCTGATCTCCCAGGAGAAACCACAAGTATTCAGATGTTCAGGCTTTTTATCTCAGGGTAAAAATTGCCACTCTGGAAGAAAAATAACCTAGGAGCAACCCAAGTTAAATCATTCCCAGGAACAAGGGTGACTGGTGCCTTCTGATTCAGGGGGGGCACTTGCCTCCCCAGTGGCTAGTCACTGATCAGGTGTGGGGGGTTCCCCCCATGGCTGATAGTGCTGACTTGGAAGTACCGGAGGCATGCCTGGAAGTGCCAGCAGCACTTTTTCTGGTGCCTCCACTCTCTGGAAGGTGCTCTCGGGGGCAGGGGGAAGAGGGCACCAGCATTCCTGTCTGCCCCCACTGTGCATCACCTAAGTGGGGAACGCTGGCTGTCATGGGGTAGACCAGTGCTCTCAGGGGGTGCATGGGCACCCCTGTGCACCCCCTACACATTGCCACTGCCCAAGAGTTTATTTTGGGAGAGCAAATGTCTCAGAAGAGAAACAGTCCTTCAGCATCCCTTCCCCATCTCCCCCATAAGCCCTCTGCCACAAAGGAGAAAATATGTGGCTTGCTGGACTCTGCTGCTCCAGCAGAGAGTGGAACACACTCCCTGCACAATCCCCACATTGTGCTGCATAGAAACACAAGCTGACCATGGGCAGTCTGGGTCAGCCAATCAGATCTGCCCTATGCACTGCTGCCATCTGCCACCAGGCAGACTAAGGGTAGTGTTTGGTGCTTGCTGAGATGTGTGCACAGGATCCCAGCCTTAGCTGCACAGTGTCAACTGCAAGCTCTCCATACTTCTAAGCCTTAGCATTAAAATTTCTGTACATGTGGTTCTGACTAAGTTTCTCTACTAGGAGAACAAACCTGGGAGAATTCTCACAGATTATCTGAATGTGTGTACACAGCCTTAGGGCATTTTTACATGTACTCTGGGACAGAATTACATGTATCAGTGTCTCTGCACTGAAAAACTGGTGATGGGATGCTATATTTTAAAGCACCCACCACAATTTTTTCAGCATGGGGATGCTGATACACATGTTGTGAAAGGCTGCCAGACTGCATTGATTTCCATGCTTCAGTAGCCTCAATTAAGCAAGTCTGCTCCAATGCACTGAACTTCCAGCATGTTGGAGCAGGCTGACTGCACATCTGTAGGAGCCCTTAGTCTTAAGGCAAAGATGATGTTTTGCTACAAAGCTACCATGATTCATATTTTTTGAAAACTTGGGGACAGTAGAACAGTACAACACTTCAGTCCCTACTATGGTATATGGTCTGGACATGAAAAGCTATGACTTTAACTTCAGTTTTGTTTATGGTCAAATTTGTGTTGGGAGTGCTTCTAGGTCTGGCTCACAAACATGATACAGGGATGATTTTTTTAAAAAAAATGTTTTCAATGGATTATTTTCACCAGTAACAGTAAAGAATATAGAAATATTTGATGCCCTAAATTTTTTTTAATAACCTATGAGCAAAATAATTTAAATCATGGTGTTTTTCTTAGTCTATCATTAATTAAAAGTGTTCTTTTCCTTATCATTCTTGTTTCTAACATAATTTACTCCATTCAGGTTCTTATATCATGTCCAATACTTTGCTACCTGGTAAGAGAAGTGCATTAGAAAAATGTCTTCTTTATTCCTTAGAGGATAGTAAAGGACAGTGGTCCCCCAAGAGTGGGGGGGATGAGTGTTAAACCATAGTGAATACAAATATGTATTTATGGTTTTTCAACTACATTTTAGTGTATTATGGCAGTGAGATTATTCTATTTTAATTATGTGAGAACATTTGAAGCATTATGTGTATGTGTGGAAGGATTTACATGCAATTTGTACCCTGTCTACCAGTAAGAGTGGTTGGGTTGAGAGAATATTCACCCTCAAGGGAGTCCAGTTTGTAGAATGGTTCAATCAGCTCATCTGCTGTTGTCCTGGTTCTACTAGTTCTTGGACCCTCATTACTGCTAGACATGTTGTTTTCTTACAGATTTTGGCTCCTCTTACTATCAGATTTAACCAGCTGAAGAGGCTGCAGCTTGGATCTGACTCTGTCAGGATGAACAACACATTGTGCAAACATAAATGAAGAAATATCTTGCTCAGAAGGGTTTGTAACTTGATATTTGCTGTCTGAGATAAATAGCAGCATCTAGGATAGCAAGCTTGTAACACAGGTGGGAGCAACTAAGTTGCTGTGGGTTACAAAATACCTATATAGCTAATGCAATATTTTAGTAGGCATTTTGCACTAATATGTCCAAATGCCTTTAAGTAACTTGAACAAAAATGACTAACTTCACGTTACTTAGATGGGCTTACACAACTAAGTGGGATCCTATTCTATCTTCCTTCAGTCCCTACAAAGCTGTTGACAGAAAAAGTATCATCCCCCTTCTGTCTATTACTTCTGTTTTGTGATAATTTTATGGTTAAGATGACAGTATTTTACAAAAACAGATGCATTAATAGTATTTTAGGGACTAAAATAGGGTGGAATAGGATTATACTTAGTTACCTAAATTCAACCAGAGCAAAAGTGAGAGGAAATTAAAGTGAGTTTAGTGCTTTCAGTTATATTCCCTATAGATATATTTTCATATTATCAACCATACTTAGAATAACCTATCACATCTATACTGCTGAATGGGGTTGAGGCAGATTAGTGCACCTGCAAGGATGCTTGCATTGCTGCTGCCTGTGTAGCTTCTGCTTTGTGAACAAATACAGGTCTGTAGTTCCTAGTAGCTCTTGTAATTACTACTTAATTCAATAAAATAAGAGAAAAATAGGAGAAAAAGCTCACTGAATGAGCTTTAGTTTAAAGCACCCCACCACCATTTTTTAGCATGGGGATGCTGATACATGTGATGCTGAAAGCTGATGGAGTGTGTTAATTTCCACATTTCAGCAGACTCAATTAATTGAATCTGCTCCGATGCACTGGAATTACAGCGCATCAGAGCAGCCTCCCTGTATGTATATAGGAGCCCAATATGTTCAGTTAGTTCTGGGACTTGACTGGAATTTTTCTACTGAGATTTTATATTACCAGCCTATTTAACGGTCATTTGGAAGGGAAATTATTGTCAAGGCAAATTTGCCCCATATTTAGGTTTCAGATTAACAATCACAAACATTTCACAAAACCTAAGAACTACAGAGTGTTTTTATTACAGTATTTATGGGAAAAAATTTCAGTGGAAATCCCTGTAGTATAAGATTTGTAAATCTTGTGGCTCTGCACTAATGCATGACAATCTGAAAGTGAGATTTACTAGAAGTGAGTACAAGCTAAATGGAAAACAATACATCTCTTTTTCATTGCTCAAAATGAAAAAAAGACAAAGAAATACTTTTTCTAATTATTTCATGTTAAGGTTTTGACTGAGCCCATACAAGTCCCAGTAGAACTGGTTAAGGCATTTTTGAGAAAGTGCCTTTATTTGTCTGAAATTACTAATTTCTTGAAACTGAAACACTTTTCAAGAAAAGATTCAAGGGTCCAGGTTGAACATTTTAGTTTATACCAGACAAGCAAAGAACTGAGTAGCCAATGCAATCGACAAAGATAGTGAAGATCAATTCCTCTGTCTAAACTAAATAGAGCAGGAACTTGAGCATTGTCTCCTGTTTTCTTAGAAGATGGTATCTGGCTTACCTTAACAGGTACTTATTTATTTATGAAAAACTTAAAGTCCTGGATTTATTCTGATACAGAAGAGGACATTTTTGGAAATTAAACATTTTTGTGAGATGGATAAACATTTCCATCTTCTTGCATCTAGTGCCCTGCCTTTGATGGCAGCCAGCTGTCTTAGTGACTGCATCTATTTTAACTATCATGGGGGGACCTTGAAGGAATAGGTTACGCAGTACTTCACCAACTTGGTAGCCTTGGCAGCAACTAGAAGTATCAAACTCAATAGCTTTCCCCATGCCTGGCTAGATTACAGTAGTTTGGGGCATAAGGCCCAAGCAGCTCGATTCTCTCACCCATTTATCCATGCCCACCCTGAGTGATAGCTTATATAAGCCTCTGCTATGGTTTCTGTGCTATGTCAACCAGCTCCCAATAGAGAGATAAGGAAGCAAACCTTCATTGGTTTAGTCTACTTGCATCTTTCAGAGCTGTATGTTGATCCCCTTGCCTTCCAGTTGTCTTTCCTGCCAAGTGCAGGGGGGCTGGATGCGATGATCTTGCAAGGTCCCTACCAGCCCCTAACAATCTATGAATCTATGAATTCCACCCAACTACAATGCCTTATAAACTGTCTTAACCCATTCCTTCTCACTCAAACTTCATTAACTCTACTTCTCTTCCAGCTTTCTTTCTCTGACCAAGGACACAAGATT
Organism: Caiman crocodilus; assembly: GCA_030014935.1. NCBI lineage: Eukaryota > Metazoa > Chordata > Crocodylia > Alligatoridae > Caiman > Caiman crocodilus. The sequence goes on along the minus strand of JAGPOW010003642.1, from coordinate 72,313,197 downwards.
TCCTTTCCTTCAAATAAAGCAAAAGCTTATTGGAATCTATATACAGAATCACAGGCTCATAGAAAACCAGGGCTGGAAGAGACCTCAGGAGGTCATTTACTTCAACCCCTGCTCATCATAGCCAAGCCTACCCGGATCTTTTAATCCTCCAGGATCCCACAACTTCTCTCAGTAACCTGTTCCAGTGCTTTACTACCTTGCTAGTGAGAAAGTTTTCCCCTAATATCTAACCTAAACTTCCCCTGCAGCAACTTGAGATGGTTGCACCTTGTTCTGTCATCTACCGCCTCTGAAAACAGTCTAGCTCCATCCTCTTTGGAACCACCCTTCAAGTAGTTGAAGGCTGCTAATAAATCTCCTATCAGTCTTGTCTTCCCCAGACTAAATAAGCTCAATTTCCTCAGCCTCTCCTCATAAGTAGGGAGCACAGGCTACACAGGCTTTCAGGGGAAAGTCTGAAATTGAGCATTTGCCCCAAAGCCTCAGAAAACTGTGATTTGGCCAGAAATAGCTTGAAACTAAAGAGGAGAGAAAGGGTGGGTAAAAAACTTAAAAAATATTACCTGAAGTGCAGAGAAGAAAGGGAGCAGAGTGCTGGAAACACTGTGGAAGCCCCATGTGTACCCAGGGCTCCCTGCTGGAGCTCAGCCAATCAGGTTGGTCAATTCCCCACTTCGGCAGGGAGTTTAAAAGCCCTGTCCAGAATGGAGCAGGTAAGCACCCCCTGTCCTAGTAGCTGTAGGCACAGGCACACTAAGTGCCTGCCCCACAGCTGGGTGTGGGGTACATGGTGGCTCAGCCCCATCCAGCATGGCTCTCCCAAGCCCTGCTTGGTTCTTCTGCTGTGTGCAAGCATACAGGATTGTCCCCATCCCCTTTTCTGTATGGCAGGGCAAAACAGGGCTCAGGAGACCTGTGATGGGTGAGGGGAAGCCCTACAGTGAGCTCCCTCAGCCAGAAGTGTGGGAGAGCCTGCCCTCAAAAATGCCTGAAATTGGCTCTGACAAACCTGAACGGAGCTCATTCCCCCTCAGCCAGAGCCTGTATTATAGCAGTCCCTAATCGTAAGTCATGTGCCCCAGCCTCCTAATCATTTTCATTGCTCTCTTCTAGACTCTTTCTACTTTTTCCACATCCTTTCTGTAGTGAGGGTGCCAAAATTGGAAACAGTACTCCAGATTTAGCCTCACCAGTGCTGGATAGTGGGGAAGAATCACTTCCCTGAATCTACTGGCAATGCTCCTACTAATGCAGCCTAGTATGTCACTAACCTTCTTTGCAACAAGGACACACTGTTGGCTCGTATTCAGCTTATTGGCAACAGTAACCCCCAGGTCCTGGCAGCTGTTTAGCCAGCCAGTCCCTGGCCTGTACTATGCACTGTCCCGGTGCATGGGGTTGTTCCAATTCTAAGCACAGGACTTTTCACTAATCTTTATTGAATTTCATGAGATTTTTTTTGGTCCAATCATCCAATTTGTCAAGGTCTCTCTGCAGTCTAGCCCTACTCTCCAGTGTATCTACTACTTCCTCCCAGCTTGGTGTCATCTGGAAACTTGCTGAGGGTGCACTCTATGCCATCTTCCAGGTTGTTTATGAGGACCCCAGGACCAACCTGTGGGGCACTCCACTTGATAATGGCTGCCAAATGGAGACATTGTTTACTACCTTTGAGGCCAAGAATCCAGTCAGTTTTCTTTCCACCCTACAGTCCATTTTTCCAACCCATGCTTTCTTAGATTGCTTTAAAAAATGTTGTAGAAGACTCTATCAAAAACAAAGCTTTTGGTAGATAATATAATAGATAATATATTAAATAATATAACCAACCTTTGCTTTTCCTTTTTTAGAATTTGTCATTGCTTGTTTATTTTTAGATTTAAGATTTTTGGGGCAGAAATTGTATTTTTTGATGTGCGATCAGGTGCTAAACCACTGAACTGATATTAAGTAATAAAAGAAAGCAACTGCAGTTGCTGAAGGAAGAATAATAAGACATATCTTTTTAGAGGCATTAGAATAATGAGACCAGGCTAGCTGGAATCAGGTTTTTTTTCCTCTGGAAAACAATGAAGAGAATAGATGTTTAAAGTTCCATTAAGAGAAGAGAAAAAGCATCAAGGATCAAAAGACCAATATGCAAAGAAGAAAGATTCATCTAGTAATGTACAAATAATCTATTGAGATCTAATTAACTTTCAGAAAGAAGTTAGGTACCTAAAACAATTTGATATATTTCAAGCACTGAAATTTAAAATTGTGATCCAAAATCCCTGCACAATAACCACCTAACCCTTGAGATGCCTAAACATCTTAGCTACCTCCCTATCTGATGTGAAAATTCTTAATAACTGTACTTCTGCTTCTGTGTATGTCCAGAAAGACTCAGCCAAAGCACCAACATATTGAATTCCTGCCTAAACCCAGCTAAGATTTGGAAACCAGGCCAAGTCATATTTAGGTGTGCTAAGAGGCCTGGATTGTGCTCAAAAGATATATAACACATACTGACAGAGTCAGGTTCCTTGAAAATGCAGTTTTATCTTCTGTGTTTTAAAAACATAATTGAAGGAGGAGCTGTGACAGCCATATACCTTTTTTCATAATAACCTTATTATTTGTACACTCCCCAAGGAAATGGACATGAAGGTTTAATGTACTTCTTAGTGATTTCAACCTACTGCTCCCACTTCCCAGAAGAACATGCCAGCCACCAGAGGATAGGCAAAACTGGATGGGGGAAGGCAGTCTCTATCTGGGCCAGTAAGCAATTACAAGATTCATGGAGCCAGTGGTAAAAAAAGAGAGACAACATACTCCTAGTGGTTAGGGCACTCTTTTATGTGTGAGGGAGTACTGGGGTCCTGGATCTAGCTTCCAGGATTATTTTGATACTTGTCTAATTACAGTTTAATGTCAAATGTATAAATAATGTAGGCATCAGGCTCTAGAATTCAGGATTCTTCTCTTCCAGGTTGCAGTGACTGGGGGCAAAATGATGTAATTTCTTTTCTCCAGCCTTGTGAATTTTGCATTCTTTTCAGCACAGCTTCAGCAAGAGAGGGTGTGTGATACCCTTCCCTCGCCTCAGTCTAGACTGTAGTTGGGCAATTAAGGAAGATCTCCTGGCACCTGGGAAATATAGGTTTGAACCTCTTAGGTGGAAGAGGAGAAAAATCCAGGTCCCTTACATCCCAACTAAACACTCTAATTACTATGCTAGTATATAAAGCTCAGCAATGGCTCCTTCACTGGCTACCTTCTGGAAGAAATTGGTGAGGCTTATTCAGTTTTTTAAAAGAATACTCAAAGATGCTTACCTTTAGGGAAGGATCATGGGCTCTGGATCAAGAGTGGAGAGAGATGTCTGTCTGTAACCCTCAGTCAGACACATAATTTCTGGGTTCAAACTCACCTAATTGCCACCATTATTTCTTATTAGCTGCTGGGGCTGTGCCGAACTTCTGTAGCTGATTCAATTCAAAAGAGATTCGGCCTGATTTGGTGGCCAAATCTCTGAATCTGAATCAAATCAGGAGACCTATTAAAAGGCCCAAATCAAATTGGAAGTCCCCAAATTGATTCAGAGAGATTTAGAAGTCTGCAGCAAGGCCTCATGCCTGCATAAGGGGCTACCATCCCTGCTGTTTTCATCCTGCCTTAACACACACAAGTGATATGAGTTTTGCTTTCAACAGTTCGAGGTGTACTTTCACAGACACTCCTGCACCTATCTCCTTGAAAGTTGGCAGGCTGCTTCATGGCCTTACATGGAGCTAACATTTCTGCTGTTTTCATCCACATCTGCAAAAAAATGAAAAAGTTATAGGTATTTTAGTGATTCTCCATTATAGTCTATGGCTGAATCTTCAAACAGAGCTGAATCGAATTGGGACAGTGATCAATCAGGACCGTGATTCCAATCATCGAATCAAACCACTGTCCCTTCAAATTGGCCAAATCTGAAGGGAATACTTGCTGCTTCACACAGGCCAATTACCTAGCTCTAAGCAAGTCCCCATTTAGTAGGCAGATTTATAGGATCACCCTGCTGAAGTTGGAAACAGACATCATTTTTGGGCTGCCATCAAAATTTTTATGGCTGCCCAAAGGCCAGGCAAACAGAAGTGCCCCTTGTAGTGCCATAAATGTCCAATAATTGTGGCCACAACAAAGGTGGTATGAATTTGTGCCACTATTTTGTGGTGGACATCTATTTCCTTTAAGTTGTGAGAGTACAGGCAGCCCAGTGCTGCCCACACTCTCTGGCTGCCCGGGGTAGGCCTTCCCAGAACTTCAGAGCCCTGATCCTGCACACCTCAGGCATCTGTTTATGCTTGTAGGCTGGATGCTTTGAAGTTCTGAAGTGAGGCATTGCAATATCTAAGTTGTTGGTGCCCGTCTGTCTGAGTCCTTCATTGGACCTAGCCCTTATTTATGAACTTGACTAGTTTTGACAGAGTTACTTTTGATTTTCTCCATTAGTAATGAGATTATAAACAAGGCCAATAGTGCTAAATTTAGTTTATTCACTTTATACAGCCCTTTTAAGGGATCCTCTTTTTATTCAGTACATCAGAAAATATTTAAAATCTGGATTCCTTGATTTCAGTCATTTATAATATATTCTGACTGCTCTTCAGATGGCATCTTGATGATTAACTACAGTATAGGAATGGCCATTAAGTTATTAAAATTGGTCATAGTCAAATAACAGTAATATGTTAATTGAGTGGCACAATAAAAAAACCCCACAATATAATGCAGAAAATAAATAGCACCTTGCTGCAGCAGTTTCACAGTGGAAAGTCACTTATCTATGGCCAACCTTGAACAGCCTGGTAAATAAATGATATGGTGAAAGCAATTAATAAGCCTATGTTTATTCACTCATAACAGGGCTGCAACCCCAGCTAAGCACATTCCAAGGAGATGGGTGAGGGGAGATTTTGAAGCAGTTTCTTCTAGTGACATGAAAAACCTCACTAATGTAAGCAATGATAGCTTTCTGCTTCTCAGCCATCACTTGTTTTTCTTGAGGCTCTGAAAGCTGTTGTTCATTTTCCACTTGAGGTATGCCTCTTCAGTTATGGTGGTACATTTTTTCACCTTGCATCATAGGTTAGAAGTTGTATTTCCATTATAAATGCAGAAGGAAAAATCATTGTTTGACTGTCATTCTTACTGCTCAAATAGCACACTGTCATTGTCATTTTAGCATGCTAATTATATCAACTTTGTCCTTTCTGACTCATATGTTACAGATTACCAAACACAATGTCTCTAATGGGAGAAGTGGCATTACAGAAATCAGAAATAGTAAAAATATATTTTTCTAACACACTGGTATACAAAACGCTATAGGTGAACTCCTCAGCTGTCCTCAGCTGGCTTTTTGTACCTACGGAAGGCAGAGATCACTCAGCCTTCTGACTAAAATAGAGCAGCCTAAGTGTTGTTCAAAGTCCCACTGGCTTGTAAGAGTCACTAAGAGGTGATTATGTATTGCTTAGCATTTATAAAGTTTCACTGGACATAGTATTGATATGGAAGGGCCAAAATAGGCTGATGTATATGCATATACACACAGAAACATGCACGTAAGCAGACAGAGTACACTTTTTACACAGTTTTCTTATGACAATTTTTGCAATTAATTGTCATTTTCATGATAACATGGATTTTTCCTTAAGACCCGGGTACTGAAATTCTATGTCTATATAAGAACCTAGATTTAAGTAAAAATACTTTTTGTGGTCTCATTGTAGTGACATACAGTTTGAAAACATGAGGTCAGTGTATCCTAAAAGCTAAAAAACAGAAATGAAAATAAAGACATATAGAAACAACACCTGTTTGATTGTCTCAAAGAGTTTGCTGTCTCCGAGATTGGCACATGCTTCCACCCAAAGCCAACTTAACTATTCTGGTTGGTGAAAAGAAGGTCTTAACCTGTTTTGGAATGCTTCATGTCACATTAGACACTTAGAGAAAACAGTTTCTGTGACTAGGTGCTGGTAGGGACTCCAACTGTGGCAAACCTGTATGAGAAGACCTAAGTGAAGATGGGTAAAAACCCACACTGGCTTAAACAAAGTAAGAGTAGACTAGTGACTAGATATAGTCAACCATGTCTACTCAGATTGACAGATATGGTTGACTATATCTGCCATATCTCACCTCCCACTATATGGTTTATATATTTAGGCTGTGAAAAAGGAATGATTTAGTGTACACCCCAACAATAAACACTATAAAAGGATATAGTTTCCCAGTGTTGTACATAGATATCACTGAAATAAATTTAAATGATGTTAAAACGTGTTTAACAAGCAGAATCTTACATGCCCTTCTGGAAAAAATAGGAAAACGAGTTAACAATTGCTTTCTTTCTATCTGTCTTTTAATCAGAGTTTACCTCAGACCATCACCTCATAATAGCAAAATGACATTTCCAGATCAGTGATATTCTGTTATGACATTCTGCATCAGTGATCACAGGTACTTCATTACTGCTTTGCGCTGTTTTCCTTTAGAGTAATTTGGAAATCTTCCATTATAAATTTGCAGGAACATATTCTTAGTAGTTTCATCATATTGTTTTATGTACTTATTCATAATGACAAAATGAAGGAGTGAAGTGTCTATGATGAATTTCCATAAAAAGGTAATTTCCATTTTCCTCTAGAATCCTTTTCATGCTGCAGCTAAAAAAAGAAAGTGCTAAGAAAAAAAATGATGTTGTGACAAGCACCAGATTAAATATTAAAGGTCAGCAAGTGTTTGCCTTTCTCTTTTTGCAGGAACTCATACATAAAATTAACTTTTTGAAGCTGCTTGTATAGTATTTAGAACTATATTGTACTGCATGCTAGGAAGCCACTAAATTTTAGACTGGAATTTAAATAAATATACAGAATTTTAATGTAAGTCCTCCATGTAAGGATACTGTCAAATAATTTATATATTAAACAAAGAGTTTTAATACAACCTTATCTTATTGAAAATATATATAATTTAACGGAACCTTTAAATTTATCTTTCTCCCCTCATTCTGATATGAATAACTGATTGAATATGGAATCTGGGTTGGCATTAAAGATGACATGCCAGTTTGAAAGGTTTGAAGTGCAAGAAATAAGTCAGAGGAAACATACTAGTCCTAGGGGGATATTTAAAAAAGTGTGTTAAAATTTAAAGCACTCAAGGGTTAGATCCAAAAAGTCATGTAGGTGTCTGAAATGCATCCAAAGCAGAATTTAGGTCCTGCAGTGATGAATCCATAAAGCCTCTTTCAAGGGGCCTAAAAAGTTATTGGCACTTAACATTTTTACCTATAAAGTTACTCAGTTGTCTAAAGTTCATTTGCATGCCAGCAGCATGGACATCTTGGATGACATGTGCATTTAAGTAAATATTTTGCATGTAAGGCTGCTTGGACGACCAGTCACCTCCCACTTCCCAGGACAGTGCCTGAACCAATAAGCTAGAAACTAAGTTGAGATGAAGATACTCTGTACCCCTCCTGGACCACAGTGCAGACAAGAACACAATAGTCAGAAGGTCTGAGAGAGATCGAGCAAGAGAGAACATGACTCTGAAGCCCAAGTGATGAGGGCACTCTCTCCCACACCTCCTCTCTCCCTCATTCCAATGTACTCCTAGGTCCCAGTCCCTGCTCCATGCATTTAGACATTTTCTTTAATAATGTTTAATGAAAAATAACAGGAACAGAGAACAGGAACCAGAACCTAGATCTCTCTCCTCCTGAGCTAGTCATGGTCCTGCTTGTGGTCTTTTTTAACCCACTGAATCTGGAAATATAATGCTTCAGCTGTAATAGCAGGGGTGAGAGGTACCTTGTCCTATGTCCCAACCCTTGCTAGTCCATATGTAGCTTTTAGCCTGGTGTTCGGGGCTCTCTCCTGGAAAGTGAGATACCAGTTAGAATGCCCTCAGACTGAAGGAGATGTCAAATTCATTAGTCCTCCTTCTTGGGTGAATGCTACTACTAATAAAAAATGTTACATAGGGTGCGTCTACATGTGTATTTAAGCGCGCCTAAATTTAACGAGCATTAAGTGGGTTTACATGTGCAGGTGTTAAAGTGCATTAATGCTGTGTGTGGACTGACTAGGGAATAAAGTTAGTTCCAAATCAGCTGACACACACAGCATTAATGCACTTTAATACATCTACACATTCATTAATGTGCTTTAACTATTTGCCCCTAATTTAACCATTTTTAATGCATATTAAGGGTGTGCCCATGTGGCCATGCGCCCTTAATGAAAATTAACTTAGGCTAATGAGCATTAAGACATCATGTGTAGAAGTGCCCAAAGGCACTTAACTTTGACCTACAATTAAGTGTCTAAGTGCAGATGAAAGGTATGATTTCTTAAAAATCCTGGTGCCAGAAGTAGAGCAAGTAAGACAGAGCGTGACTCTAAACCAAGCACAAGTAGTCTTTGTTTTAGGCTTCTCCGGTCAGGTTTATTCTCATTTTAATCTAATAACTATCTAAATGCATAAACTGTCCTGAGAGCAGGAAATGGAACACAGGGCCCCCTTTTCCACGCTGCATGCTTTATATCTAGGTTAAAGAGTCAGGCTGTTTCTTGCATATTATTCTTCTGGCCCCATGGATCCTTCCTTCTTAGCAGCTCAGCTGTAGTGGGGAACTTTGGAGTGCATCCACTCACTCAGCTGTCCTACAGCTTACTTATTAGGGCACTTTCTTGGGAGGCAGGGGAGGTGGGCTTTGAAGTCCTCAAGCTGAGGAGGCCTTAAAATTCATACCTTCCACTTCCTTGGTAAGTCTTCTAGCACATAAGGCAGGCAGAAGCACAACCACCAACCACATTTTTTGGGTGAAAGTTGCTATGACCACTGTACTTTGCTGAATGTAATCCTGTTGGCATGTTAGCAATATTCTGAGCATGCCTACTAGCTCGGCTCCATTAGATGCAACTGAGCATGTCTATACAAGAAGCTTAATGTGCACTGGACTAATTCTATTGAGGATTAGCACAGCTAGTAAAAACTATGCTAATGCAGTAATGCGCACTAGATTTAGTTCAATGCACATTGAGTATCACACAAAAAGTGTTAATCTATGCTAATGTGCAGTAGTGCCAATTACAGCACATTAAGTTTAGTACTTGTTATTACAAGTACTAATTTTAATGTGCCATAATTATGGAGCATTAATAAATGTATAGATGTGCTCACTGCCTACTTCCTGTATTTGAACAGGGATTAAGCAGGAGCTTAGAACCTATCTTCTCACATCAGGGTAGTTAAAGGCATGTATTGTTTGCAACGTAGAACAAGAAGCATAAGAAGCTTGCATGTCATCAGTGGAGGCACCTATCAAGTCTATTCACCTCCAGGGTGATATGGTCCCTGAGCTGGAATTATTTTGGATTCAGGAATTGTTTAAAAAAAGCTATTTGGAGATGTAAGTGCCTAAATTTCACATAAACCTATTCAAGTTTTTTAACTCCTTCTGGATATGCACCAAAAGCACTGGTAGATAATTGAAGAATAGATCAAGGAAATTAGCAAGAGCAATATTTAAGAGGGCTAGGCAAAATGGTACCGTTCTGTTTCGCCTTCAGTTTTGAGGCTTCCATGGAACAGTGTTCTGTTTCAAATTTCATTTTGATTCGAAACAGCTGCTCTGTTTTGCTTTGTCAAAACAGTGAGGCTGTTTTGATGCTATTTTGAGGTTTTGCTCAATGGGACCGGGAGGTGGGGAGTCAGTCCAGCTGGGCTGACTTCCCGCTTCCGCCCAATTGTAGTGCTGGAGAGGGGAACTGAGCCTGGGCTCTTTTCCCTTCTCCTGCATTGTTATTGGCTTCCCGCAGCCCAACAGTGGGAGATGGGGAGAGCCAGAGCTGTGCTCATGGCTGCTGGGAGCGCAGCCCTGGTTCTCCCCTCTCTCACTACCTTACTGCTGGCTTCGAAACTCAAAATGTTTCAAAAATTTTGAAACATTTTGACTAGCCTTATTTTGTTTTGAGGCTGTTTCAAAGCCCTTAATTTCGATTTGATTTCACTGTTTTGAGCTTGAAATGAGTCAAAACAGTGTCAAATGAAAACACCCAGTGAAATTTCACACAGCCCTAATATTTAGTGTACATAGGCTGTAATTATGAACAATCTAATGACTATTTGTAGTAGGGTTACCATATGTCTAGGGTTTCCCAGACATGTCCTCTTTTTGGGTCCTCCCATCTCCATTTGGGCAGTTTTTTAAAATATCAGCAAATGTCTAGGATTTTGTTTTGCCCTGCCTCTGCTTTCTGAGTACTTCCTGGCTTGCTCTTAACAAGAAGCTGCTTAGGGCTCAGGGGAGAGGGCCAGGGTGATTGGAGGCAGGGCCATCATGTGTGTCTGTACATGGGCTCTGGCAGATGCAGGCAGGTAAATCTGTGTGTGCATGTGTGTGCAGGCATGTGTGTGTATGTGTCTGCATGTGTGTATGCCTGCTGGCATTGGGGCTGCAGCAGGGTGGGAAGGCAGGTAAGGTGTCTACCCTTCCAATAAGGGAAGAGGGTGGAAGGGGGTTCTTTGTGGGCAGCAGTGAGCTGTGTGGGCAGCAGGGTTAAGGGGGCAGGGAGCTGCAGGTCAGGAGTGAGGAGTATCAGTAGGGATGGGGAGGCTGAGGGTTAGGAGTGAGGGGCACCAGCAGCATCTTGGGGCAGGGTACCATAAGTCAGGAGGAAGGGAAGAAGCAGGGCTGTGGGCTCTGCGGCTTGAAAGTGAGAAATCACTATCCCCCCCATCATATACCCCACTCCTCTGCCTTGTCCCCCACAGGTATCCTCTTTTTTGAAAATAGAAATATGGTAACCCGGAAGCCCCCATGGCTTAATAGGGATATTTGGGGGACCCTGAGGGCTAAGCGGGAGGCATACTATCTTTGGAAGAGAGGAGCAATCTCCAAAGAGGAGTACTCCTCTTGTGCTTGGGAGTGTAGGAGGGCTATTAGGAAGGCCAAGGCAGAAGTAGAGCTCTGTCTGGTGACTAGGATCAAGGACAACAGGAAGTCCTTTTTCAAGTATATGGGGAGCAAAAAGAGAGCCCCGGGCAATGTCGGGCCCCTGAGGGACTCGTTGGGCAACCTGGTGCTTGTGGCCAACGGGAAGGCGGAGATCTTCAATGGGTTCTTTGCCTCGGTCTTCCTGAGGGGGGACCGGGATTTTCCTCCCGTTGGAAGCCCGTATTCCCCCTCGGGAATCACTGCTAGGCCATGGGTGAGGGTTGACCGGGTGGAAGGGCTTCTGGAAGGGCTGAATGTCTTTAAGTCGGTGGGCCCGGATGACCTACACCCAAGGATGTTGAGGGAGCTGGCAGGGGTGATTGCTGAGCCCTTGGCTCGGTCGTAAGAGCGCTCTTGGAGCTCTGGACAAGTGCCAGAGGATTGTAAGGTGGCCGATGTAATTCCCATCTTTAAGAAGGGAAGGAAAGAGGACCCGGAGAACTACAGGCCAGTCAGTCTCACCTCGGTTCTGGGAAAGATCTTTGAGAAAATTCTCAAGT
>JAGPOW010003642.1:72278766-72294100 GCA_030014935.1 Caiman crocodilus | reverse complement strand
GAGAGAGAGAGAGAGACTATTTTTTTATAGCCTGGCTGTGACCCGAGAACACATTTGGTAAGTCAAGTTTCCATTGCAAATGGCAAAATTCTATATCTTCCATGTTGCTGGGTGTTTGGTTGTAGCTGTGTTAGTCTAAGGACATAGGCAGGCAAGATTATTTGGGGAGATGTGGTAATTTTATTAGACCGACTGAGTAGTTGTAAAAAAATTCTTAGCAAGCTTTTGGGTGCAGTCACTCTTCATCAGGCATGCCTGACAAAGGGTGACCCTTTTTTCAACTACTCAGTTGGTCTAATAAAAGTTATCACATCTCCTCAAAGAACCTTGCTTGCCTTTGATAAATCAAGTGATTTGAGGGAAAAATCTTTTTTTGTTGGGCTTGATCATCATTGAATTGTTTAACCTTTTTTCCACTGTGAAAGAAGTCAGTGTCTTTAAACTGCATTCATCCTTTCCAAAGATTTTCTTCTGGATCAGTGTCACAGATTACTCCAATAAGCCCTCAATACTGGAACTGATCACTTATGAGTTACAGTAATTCTACTAGGATCCTCTGAAACACTGAAGTCGTACCCTCTTCTGCTATCTTCCAGCTTGGTTTAGGGCAAGACAAAGTTTCCATTAAATACTGTAACTTGGTCTCAAAATGTCTTCACTTTTTGTTCTACCTATAGTATAGCCACATCTATCTAAATTCCAGTAACTTTTGGTAAAAGAACTCCAACAGGCAGTGATTCTATTGCACGCCCTAAAACATGCAGGCAAAGAACTCTTGAATTAGAGCATTCATTAGGCAGCCACTTAAAAGGCAGTAATGTGGTAGGGAAGATACTAAGTTAAAATATTTTAAATTATTTTAATACCAAGTTAAAATAAAATTCAGTTATTTGCCACACATTGCCCTGTAATGAAGTCTTTTGGATACTCTGAGCAGTTTGTTACAAAAACCTTAAAAATAGATAGTGCCATTAAAAACTCTGATCTCTCTTGTGCTTACAGCTGGCATTTCTCTCAGCCCTCTCTTGTTACAGCTGGCATTTCTCTCAACCCACTCTCCTCCACGAGGCATTTTTCTCAGAGTGTCTATTCACTCTCTCCAGGGAAATCAAGACTGAGTATATGTCTTTGTTCATCTTGCCTCTCCTTCCATGCCAATGCTAAGTCATCCACATTCTGATGAGAACTTATTTTGATCCCTGTTTAGGAAGTATACTCATTACTTCATTTTCACACATGCCATCAGTGCAATTGATGGTACATGGCCGCAGTCAAGTCACTTAGTAAATTAGTATGGGCATGTGTTAGAGCTGGAACTTGTGCTCATGCCCAGTTTGCATAAGTTAGGTTAAAGTCTTTGTTCAGGACTGTCATTGCAAATACTGTATTGTATCAGAGTTCTTCCTCCCTGCTTCTGGAGGTCAAAACTGGAAACATTAGAGGCAAATTCTGTCTGCTCTGCCTCTAAAACAGATTTTCTTTTCAGAGCATATATAGCTTAGGATAAACTAGACTTATTTTTTAGAAATATGTTAGCTAACATGGCTTTAGAAATCACTATACAATATTATATTGTATTTTATTAGCTAAGAAACACTGAGCTTGTGAAATTAAAGACTGTGATAACGCAAGGTAGAAGGCTTATGGTTTTGCATGGAACATTAATACCGTTAATTCCTGTTGATGTCCTGCTATTATTATCAGTATTGTTCATATTATGACAGTGTCTCAAGGTCCCAGTCAAAACTGGGGACCCAATGTTTTTGGAACTTATAAAAGTAAAAAGTTTCCTCCACAGTTTGTTCTCTAAACTAAATCAAGACACAAAGTGAGTACCTCAGATGATAGGAGGAAAGGGTGAGAGGAAGGACAGGAGTAATGGTTAAAAGAGCGTGTGTTTATATAGGCCTAATTGTTCCTTGTCACTTGGAAGTTTAAAATAGCCATTTCTGGCTGCTTCTCAGAAACAGTCATTGTGGCTGAGTTCTTATAAGCAGCAAAGTAAACAATGGGTGATAAAAAGAAATTAAAGGAGGAGGAAACAAGCCATATAGATTAGTTCTGGAAGATTTTCATAGGGAAATGGGCCCCACAAACAAAGTACAGGGATGTCTGTGCGAGCAGAAAGATGGAGATGATAGTAAAGTGAAAAGATATTGACAAGATGGAGGGATTAGAAAATATATACAAGAATGTGTTGGAATAAAAACTGGAGAGCCAGTTCAGTTGTTTGAGAAGAGTGGGGATATTCAGAACAAGGACCTAATACTGCATTTTGCATGGATTGGTGGTGGACGGTAGGGACAATATATTTTTCAGGATGCTCAGTAATCAAGTTGTAGAAACCAAGACACCAAGTTTTAAGGCAAGAGTGGGCAAAGTGGCAAAGCCAACAGGCAGCTGGATTCCATTCCCCAGTGGTGGCAGGGTGTGCAACTGGGTGGGGAGTTGCTCTGGGGCTAGGGCTGGGATTTTGTGGGGCATGGTCTAGAGTGTGGCAGGACACTATTGGTGCCTGCCACTTAAGAGTGGAGCCAAGCACCCAGCAGGTGCTTGATTGCAGTGGCCAGCTTAGATCTTTGGTAGCCTATATAAACAGGAGAGTTTGCTGCTGGTAGGCAGGCAGTAACATTGCCTGGCTGCTAGGCTGCATGCAACATCCTGGAAGTAAGGGCGGGAGTTGTAGGGTATGATTTGGAGGCTCCTGGATCTGGGCAAGACCTAAAGCTGCACCCTGCCAGGAGTGGGTTGCCTGGTGGGGCTCTGAGTGGCATGGGAGCCCCCAGGAAATACCAGGCCATATACCACCCCAGTGAAAGGTGGCCGCTTAACTCCAGCCCTCACCTTCAGGTGGGTTATATAAAATCAGAGGTAGTGCAGCCACCTGAACTTTGTGGGATGTAAGACCCTGATGAGTGAGAGTTGGGGCCAGGCATGGCTGTGGCCACTTGAGCCCTGTGGGGTGAAGGACCCCAAGGAAAGGTAGTTGGAGCCAGGCATGGCTACAGCCACCTGAGCCCACTAGGGAGGGAAGCCCCGTGGTCCCAGTGAAGGGGTGTGTGGAGCCCTAGTAATGGGACAGCCCCAGTGAAGTCGTGGAGGTATGGAGACCCAGTGAAGGGGGGTAGTGTGAGATGTAGAGCCCCAGTGAGGGGGCAGAGTTGAGGAACCCCAGAGAGGGGGGAAAACCAGAGGGCTGAGAGCCCAGTATGTTTATATGTACAGAGTTGTCTCCAGAAGGGGCCAGAGCAATCTTAGACCTGGTTGGGTAATTGGCTGGCCACTTCCTGGTGCCTCGGGGTTACTTTACTAGGCATAACGGGTGTAAACTAGTTGAGAGTGGATTTAGGTTAGATATTAGGAAGAAATTTTTCATAGTAAGGGTGGCTAGGATCTGGAATGGACTTCCAAGAGAGGTGGTGCCATCACCTAGCATGGAGGTCTTAAAGAGGTGACTAGTCACCTGGCTGGGGTCATCTGACCTCAGTCCTCTTTCCTGCCAGGGGCAGGGGGTTGGACACATGATCTATTGTGGTCCCTTCTGACTCTACAGTCTATGAATCTATGAACCTAACCCGGTGAGGGTTGTGGGAGAGGCCCAAAAGACAGTACGTCTGCCATCCAAGGTACGAACTATGTAAAGCCTATGGCCTAGGGAGCCCACTCCAAGAGGGAGCAAGTCAGTATGAGTTGTTGATGCATGAAAGAGGCCCTGTGAGAAGGGGCGGAGTGTGTGAGGCCCTAGTGAGAGGAGGGTGGTATAAATGTGTCTGTGACTGAGGCCTGACAATGAGGCCTAAGCTTGGTCTGGCTGTAGGCTGGGAGGACTGTGTCATCTGGATGCCATCTGCGAGGCTTGGGCTGCAATGTAGGGGAGGAACAGAGCCACAGATAGTGCCCACTGGCATGGGGGCAAGAATGGGCAGCCTCCCACCTGTATTAATATCCTAATGAATTAACAACAAGGCATGGCAGAAGAGTCAGGTGGGTAGTGTGTCCAAAGGCAAGTGAGTAAACTAGCACTGTGGCTAGTTGGGGAGACCCACTTTGCCGCATGGAGTCAGGGCAGAGCTGCAGTCAGCTGCCTGCAAACCTCTGCCCGACAGTGGATCATGGCTCTGCCCTGACTCTGAACCATGTTGTCACCACTGCAAAATCCTGGCCCCGTCACAGGACCAACTCCCCACCTAGCTGCACATCCTGCCACCGTTGCTTGAGCCAGTCTCCATGGAAATCCCAGCCCTGCACTGTCACAGCCCTCCCAGGCTCTCACAGATTTCATAGACATTAGGGCTGGAAGGGACCTCGGAAGATCATCAAGTCCAGTCCCCTGCCCAAGGGGTAGGAAGTCAGCTGAGGTCATAGGATCCCAGCAAGATAAGCATCCAAATTTCTCTTGAAGGTGTTCAATGTAGGTGCATGAACCACCTCCAATGACAGGCTATTCCAGACCTTGGGGGCTCAGACAGTTAAGAAATTCTTCCTTATGTCCAGCCTGAAACGGTCTTGCTGAAGTTTATAACCGTTCGACCTTGTCATCCTTTGGGGCTTTGTTCGGTGAACAATTGTCCCCCCAGATCCTGGTTAACACCCCTGATAAACTTATGGGTGGCCATCAGATCGCCCCGAGCCTGTTCTTTTCCAGGCTAAAGACTCCCATAGCTTTTGGCCTGTCATTGTAAGGTCTGTTCTCCTGACCTCTGATCATGCACATGGCTCTTCTCTGGACTCTCTCAAGCTTCTCCACATCCTTTTTGAATTGAGGAGCCCAAAACTGGATGCAGTACTCCAGCTGTGCCCTCACCAAGGCTGAGTACAAGGGGAGAATGATGTCCTGGGTTTTGCTTGAGAAGCATCTATGGATGCAAGCCAGCGTTTTGCTTGCTTTACTGGCTGCAGCATCACACTGAAGGCTCATATTCATCTTGTGGTCAATCATGACCCCCAAGTCCCTTTCATTTGTAGTGCTAACCAGTGTAGCACTGCCGAGCCTATAAGGATGCTGTAGGTTTTTCCTCCCAAGGTGGAGAACCTTGCATTTTTTGCTGTTAAACACCATCATGTTCTTTTCCACCCATTTCTTGAGCCTGCCAAGGCCAGCTTGGATTGCCCTCCTGTCCTCAGGTGTGGATGCTTTACCCCAGAGTTTGGTATCATCAGCAAACTTCACCAGTCCGCTTCTGACTCCAATATCCACATCATTAAGATGTTGAACAAAATAGGTCCAAGGACAGAGCATTTGGGGGACCCCACTGGTCACATGGCACCATGAGGACTGACTTCCATCAACCACCACCCTGCAGTTTGCCGGATCCACTTTCCTCCCTTTCTTGAAGATGGGCATCACATTGGCCTTCTTCTAATCTATAGGCACTTCACCAGAGTGCCAGGAGTTCTCAAAGATCCATGCCAGAGGCTGGGGTATAATGGTAGCTAGCTCCTTGAGTACCCTGGGGTGTAGATTGTCAGGGCCAGCTGACTTGAAGGTGTCCAGCCTCTCAAGGTGTTCCTTCACAAGGTCAGCATTGATGGGGGGTAGGGAATCTCCCTCACCCAGGCCCCCCTGTCCTGTAGTGTGCAGGGGCGTCCTGTGGGACTGATGAAAAACTGATGCAAAGTGCCCATTTAATAGGTTGGCTTTTTCCTGGGCGTCGGTTGACAGTTGTCCCATCTGGTTGAGCAGGGGTCCAATGCTGCCCTTGCTTTTCCTCCGGCTCCCCACATATCTAAAAAGGGACTTTTTATTGTTCTTGATACTTGTAGTTAGTTGCAGTTTTGTCACAGCCTTGGCTTTCCTGGTTTGCTCCCTGCGGGACCAGACCAGTGCGGGGTATTCCTCCTTGAAGGTGGATCCCGTCCTCCATCCTTTGTAGGCCTTTTTTTTTTGCTGCAGGAGGTCCACTAGTTCCCTAGAGAGTTAAGGGGGCTGCTGTGCCCTCTTGCTCTCTTTCCTCCAAGAGTCTCCATGGAAACTGGCCAACGTGACATGGGCAGAGGGTTCTGGGAAATGGAGTCTGCCACAGGCTGAATCTGACCCAAGGGCCAGGCTTTGCCTCCCTGAGTGTTAAAGGCTTGGGTAGACAGCTTGGGTAAATGCTTGTGGTGTGGACACAAAAAAAGATCCAATTTTAGAGGTGTTCTGGAGGAAGCTGTTGGCAGGCGTTAGACCTGGCCTGAATGGGCAGGCCAAGGCAAAAGGAGGAGTCAGGTTATGCTTACTAAGCAGACAGACTTCTATATTTCTGCCTTGACTGGACTTTGTAAGAGAACATAAATTCAATATATAGCATCACATAGATGTCTGTATAGATCATCAGGACAGAACATTGTTATTTGAGCTAACAGAGTAACTGATGACAGTAGTAGGTTGTTATCCCTATGTCGTTCAGCAATAGATGGAAATGTGACACCTTGCTAGTGGCATTCAGAGAGATTTACTGGCAGCAGAGGAATGGTGAGACTTAGAAAGTGAAGTTCTGCTCTAACCTCTGAAAAGTTGTGTGCTGTGGTCACATAAATTCTTCTTTCCAAACAAGGCACTTTCTGTCCCTTCCCTCTCAACCTGTCTCATATCTTGGTACTATTTCTAGCTCATCTCTGACTCCTGATCCCGTAGAGGCTGAGTCAATGTTTGCTTTGATCTGGGAGAGTTTATATATTTTATCTTACAGAGTCATGACAAAGAAATAACTGAAGCAGAGATTAGAAACAAGAACTCCCCTTGCCTAGGGGAGTACCTTAACTCCTGGGCTGATAGCTTAGTATACAGTGGCAATGACATTGTATTTTTATTTTTCTCTATTTAGACATGAAAATGTCTTTACAAATCTGTTAAGGACTAGTAAATATTTATTAATAAGGGCTGCTGACAGACGTGAAAAAAGTGCTTTACTGGATAAAGCAGCACTCTAGTTTGACCTGGATTTGTAGTTCCTGTATAGATTGGGTGCTTCAGTGGGACTTTTTGGCAATTTTTTAAATCTAAAGCTATTTGATAGCTATTTGATAAAAGCACCAAAAAAGCCTCACTAAGTGCCTGATCTATACAGACATTGGGTGAGCTGGGTCCAGCTAATGCCATACCTCTTCTGGGCATGTGCTGGGCTTGACATGGGGCACACACAGTTTAAAGTAAAGCACCATTTTTTGGTTTCTTTTAAAGTCTGTAAGCAGCCAAGGACACTACTGTACTGCATACTTGTCTTTAATGTAGATACAAAGTACTTGAAATTTGTATAACATCTACCTTTTTCTGTTTCTCAATTCTATGTCTACAAATATTAATTGAATTTAAAAAGTTTAATTAAAAATAAAAGTTTACTTCTGGCTTTTTAATAAGCTGTTCTTTTCTTTCTGTTTCAGCTACTTTTCTCATGCCATCTCCAAGAAACTGATCTGCAACTTGAATACATCTCCATTCTGCTCATTCATAAAACTAGTGAGTTTTAAAATGTGTTTTCATCACTAACTCTTCTCTACAAATTACAAAAGATCAAATGGCTTTCTTTATCTCATGTGTGTATATATATACATGCGCTCATAATTTTTTTTCCATAAAGGTACTGCTTCTTATTTTTTAGCCCGTTTAACTTTTTAAAAGAGTCCTACATGTTTTATTTTTTCCCAGCTTATTTTGATTCTATTTTTTCATATTTCTATTGTGCTTTTATCTTTTATCCATTCTTTAATATACAATTATAACAGCTCACTATACAAAACAAAGCCTTCCTACACAAATACACCATTCCATAACTGATATTATTTAACCATAAGATTGTAAATAAAATAGATAAATAAGCCAAGTATGTCAAATATAATAGAATATATGTATATTATTACATATATATTATAAAATATAGTACATATATATATATATATAATTTAATAGTGAGTATTTTCTATCATTAGAAATTATACAAAATCTATATGATCAATGGTGATGGTGTCCTAAGTATTCCTGTAAGTGCTTTATGCATATGATAATGCCATTGAATTGTTCCTTGGCTTTATACAGTGATGCCTGTTTTTGCTTTTGCAAGAATAAATTTGAGTCAACCAACCTTTCTCTTTGTTTAGGTATTTGGACAGTTTTATTCAAACTAATTCATCATATGACCCCAATGGCAATTTTGCCCATGTAGTGTGCCAGATCAAGTTTCAAATAAGGATTTAGGAGTCTATACACTGTATTTCTTCCTGTTCTGAATCCTTTGAAGACAGTGCAGCAATATATGGCTAAATATGATGGATAGCTAGAACAGGTTTAATACAAGTCAACAGCAGTTCTGCTTGTGTAAGGAGCACATGATCAGGTTATTCACTGGCAGCCTGTAAAGTACCCAGGGCTACAGTACTTTCTCTAAGGCTCTTAAAGGGAAGAAGCACTAAAGAATAATATGCAAGGACAAATGGAACTACCAATACCTGAAATCTATTTAAATTATAATTTTAGTGAAAGCAGTAAAAATATAGGGTCCTTTATTGTCTGAATGCAGGCTTGGAAAAGTATCTCTTAATTTTAAATCAAGGACAGACTGCTTTGGCACTCATGGTACCTTCATGTACCTGAATGAAGGGAAAAATCTGCATCACAGTGATGTTTTCTGGCCACTAGATCCTATTGTCGCTACCCCAAATATGGAGGTCTCCCATGAAGGTCTTGCCATCACTGACGCTAACTCAGGGTAAGTGGCATTTTGTTGAACACTCCTTTCTTATGCACCTAAGATGATTAAAGTATGTAGAACAGATTTTATAAACAAAAATCATTTCTTGCAGAGACTTATAAAATATTTTAATCCACTGTCTAAAACTCCCCATAGTAAAATGATGCAAATATGCAGTGCCAGTCAATCTTATCTAAGGTATTATTAGACAGCCCACACCAGAAGGGGTTTGACAGATTAGCTATCATAGCAACAACCTCCCCTCCCTACAGGAGGAGAGGCAGTTTATCTCAGCAAAAGTGTGATTTGGCCAATATAGCTTTATTGCAGTTACCTGACCAAAATATATTATAATAGCAAAAAATCATTTTTGTCAGTGTAACAGCACATACAGTAGGAAATGCTGCTAATATAAAAATGTCAAAGAATTACATCCTTAACCAGTATTATATTCTATTAATAGTTTGTGTGGATTTACATACTAGATTCCAGAATCGGGCAGGTGAATATTATATCTATACAGCATGTGGTAGTTGTGCAATATGTTGGTCTACCTGCCACCTTGCAGCTATGTATATTTACCCTGATAAATCAGGATTATCACCTAATATTGCTCACAGAAGTTAGGAGTAAAGGACCAAATTTTAGCCCTACTGATGCAAGAGATAGTTGCCCACAAAATTTAATGGGATCATGATTTGGCCCATCTGCCTGTAGAACCAGTTCCTTATCTTCAAAATAAATGATGTAGATGACATTTAAACACCCTGGCAGCCAAGAAGCTGAAACAATATTTATATGATCACAAGAGGCTAAGTGTCCTCAAGATCATATAAAGAGCAAAGCTTCCCCTCATTTTTTTTCAGGCTTTCATTTTTCTCAGGCATCACACCAGACAACTCTATCATTCTTCAGTCAGGAATTGATCCAAAACTCGTTGAAGTAAGTAGGAGAAGTTCCACTGACTTCAATAGGCCTGCATTAGATTGCTAGTATAGGGAAATAACAGATCAAAAAGTCGGCTGCTGTAAGCAAGTTTCCCCTGTGAAAACATAAAGCAATTGGTGGAAATTTCTTAAACGTGATTTTTTTTTCACTTCTTCCCTTCTCATCTTAATGAATAAAATAAACTGAGATCTACCTTGTAATCAAGTTGACAATTGGGTTTTTTCCTTCATTTCTATATCTTTAATTATTTAGCATATGAAGCTGTGATGGGGTAGTTTTTCAAATAAAGATTTGACTAGAAGCACACATGAACCCTGATTCTGGAAGCACTTACACATCTGTTCACCATTAAGCACTGTGAGTAGCCCCACTGTTTTCTCAGTGAGTAAAATTAAGCCTTGCATGCCTTTGTATGATCAGAATTTAGCTGCTTCAAATTTCAACCAGTAATTAGAAGACAAATATAAATCTATCCTTTCCTGGAGTTCAAGAATCTGCTTTCCCAGGTATTCCTCATGAGCATTCCATCTGTAACAGAAGCAGTAATCCAGTCATACTTATTTAACATTTCCTCACAATAAAATTAACCATGCCACATAACTAATAGTAACAGAACAAGACAGAACAAATTAAGCAGGTTAAAATCTTCTGAAAGTATCATATATCCGAAACAACAAGCTAAGAAGCAATTCAAAAAGTTTGAGAAAAAGTAACTTGACCTAAGTCATAGACACAAGGAATCAGGGAATATGACAATGTTTCCTTGTTTCCACATTGAAGAGGCAAAAACCTGGAAATCCAAATTTCTTATATAACAAGTCATCTGGAGAAGCCTTACTAAATAAATTCCAGTCTCCTCAGAGAGCACTGTTTCATTCTTCCTTCTGGAGCAGATGTGGTCATAATGAATTGTGCTACTAACCAGACAGACTGACTCTTTATCAGACCTTGCAAAGTTTTCAATCTCGATGGTAAATATTGAGAGCTTCAGGAATCAAATCTTGAAGTCAAGAGCATGTGCAACCTCCTTGTCCAGGTCTGTCTAAGATGGGGAATAACTACAGTTATAATCGCTGCTATGGACACTTAGGTGTGCAGAGAAGTCCAGGAAAGCTCCAGTGTGTCCAGCAGACATGTAGAACTGAGGTCCAACCTGTGCAGCCTGAGCCAACCTAACTCAGATTTTGATTCAGCCAAAATCATCCAGAAGTTGATTTTGACCGTGAATTGGAGAGACCAGAATATGATGATTGTGGATACATTATATGTAAAAGAAATGCAGAACGAATAATCTTACATCTCTTACAGTTCCCCCCCTATTCCTGTTTTCCCAGTTCAATAGCTCTCAGGTCAAATCATTTTGCCTAGTCTGTAGACCTTCTCTGTTTCCTTCTACCTTTGCCCTTCTCACTGCTGTCCCAGGTCCTACTCTCACAATCAATTTAGGTTCTTCTATCTTCCACGCAACCTGACTACCAGCAAGGGGATCAGTGGGAGCACAATTTCCCTGCTCTCAGTCCCTGTGCGTGTGACCATGTTGTCCTGCAGTAGTCAGGAGAAGCAATTACAGGGGAAGTCCTGCTGAGGTTGAACAAGCAATGAGCATGAAGCAGATGGAGTTTTCAGACAGCTGAATTGCCAGACCTGCCTGAAAATGTCAAATGTGCCCACTACATTTAACTTATATTTGCCTTTTCTTGCCTATTAACTGAGGCACATGTTTTCAGTATCCCATGCTTGCCTGAACTCTGCCAAGAGGGACACAAGATGCTAGTATCCAAAAGCAGCATTAGAGGCTTTTTAACAGAATCCTGATCAATTCACTGAGACAAAGAAGTTTAGAAAATTGAATTTTGCACAATGGGCAGAGTTAAGCATCAGTTACTTTACAACTGGTTGCTCCATTACATGTTATAGAATGTGTGGTAGATTTCTAACATCAGAGAGATATTGATAGTATCTGTTAATGGAGTCCTATATATTCTCTATGGTATTTTACCATCAGAGATATGGTAAAAATCACAGGAAGTGAGTCTCACTATTTTCAGCACATGTAGGCACATTTTCACAGGGAGTAGAACGTTCCTGTTCTAGGCCTGCCTCTTAGCTTTTTCTATCAATGACCTAAAGGCCATCTCAAATAGGGCATGATCTTGTACATGAAACAAAATGATACGACTTCATGGAAGGAAAACCCTGTGTTCTGTCACTGAAAAAAGCATCTTGGGTTTCTGTTAGTGTTTTCCTCACCTATGCTCCATGTACTTAGAACTATGTGACCATCCACAATATGTTCTTCCCACCCCCTCCTTGCCATGGA
The DNA here is from genome assembly GCA_030014935.1 of Caiman crocodilus. NCBI lineage: Eukaryota > Metazoa > Chordata > Crocodylia > Alligatoridae > Caiman > Caiman crocodilus. Next base: position 72,282,166 of record JAGPOW010003642.1, on the reverse strand, counting down.
ACCAATGTTTAAATCCTCTGCACTAGACCTTCATGCCAAGAAAGATAGCAACACCTTATTCAGTTCAACTGCTCAGCTGTCTAGTTCCTTAAAGGTAATTTACTATATGTTTTATATTTGTGGCTATTCATTAGCTTTTTCATTATTTACTTCAAACTGTGCATGGTAATCTTTTCCTGCTATAGACAATATGGAATCCATTTTTTTGATGGTACAAGAAGATTAAGTTGTATGTCTCCTATTAACATGAACAGGAGTCATGCAGCTAAATCCTTGTATTGTACACTGAAAATTCAACCTTAGCTCTAGGTTTAAAAAATTTTTCAAGAAAGCAGATGACTTTGAGGCTAGCTGAAATCGCATCAAAATGTTTATCGATCATTTAGACACCTTGCCACCAAAAGGATTTCTCCTCATTCACTTGATTCTTCACTGTCAGGGGACAATCACTTAATTTTCCCCTATTTCCCTTTTGCACAGGTGGGCCAAAATTTCACCTTAGATCACTAGCCCTCTGTCTTTTGAAAAGCTGATTCTTTCGTTCCTGCAGCCTCGAGTCTTACTCATCGCACAATTTCCATTTTTGGTTCTGAATCAGTCAGAAATCCTATGGGGAAAAATAATACATGATCATGTAATTAAAGGCTTAATATGCATATTCACAAGAGGATAGAATTACGAGTGACAAGCAGCCATAATTCCGGTATTTCCTTGCTTAAAATATTTTGACTTTCAAACCTTAATAGCGTTCTTTTGACATAATTTTTGTGAAGCTTGCAATCTTAGTGAAAATATTTCCCAGTTCATTATGCTGGACAAGAAATATTTTCTGCAGTTTCCCCTTAATTTCTCTTCTTTAATAATATCCCGCTGCTCTAATTATATCCCTTTGCACTTTGGCATCTCTTTGAGGCAATTCTTTTGCTCTTTGAAGTTTTATCTAATTCTTTGTATCCTTCCAAGATATCTATCTATGGCTATATATAGACTTGGATGGCAGCATTGCTTTGATTGATCTGGGGCAGTTGGGAGATGCAGAGAAATTGCTCTTTATAATCCAAGGCCTGATCAGTGTTTGAAACGAATACTTTGCAGATAAGTAGAGGGAGCAGGAGGGCATAGAGCATTTATCGCATCCTTTTATATCTGTGTGTGTGTGTGTGTGTGTGTGTGTGTGTGTTTATGCAACTACAAGCACTTCGGTGCAATCTGTTACATTCCAAGGATAAAAACATGCTCTTCAACATCATCGGTCTAAGCCTGAGATAAAAGACCTCTAGAGAATGGTTTGTTGAGGCAGGGACATCCACCCTCATTCTCTCCTCAACCCTTTTGGGCTCAAGCATAGAGTCTGGTCTTCCTAGAGGGAGTCTGCTGTCTGACTGGAAATCCCAATTCTGTCCTCATTGCAGACTCTATTAGCAGATTATCATCACAGTGGATATTAACTGAATTTAAGTTTATTAACTCTGCCCTTAAATTGGCCTGTGGGTATATATACTGCCACTGTTTTTATTGTTAGTATTCCAAGAGTGCATTTGAAGTTGCAACTCTCTTATTAACATTTAAGCATGAAAATAAAAACAAACAGGCAATTGCAAATACAGAAGTGAGTGACAGAGTTCCACAAAGCTTGGCATGGCTGTCATAATCTTTAATATTGTATGAAAACAGCAACAAACATGAGTCTCAGTGTGCAAAACTTCATCCTGATGACACGAGCTGGACCTGTAGTCTTTTAAGAGAAACAATGGCATAAAAGAGGCAAAGTTGTCTGCTGCCATCTGCTCTATTTTACACAGAATACTTATTGCCCTCAGATTCTTGGTAAATTCTCAATGAATGCCTCAGCATGTCTGGGAACCTATGGATCGTCAGGCGTTTAGGATGTGACCTCAAAATTATTGTGTGTAAAGCTACCGGTCCACTACTGCTCTGGTACACACAGCAATGGAAAAGGGCAAGTTTAAAAAAAAAAGAGCATCAAGAAGAATAAAACACTTCTTAACAGAAACAGAGGATCTTTGCTTTGCTCTCTCCTTTCATGTACATTGATGCAAAAAGGGATAATTCAATGTAAATAATAATGTGAAGAGGTAAAAATTTCACTAAGATATAAACCAGAGATACAGCTGCTAAATGCATGAGTCTCATGAAAGATGCAGGCCATTGAACAGGGAAGAGAAACATTTTGAAATAGGAAAAGCTTGATGTAATATCATAAAGTTTGCCAGGAGTCTAATGATAGAAACCCAATCATAGGGGTAGATGGGATCACTAACTCACGTGCATGGCTACATAGTGCTTTTAAAATGATGGATTGAATGAAAATTTGACCCTGGTCAAATAAGGTATTAGATTACTGAGCTCTAAAGCAGAGCACCTTAGGGAACTTGTGTTCCCTCCAGGATTGATTTTTCACATGGGGGTGGGGCTGGGCTGGAGCTCATGCTAGTAAGTACCAGCCTAACCCTGCCCTGGGGCTGTACGCTGCGGGGGTGTGGGGTGGGGAAGGGAGCAAAAGCCCAGAACTGCCAGCTGCTTTGAATGGTCAGAACTGATGGAGGGGGGAGAGGGGAAGTTGTGGAATGGCAGGGGTGGAATGGAGCACCCTCACCTCATGGGCCTGACCTGTCTCCCCTAAGTCTCCTCCATCAGGTTGTCTGGAGGGGGACCACAAGGTGAGGGAGCTCCATTCCACCCTGCTCCCCTACCTCAGTCTCTCTCTCTCCCTGTCCCCCTCATTCACCTGCTGGCAGCTCTGGAGATGCAGAGGGTAGGTCTGGAGAGACATGCAGTACGGCACCCCTTGGAGGCTGCTGGAGCACCCCTGCCTGCTGGCCAGCCCTGGTTCAGGCAAGCTTGAACCCTGGCCCCCAATTCAACAGATGAACATCTGTTGGGTAGGGCTCTAATTCATGGTACTTCATGCAAAGCGCCATGAGTTAGAGTGGAGCCCTGAACATCGTGTGCACCCTTACAGCTTGATGTTGCCATACCTGAAAAAGGCTTTGTGGTGAGCATTTTTAATTTCGAGTGATGTTGATGAGAACTAAAGATACTCAAAACCTTGTCTGTTTGGGCCGTTTGTGTGTGTGTGTGTTTATGCCTGAAACTCTTAGATTAGGATAATATGAAACCCCAAGAAGTGTGTTTGAAAGCCATTTTTAGTGGGAGATAGTTCATTTTAGCCATTTTTTCAAGGGATACTTCGGGTATCTAGAGCCCATGTAAGCTATTAGGCCAGTGACTTCCAAATCACTGTATGGTCAGTAGTATTTTAACACCGAATGATAATTATGTATCTGTGCAGATTGCATTGTAGGCGGTGACTCATGACACCACCTAAGAAGCCAAACCCTCGTAGTGTTTCATAGGCTAAAAGCGACTAAGTGATTAT
>JAGPOW010003642.1:72257468-72278666 GCA_030014935.1 Caiman crocodilus | reverse complement strand
CATCTGTCTCTATCGATTGTAAAACGAACCAATAAACTGCAACTAACGAGCACGTGAGTAAATGCAACCTTATCTCAGCAATCTCGCGATATCTGATCTATCTAGCAGCCAATAAAAGGGAAATCAAAGCCTAGTGCGGGAAAAAGAAACTAGTTAGAGAGCGTTCGTTCTCGCCCTAGGAGTCTGTGGAAATTAAGGCTCTCAAGGTGCGACAGTATCAAGTTCACTGAGTTATCTATATTTTTCATTAGCACACATGCTTATTTTTGGTTCATCTTCTGAAATGTTATTAGCTTACCAGCTGAAAACCAAATTAATAATTTGTTTTGCTATAGAAAGAGCAGATGATTTATAAATAGGATGCAAAATGTTGTGACAGGAAATTTTAAATATTATTCAAGCATTAGGAAGGAATGTTACAGATAAAGATTTTTTTTATGGCTCTTTTAACACATTCTTCTTATGACTCTTTAGCCTGGAGAAGACAAGGCTCAGGGGGGACTTGGTGGCAGGCCATAACTGTATAAGGGGGGTTACACTAAGATCTGGGAGAACAGTTGTTCACCAGCGCTCCCCAAGGGATAACAAGGTCTAGCGGCCACAAACTTCCAGAAGGCCAATTTTAGACTGGACATATGGAAACATTTCTTTACAGTCTGAGTATCCAGGGTCTGTAACAGACTTCCCTCAGAGGTGGAGCAAGCACCTATTCTGGACTCATTTAAAAGACGTTTAGATGCTTATCTTGCTGAGATCATTTGACCCCAGCAAACTTCCTGCCTATGACGGGGGGGCTGGACTTGATGATCTTGCAAGGTCCGTTCTAGCCCCTAATGTCTAAGAAGCTATGAAAAAAAAATTATAAGGGATCAGGGAAAAAAAACCAACTATATATGAGCAGAAATAAAAAGATAAAAGAAATTTTGGCTCTGCTAAGTGGTAACTTAGGAGTAACAGAATGGATAGCAGGGGAAGGGATATGAGAATGTAAATGTGTACAAATATTCCAGAGAAAGAATGGAACCATTGTGGAAATATAAGATAGTACAACCAGGAGGCAATGGGTAAGATAAGAAGACCATATAACAAATATCAGAAAAAAATCCTATTTTGAGAACTATCACTAATGGAATTGGTGAAAGACACATTTTTAGGTTAACTATGGTGGAAGCACTGGAAACTCTCTATCAGGAGAGGATAGAGGTACAGAGGTGAATTAAAGAGGATAACAAGATTTTCCTTTCTATCACACAAATATTAAACTGGGTCCTAAGAAAGAAGGAATGGCTCGAGGAGTTACAATCACTTGACCTAGGCTGGAACATATAGGACCAAACCTTACTCAGTGTGAGTATTGCCTGCCTCTCAGAGTTCATCTACACAACCCAACTAATCAGATAACAACAGACAAAGGATCTTTCCCTCTAAGACCCTCAGGCATACTAAGAAGTTTTTTCTGACCTAAAACAAAAAGTTGAAGGAATTTATTGTATATAGGTTTAATAGCAATGCCAAGGTAAGCATCCAGGTGTTCTTGGGATTAACGTCTCAGTGACAGAGCTTAGAATCTAGTTCTGCAGAGAAGGCAGTCAGGAGAAAATATTACCTTTCTTAATGTCTTGGATGAAACAAAACTCACTGCAAACTTCAGTGAAAGCCACACAGACTGTTTCAACTAAGGCCAGCTTCCTAATGCATTGGTGGCATTTCTATCTTATGTTTATGATTTCTTGCTCTGTTACTCCTATCAGTGTGACCTGGGGAACAGAAGAGGGAGAAAAGTCTCTCAAAAGATTCAAGCAAACCCAGTGGCATAACATCAAGATCTCAGAGCTCAAATCCTCAAATTCACTCATGTCCCCTATATACCACTCCAAGACTAAGTACAGACAGTCAAAAAGCCCAAGGCTGGATTGATCCAATCTCTGTAGGTTTCTTTAAACTGCATAGCTTGACCCAATAATGAAATAGCATTCACTTTTGAATCTCAAAAGACAGCCAGATGCCTGCAGTTGCCCAGGCCAGAAGCCAGGGGGATGCTGCAGCATACCTCCCAGCCTGCTGGCTACTGCCAGGGGCATCTAAATAAAGCTGAGTGGACAGTGGATTGGCTGTCCAGCACACCCTCCCATAGCCCCCTGCTGTTCCCCACAGGAAGGGATGGGAACAGCCCTTCCAGGCTGGGGCAGAGCTGTCACCCCATATCAGCCTACTGGGGGGAATCCCTGCACCTCTGGGAAGGGCCCCCTTAATCCCTGCCTCCAGTGCAGAGGGGGAATTCCTCCCTCCTACCCTTTAGTACAGTCAGAAGTTGTCTTGGCTTCAGGCTGGAGAGACTGTTCCCCACCCCCACACCTTCAGGGTAAGCCATCACTGGAGGGGTGGCAGAGGGGAATTCCCCATCTGCACCTGCAACAGAGCTCAGGGAACCCTGCTAGGGTGGGGAAACATCCACTTAGGTATAAGGATCTGGGTTGGCCACAGGCTGGAGAGACTGATCCCCCTCCTTCCACCTGTATCTCAGTGATTTGTGTTGGCCTGGGGAGGAGTGGGGGCAGGAAACCATCACACACCAGGGCTTGGGGCTCAGGCTGGAGTGGGGGGCCCCATTCCCCTGCCTTCCCACCCCTGGTCTGCTAGGCTGATAGGCATAGGCAGGACCAGGGCTGCAGGACAGAGGTTTTGCTGCTTCATCTCTGTGCCAGCCCAGGGCTGCGGCTTGCCCTGGAGCAGACAGTGCAGGTCAAGACTAGCCCACATGTCCTGAGACAGGGAGTTTGTGGGGGAATTGCGAACCATCCTGGGATGCTGGGGGACTATAAGTTAATTTGAGTCAAAAGGGGATCTGGGGTAGAAGTTCAAAAGACTGGTTTAATTTAAATAATTTTAGTCTGATATTATGTTAATTCAAGTCTCTTTTAATCTGCTTTTGGCTGTTTTGAAACTGGTTTCTGTATACTGACCTTCTGTTCTGGTGTTCTGTCAGGCAGAATGACTCCATAAGGATCATTAAAGAAAAATGTGGGTTAGACCAGCCTTAAGGTTCCAATCTGCAAATAGGGTCAGTTCATCACCTAGCACACCCTAGATCAGTGACTCTCAACCAGGCCAGTGCTTGTGAAGAGATAAGCAAGGTGCGAGGAGATAAACAGATAAACTGAGCACATAAATGCAGACTCAGGCTTGTCCTGGCCTGGATAACCCCCCCACCCTCTACAAGTTGGTACGCTCTATAATATGGTACATACATTTATTTTTGAAATTGGATGACGGTCAATTAAAAAATGTTCTGGAGGGGTGACTCGCGTCCGAAAAGGTTGAGAACCTGCCATAGAAGCATTTGATTGGTATGAAGCTAACTATTCCCCAGGGTGTACATCTGGGATACAAAACACCAGACTTAGCACATTAGGGATGGGGGATGAGTGATTGCACCTGGCAAAAGTCCTTGATCTAATTCCCTAGTAGAGGATGCTCTCTGCTATTGGAAAAACCTGAAAGTGGAAGAGTCCATGTCTGGCAGACTAACTTTTTTTTTTGAAGGGAATTAAGTAATATATATACAAGGTAATACTGTCATTGGCCACTAAAAAGCAAGGCTAGAGAGCTCTGCAAGAGGGTTGGAGGGGAGGTCCATGGTTCATAGTATTAACCTATACTATCAAATACCCTCTGAACCACATTCTGCAATCTTCTTTTAAGAAAATTGATCATGTCATAAGAGTACTATATCAAATTTAAAGAAGAGAGATAATTTGGGCAGGGCATATTTTACTACAACCAATGCCAATTCTTGTGAAATGTTCCACAGAGTTTTTAAATGACAGCAGTCAGGACCTTAAATATTTCCTGTCCAGAAGATAGTGAATTAATTTTTCCTTTATTACATAGGTGCAACCCTTAGACTGTCTCTATTTTACAGATAAGACAGGCTAAACCCCCAGGTTTAGCACAGACTATGATACAGAATCTCTGGTCATGCAAGGCCAACTAACAATGTATGTTTTACATGTGGTGCAGAAGAAGCTTGCCATATACCATATCACCAATACCAATTCTTATTGTAACATCAATATTACAATATCTGAAAAAAATGCCAGGAGACCAAAAACTATATAGTTCCTAATGGAGAGAACCCCAGGAAAAAAATTAATCCTATTAATTCTATGTATTGTTAGACAAGCAATATACAACTTCTGTTGTGCTACTGAGCCATATGAAAGAGTGAGTTAATCATGTTCAAGCAATTGACAATAAAGCAGCTTTTCCCTCAGGCTTCATTTTGTATCTAGTTTATTTAATCCAATAAGCATAGCAATGCAGAAGGCAAGGTAAGTCCTTTCTAGTTTATGTAAAGCTGGAAAGAAAAAGAATTGCACATATTTCAGAAACTACTGAATTTAATATTTGCACTTGATTTGCCATCCACAAAATTATTTTAAATACAAGGACATCAGAATTTATCCCTCTAATTACCTTTGTCAAGGCTGCCAATTTTATTCCTAGGTGCTGCCAGCAAAGAGCTTCTAAAATGTCTCCAGTTATCTTCTCCACTGCCACAGTCATTACATTTGAGATGAAAGGCACTCTCAGCACTGTAGTAAAATTTAAATTAAAAAAACTATATGCGCTGCCATTATCAACATCCTATAGTATTAATAAAAACTGATGGTGGGCTCAGATTTGTTAAGGCTTAATTGGAATAATACACCCTGATTTTTGTATTTCTCTTATGTAAGCATTCATCAGATTATTTTCTTGGTAGTGCCTTTCTCCCTTCTTTTTTCATACCCAGAGTTTGACCATGTTTAAAAAAAAAAGTTATCTAACTCTTAGGTGAAATCCTAAGATACTATTAAAGAAAATTTGTAGGTGCCCTTTTATGGTTGCTGTGTTTTCTTCTCCTCTAGGTCAGGAAGTTTGTTTACATGATACATATTGATGAATATTGTAATTTTCCCTTGTGAACTCTCTTTGCATCTCCTCTATTTGCCATCCCACATCTTTTCTTCATGCATTGTCCTTTATCATCCTCTTCCCTGCTGTCTTTCCCTTATGGAGGTTTTCCTCTAAGCAATTTCCATTATTGTACTGTAATTGTCCCACTTCAATTTATCCTCCATATTTTTTTTATTTCACCCACCTTCCCCTTCCACTTCCAGTGTTGATACATTTTTGCTGCACTCCAATGTATGTAGGTGGAAATTTACTTAAACTGGATTATGCTTCAGGGGCTAAGTTTCAAGTAAACTTTAATGTCTGCACATGGAAGAGAATTAAATAGAACGGAGAAGATATAATGTATGATATAAGGAAAGATAAAATGCAATATGAGAAGTTTGTTGACAGAGGAAGGGAGAACCTGGACTGTCTTGAGCATTGCTTAGGTATGAAAATTCATAAGCTAAGGCACTAAGGCCAATGCACATATTGCATAACACATATGATGATAGAGGCATAAAATGTTAAGGTTAGAGCTCATTCAAGAGAAACAGTAAGACAATATCATGCATATTTGGAAAGAAGTCAAAAGGGGTGACGAATCATCAATACATTGTTAATTTTTGCTCTCCATGTTATTTATTTCAAAGGCAAAGTATCACTTACATTCAGCCCTCTATTTTTACTGGGGAAGGAATGATCTGTTTTTAAACACTAGTTTTTGGCCTTTAAAGGCTACACAGAACATCCATTTTCTGGCTAATTAAGAGAGTATTGTATATTCTCCCAAAATAACAAATCAAATGCAAATTAAATTGTCTGAGTAAGAATTACTAAATATTCTACATAGTAAATTATTTTATAAAAATATGCCATTTTGAAGAAAGTTGAAAGCAGGTACATTGGCAGGCCATTTCACAACTTAAATGTCCAGCTGTTTAAAGAACAATACAATGTAACTAAAAACAAATAACATACAGTAAGTAGACATCAAATTATTGATTCCAACCACATACACATAGAAGCCATGTTAGTGGCATGCATTGCTTCTTAAATAGTATTTCAATTTATAAAAAGTTATATGCCGCTTTACAAAAGATGTAGATAATATCATACTTATGTTTTCTGGTGAAACATCGTTCTTCTCTGTAGCAATCACCTGTATCGTAAAATGAACAAAAACTGCATTTCATAAACTGAAATTACTGCATATGGCATTAAAGAGGGAAATGTCTTCAAATGACCTTTCCAAATGACCATAGTAGCTTAGGGTTTTTCAAAAAAGTTATTTGTCAGAGCAATTAATGATAACAAGCATAAACCTTATAAGGAAACGTGATTATAAAATACAAAGGGGAAGCAAAGATTTATTCATCAACATGTACAGTGCTATAAACTGGAATGAAGACAGGAAGGGATGCTTGCTTATAGGTTGTTATAGTACATTGCATTCATGGGCTAACTATTACATAAATGTTGTACAGGCTGATGCAAATACTAAAATAAACTGCAATGTCAAAGTGATGAAAGTTTGACTGAACAAGGCCGCACATCCCACTCTATCCCAAATTAATGCCTCCCATCCTAGTGACTTGCTGTGATTTTTAAATATGCAACATCTCATTACTGATTTTTAGATTAAAGGGACAAAGATTTGAATTTTCTTATTTGCCTCCTTAATAGAAAGAGGTATTCATTCTATACAGCTGGGAGTTCATCATAAACTCATAGATCTGATAAGATATCTTAGAGAGATTTCAAGAGCAATTTTGGGAGTGTGCTTCGAGGAAGTCAGAACAATAAGCTGATTATTCTATATAACGTATCTTGAAGGAAGAACCATAGTACATTAGATCTGTTCAGCATAGGTCATATGGGGCACAGATTTCTTTTGCAGGCAGCAAGGATCTAATCTACTCATCCTAAAAACGGAAATAAGTTTATTCATGATAAAACTACCATGTATATAGGTATGACTGACTGATTCTTCTAAAAAAATATGTAAGTTATGGAGAAGCTTCAGATTGGATGGGAAGAGCATTTCAAAGCTTCACAAAGATGTTTTGAAACAGCGAACCTGAAAAATAGACCCTCTCAAAACTACTATCAGGCTCTTATTTGTCAGAGTTGTAACAGCCATGGTTTTTCATTCCTGAATTTTTCATTAATGTTTTTATATTTTATAGATGGAAGAAGAGAGAGCAGCATTTGCAATCATGCACAGATTTCCTTAGCTTTCCAAGGGTGTTCTCAGAAAACTTCTGAGGTGTTTGTGTACTGTGATGATTTCATTTTCTGATAAGGGCTACTGCTTGTATAATGGCTCAAATCTGTTCCTCCTCCCCTCACACACCCAGACCCTAAGTGATACTATCAGAGGTATATTGAGTGGGTGATGTTTTGTTTCCCTGTGATTGTCTAACTGGCAGTTTTTGAGTCACCTAAATGGCATTTTTGGTATTTATGCACAGGTAGCAGTTCTGTTCCTGGACACAAAGGCTTGTGGGGGCTGACAATAGCCGGATGGGGCCGCACCGATGGAGTGGGATTAGACACAGAAGCTTGTTGGTTGAATTCAAAAGAACTTTACTTACAAACTGCAGTACAGGGACTCACGTTGATGCACACAGTATAGGTACACTCTGTACAAGTTGCAAAACCAGGTGGCACACCGATGTTTCCGAGCATGCAGGGTACGGGGTGCATCGGGATGAATGGCGATGGGGAGTCGTTGGTGGGTGATCAGGCCTCCAAGTTCGCTCCGGGATACACGTGGAAGTCTCTTCTGACGTACACGTGGAGTTCTCCAACTTGGGCGGAAACTTGCCCTAGCTTTTATACGGCTAGCAAGCCAATTGCCAGCCATCAGGTAGGAATAATTTATGATAAGTCAATTGGTAGCATGCATGCAAACAGTGCAATTGCAAGATTTGGTGGGGACTGATCACTGCACCAAGGTTTTTCCCGCTGTATCGAGGGACTTTTGCACCGAGTGCTCACATTGTGCTAAGAATTCTGCTGTGCTGAGGCACTTCTAATTATTGAGCTCAGACAAGGCTAAGTACAGAGGTTAAAAAAGCCTGAGGTGGAATCGATTCAGTCTGTGCAGTTTTTTTCTAAACTTCATAGATTGGACCAATAACAAACTGAGCTGATGTTCAGTGCATCAGTGACCAAAGCAGTCAAAATCCTGCAATGGCCCAGGCCAGGAACCCGGTGATACTCTCACATGCCTCCTGAACCCAGCTGATCAGCAGCCCATGTATGATTGGCTGCTGGACATGTCTGCATCCTCAGCTGTTAGCCACAGGGAGGGGGAGAACCAGCAGACAGTCTCTCCACTGCCCTGCCACCTACAGGGTTGCCATCTCTGTTTCAATCTATTCCAGGAGGTTTCCGAAACGCCAACATGCCCATGACACACAACACATATGTGCCCACGTGCTTGCAGGCATCAGTTACAGATTGCAATGGGTAGACCTTATATCAGGAAGGCAAATGCACATTACTATTACATTTTAAAAACCCAATGGACTACTGTATAAATTGCATTCAACATTTAATATTTATTTTAATGAATGCCCTATCATTTATCTGCTGGGTGACTCTCAGCAGTCTTCTGGAGATTTATATCTAATTCCTGGAGACTCCAGGGCAAACTTGGAGGGTTAGCAACCCTGCCCCCTTGCCAGCTGCTGGTGTCTCTGAGAGACAGAGGATGGGAGGGAGACCACAAGTCCCAACCTGGTATTGACCCCCTCCCCTACCAGTATGGGTATGTACAGCATGGATGAGGTGAAGGCTTTTCCCCCTGCCCGCAACCCAGTGAACTGGGCAGGGAGAGTCCCAGCCCGCTTTCTGGCCTCTCTGAGAGATGGGGAGAGAAAGGTGGAATGCATCCTCCCAGCCTGGCAATGGTCCCCCTAGTGCCGGGACAGGGCTGTGTTCCTGTCCTCTGCCTCTCAGGAGATAAGGTCTATGAAAACTGTGTAGGGTCTCTCCAGGACTAGAAATACCAAGCTCAAGCAAGCACAATGCTTCCGCCAGGGCTAGGGTTTATACACTATTCTCAGGCTTTATTTCCCCCAAAGAAACTGTAACTTGGATGATACTTAGTTATGTATCTCCTCTCCAAATGAAAGGACACTAGCTCTGGTCAAGGCAGGGCTACAAAGTGGCCTGGGATGCCAAGGGACTGTGAGGTAATTTGAATTGAGAAGGGATCTAAGACACAAGTTCCACAGACCGATTTAACCCAAATCAGTTAAGTCTGATACTACATATAATCAGGTTTATGTTAAACCCAGTTTGGGCATTTTGACAGCAGTTTATGTGCACCAAACTTTTGTTCTGTTACAGGTTTGAATCAGCTTCTGATCCTTACACTGGTTTATGTATAACTTCTGTCCCTACCCAAACACTGCAAATGTAGGTGACTATGTAATAAGAGGAAGATCAGGGGAAGTGTGGGTCCCTTACTGAATGGGGGAGGCAATCTTGTGACAGAAGATGCAGCAAAGGATGAAGTACTCAATACCCTTTTTACCTCAGTCCTCACAGGCAAAGTCAGCTACCAAATAAATGCACCTGGCAGCACAGTTTCAGTGGTGAGCAGCTTTCAGTGGTGAAAGAACAGGTTAGGAATTATTTAGAATAGCTGGACATGTACAAGTCTATGGGGCTGGATAGGATGTACCTGAGGGTGTTGAGGGAGGTGGCTGCTGTCATTGCAGAGCCACTGGCAATCATCTTTGAAAACTCGTGGCTATTGGGAGAGATCCAGGATGACTGGAAAAGGGCAAACATAGTGCCAATATTTAAGAATGGGAAAACGGAGGACCAGGGAACTACAAAAAATCATGGAAAAGATTCTCAAGGAATCCTTTTATAAGAACTTGGAAGAGAAAAAGGTGATTAGAAATAGTCAGCATGGATTCAACAAGGGAAAGTCATGCCTGACCAACCTGATTGCCTTCTATGATGAGATGACTGACTCTGTGGATGTGGGGAGACCAGTGGATATGGTATACCTTGATTTTAGCATCCTTGGAGGTTTTTAACACCTGGCTAGACACAGCCTTGGGTGGGATGATTTGGCTGGGGCTGGCTCTACTTTGAGTAGTGGGTTGGACTAGATGACTGCCTGAGGTTCCTTTTAACCCTTATTTTCTATTATCCTATGTACATATGAACCTGGGCACAAGTCCGCTAAACAAAATCGTGGGGGGGGGGGGAAGGAATTTCCATATTTTAGCTTCAATAGCTGAAAAACTAGGGGCTCACCTGAGAAGTTGAAAAGGTAAATTTCAGAATCCCCCACTTCAAAGGAGACTTATAGAACTCATTGTGAAGTAAATTTAAAAGGGACCTAAAGAGAACATCTAGTCCAACTATGGATTAAACCTGTGACCTTGGTATTATTAGTACCACACTCTAACCAACTGAGCTAAGGCTACTGAATCTACTTCTCTCTTGACTTCCCAGTATAATGCTTTAACCATTACATCACAGGTCAGGCATTAGATAGGTGCTTCTCTGGCACTTTTGAAGATGAGTTACTACCTATGTCTCTTGCTTTAATGAGGCAAAAAAAATGGATGGAGGACAGATGCTTCTGTCCCAGGGTGAAGAAAAATATGGCCTGCCAATTGATCCTACCCGGCTTGCTGATCACTGCCAGTAGTCTGAAGAGGGAGGGCTGTGCCCCATGCTGCTGCTCTGCTCAGTTTTGCCACAGCTGGGGCTGGGCCACACAGCACATAGACTTCTTTGGTCCTGTGCTGCATCCAATTCCTCCTCTACCTGGCTTCCTATTGGTGCTGTGGCTGCACAGTTCTGGCATTGTGGCTGCCAGCAGCCAGGCTTCCATGGGATGGGGTGCAATGCAGTGTACTGAGTAGCCATCCTGCCTGTCTGCCTGTACTCCTGCTATGATGAGCCACTGCCATCATGGCACTACTAGGATACAAGTTCATGCTGGCTGCAGTGGGACCTTGGCCTAGGGCAGCTTCCCCTGACTTTCCTGGTGCTGCATGGTAGCTGGAGCACATTGCAGCAGGTGGGAGAGTGAGACAGCTAATTGCATGCTGCATCATGCCCTATCCCTTTGTGGGCCTGGTTGGTAGCAGCTACAGAGTCAGGACTCTGCAGTGCCACAAGGAATCCCAGCAGGGTAGAAAGGATGGTTGGGTGGGGAGCATAGAAGTCTGCATATTGTATGGTTTAACCCAGAGAGGGGCACAGCCCTCCCTCCTCACGCTCCTAGCAGCAGCTGGTGGGCCAGATAGCTATATTCCTACTCTAAAGCAATTTTCTTAGTGTGACAAAGTTGTTCTTTGAAGAACTATATTGTGCTAAGTTTCTTCTGCAGCTGTTCTCCTAACCCTAAAGGAAGGAAGGAAAAAGAAAGGAGGGAAAAATAATATAGGCTCTTGGAATTAGCTTCCAAACAGAAGAAGGGATGAGGAAAATTAAGTCCTAGCTTGGGAAAAATAGGACATTTTCAGTGAAAGAAGACCAGACAGTTCAGAAAACCAGAAAGGAGAAAGAGAAACAAATATTGATCCCTAAGAGCAGTGTGGTGACAGAGTGTTTAAGGTCATAGGATGCTGTTCCAGAAGCTCTGCTTCAGCCTTGCTGTCCCTGTTAAACCACACTGTAGATATGGATATCTTGGCATTCAGGTTGGGGAGTCAATGGTTGCCAGATAGGGACTGTGGCTGTGTCTATATGAGATGCTGACTGAACAGTCATTTAGTACTCGTATAAACAAGTACTAAATGACTGTGCAGTAACTGGAGTTATTGTGCAGTAGTGTCCCTGAACAGGGTTTAGGTGATGCTGACTGCATAGTAGCTCATTACTACTGTGTAGTAGCATTGCCACGCACTGCTACTCTGCAATAGTAACGAGCTATTGTGCAGTCAATGTTTCATGAAGTTGCAGCCAGGGCGTGCTGTTGGCATGCCTTAAACACATCAACCTAATGGACTTTTTGACTTGATTATCTTCCTGGTGGTGATTAAAGCTCCCTGTTCAGATTAGGGCTTTGGTCTTCTGGGCACTGTACATAATCCTATCAGGCATCATCAACCCTCCTCCCTCCCCCGCAAAAAACCCCCAAAACATTTCATTTAGATTATATGTTACAGAGGAAATCCTCAACCTTGTGTCTTGTATGAGTAATCACACAGATCCTCATCAGATGTATCCTTTTAGTAGCGCCAGTGGAAAATGGGTGGCTTGAGAAGAAATCACATCTGTACTTGGCTGAGGCCTAATGTTTAGAAAGGTTTTCATAGTCTCCCATGAGCATCCATACAATCAGGGCTCAACTTCTGTTCTGGCCCTAAAGCTATAAACACTTCATTCATTAGAATGTTGCTATCACATACATAAAGCAATGCTGGTACCAGTGTTGTCAAAGAACTGTTTATAGCTACAAAAACTTATAAAAGATTTGTTCCTGTGTGAAAATAGATAAGTAAAGAAAATAAATGAAAGGAGAAAAAATATGTTATGTATACATCTGAGGTTGTGGGGGAAATGGTATGGTGAAATAGTTGATAAATAGGGTATGACCTTTTAACTTGATACTGTATTGTAGAACACTTCATTATTGTGAAGTAAGTAAACTTTTAAAGACAGCCTACCAAAAGTAGTTTGCCCATTGGACTGCAAGTGTCATGCTGTAAATTAGTTTCTTCAAACCTGTATTTCTAGCATTATTTAGCTTTGCCTTGTTTTCAGTTACTCATGTTAGCAAATAAGTATTAAAATATTATTATTACGATAAAAATGGCTGGCTCAGATTATTTTTGTATTTGTACCTAGAAGCAGTGGAAAGAATAAAGATTGTAGTATCACTTGTGAACATGCAATGACTAGTTTAATTGATGGACATTATTACAAAATCCTCAGAGAATACTTATTTTGTCTACTAAGCACTGAACCATCAGGACATGCCAAAGGAAACCTTAACTTTGGCTATTTATTAAAGTTCTACAATACAAGTTCATGAATTACAAGGTCCTGCCCTACTTGTCTAATATTTCATCATACCATTTCCTCCACAACCTCAGATGTACACATAACATCTTATTCTCTTTTCATTTTTTGTGTGTATATTTAGCTATTTTCATTGTTATAATGGCTTAATATATCATCATTCTACTTCGGTGTTTTACATAGTAAATTATCTTCTTTCTAAGGTAGACATTTTAATAATTGTCTCAATAATCATTTATTATACTTTAAACAGATTTTTTTTTACTAGGAAGATCCATGTCTGAACTGTAATTCATTAATGTAACATTTCATAGTCAGTCACTAATAAATGTCTCTTATGTAAGTATATAATAAATCTGTATTCTCCTGTCATCTACTCTCAACTTTGTTATTAAAGATCAAATGCTGTCCTCTCCAATTAATACAGATATCATTTCTTTAAAATGTTGTTAAAATATTTAAAGACTGAGAGTTTGAACACAACAGTTAAAATTGTATTTCATATTTCAAGATAACCAATATACAAGGCAATATCAATAGAAGGGAATTGAATCTGGTACCATCAGATTGTGCAAGTGGAAATGTGGAGAGCTAGTCAATAAGAGAAACTGTCCAAAATGTAGAGGATATGGATTTGAAGATCATGAGGAATATAAAATTGCTATGATAGGTGCACTGATATATCGGTTCTTATTGGATTGGCACTGATAAAAGGAACATTGACATTATCAGCAATAGGCCTTTGTTTAGGCCAGTGTAGTTGATATTGTCACTGATAAATGCTGTATGCAGCTGCAGCATGCATGTGGCCAGGAATGCAGCCGGGCAGCATGGAGAGCAGTGTGCGGCTGGTAAGCCTGTGGGAGGGGAGTGGCCGAGGGAGGGAAGGGGCATGGGGAGGCCAGATTGAGGCTCCCACAGGTAAGGGGAGGTGCTGTGGGGCTTTCACAGTGGGGCTGGGGCAGGGGCAGATGCTGCCCAGCCAGGGTGGGGTGGGGTGCGGGACAGAGCCATGAGTGGCTTATCTGGGAAGCAAAGAGGGAGGGTGGCCCCCAGCACTGTGTGCACCCCTGGGGGAAATATTGGGGGTATGTGACCCCCTAGATTTGTGCAGAGGACAAGGGTAGGTTGCCTACTTCAGGCTCAGGGCCAGGGGCTGTGCCATCATCTTCCTGGAGGGTGTGCTGTCCTGGAGCTGTGCTCAAGGTGGGAGGGGCAGGCAGCAGCACTGGGAGGGGTGGCACTGGGATGGATGGCAGGCTACAGCTACCACAAAATTCCCCATAGCTCCCCTCATAGCCACCTCTCCCAGCACTGTTGCTGCCCACTGTGCCCCACCAAGCCCACTCCTAGCACATTTCTGGACCAGGCCCCCACCAGGAAGAAGTTGGCACAGCCCCTGGTCCCAGCCTGCAGCAGCCAGCCTGCCCTTGCCTCACCCCATGCACAAATTCTGGGGGGGAACAGGCTCTTCTGCCTCCCCAAGGGGTACACACAGATGCAGAGAGCCACTGCACCTCCCTACCCCACTGTATCCCCCAAACAGGCCACCCATCATCTGCCCCATGCCCTGCCCTGGCTGGGCAGCACCTGCCCCAGCCCCATTCCCTCCCTCACTGTGGGGGACTCAATCTGCGCCCCCATGCTCCTTCTCCACCACCACAGCTTTACCAGCTTAACACTGCCGTCCAAGCTGTTGGGCTTCATACCGGCTGCTGGATCAGTATTGGCCAATATGGCTGGCCATTGCTATTGGCTAAATAATCTTCATCAGTGCACCCCTAATTGATGAAACAGAGAAAGAGGAATTAATAAATGACATTAATTAAGAGTGAAGGTGATGAGAGTTTAAGTAAGTTTGGGTACATGGGGCAAGAGAAAAAAATGACTGAACAGTCTAGGGTTTAAAGTGCAATAACTGATAAGGTTGTATTTTCAGTCAGTTGAACTAAAAAAGAATAGTAGCAACATAGGAAAAATGAAGCATGATATAACAATTCTAAATCTCTCTATATAGTATAAATGTGTTGGACTATAGATTCAAATGCATGAAAACATAATATATTATTATTTATTGTTAACCTTCACCTAAAAAGTATTAGGGAATAGTTTACTTGGGCATTTTCATAGGAATTGCAAAATAGATATGGCATAATACACAGTACTTAAAGAAACAACAAAAGTTTCTGAATATAAGTATATAGAGAAAATTATTTGACCTTATATTGTATAATTTGATAAATATAATGTAACCATGCAAAATATTATAATACATACACACAAGAAGAAATGTCTTACATTAAACATTGGTTTTGGCATTTCCCTACTGTTTTGTTGAAAGCTAAAGAACCTTCACACTGTATTTTTATATATTTTAATTGCACATGGTTCCCTATGTGCAATTAAAATACATAAAAGATAATCACAGTAGAAATGGAACAACCATTGCAAATACTTAAAGGAAGGAACTCCAATCTCTAGGGCTTCTACTGGCATGCAAAGAAATACAATGCAAATATAGAGACATATTTGCATTCATCCAGATTAGATCTGGATCTTGTGAAGACTTAGGTCATGAAAAAGCATTTGTTTCCAGCTGTGGAAATTTCTCAGACATTTCCACTGCTAGAAACCTTTCCAAGAGAGAAAACAGTACAGGCATCCCAGAGAAGAGAGGAAGATGGTGGAGTGACAGGAACTCCTGAGACTTCAGTTTGGAGAACAGTCAGGAAGCAGCCTCCTCTATTCCCAGGGTGTGTCCCAATGATCATGCATGTGAGTTTTGTGGTACCTAAAAGCAGTCTGAGTCACCACAAACCATGCATGGCATATGTGCACCTGTTCGCCGTGCTGCTAATTTGCAGCACAGTGGGGTGTTTTGGACATTGGAAGATCAGTGTCAACTCCCCCAAAACAAACAAACAAAACAAAACAAACTGCTGCTGAAAAAAGCAGTGTGAACCACCAGAAAGGGAGCCTGGCTAGCAAGAGCCATGCTCTGGCTGCTAGCCATGTACTGACTGGCCAGCTTAGCACTGTTGCTGCCTCAGCAGGTCCCCAGAACTGCAGATAAGACTGCTGGGATAATCACAGGTGCTGGCTTCAGCCTCCTCTCTCCTACTTGGGTCATTTTGCCGTGCGCTGGAACACACGTATAGGGCTGTTTCTGGGGACAAACAGCAGCAGCATTAATATGTGTAATTGCTATTTGATTTGCAGGAAATGCATGTCCTTGCACATGTGCACTCATTGGAATGCACACCCAGTGTCTAGGAGTGGAGCAAAGGGAGCATCCTGGCAAAGCCTCAAGCCATTCCTCAATGGCTTGAGGGCAGTTTTTGGTTTGGGGAAGAGGCAGAGAATGTGATACAGAGTAAGTCCTCCTGGGCACATTGACTGGCCAGGAAGTGTGGCTTCCCATGAGACAGTCTGAATGGGGTCATCAGGAGCTTCAGGGTGGCAGAAGAGGAACAGACCAGTCACAATACCCTTGCAAGGGCAGTTACCTCTTATTGTAAGTAGTTCTGTTTATTAGTTCCTGTAAATAATAACTTGTTGTTGCATACTATAAGCCTCATTGAGATATTACAGGGAGCAGAGATTGCTGGTCCCCTCCCCATCCCTTTGGACAGGTCCAGGAGGGGATAATACCCAGCCTGTTCCCTAGGCCAGGCAGTACTCAGTTTGGGGAAGAGGTGGGGAGCTTTGCCTGCTGCTCCCCTGCCCTTCCAGACCAAACTGTTACAGGTACATGAGTTCATTCTTGCAAGAGAGAACAACTTTCTAATGAAGGGGAAAAATATATTTGCCCATTTGAGGGCAATTATAATGCCCATCTTTAAGAAAGGGAAGGAAAATCCAGGGAAGTAGAGACCAGTGAACCTCACCTCAGTTCTCGGAAAAATCATGGAGCAGGTCCTCAAGGAATCCATTTCTAAGCACTTGGAGCAGGGGATTAGGAACAGTCAGCATGGATTCACTGAGAGCAAGTCATGACTAACCAACCTGAGTGCCTTCTATGATGAGATAACTGGCTCTGTGGATTTGGGGAAAGAAGTGGACATAATATACCTTGACTTTAGCAAGACTTTTGATATCATCTCCCACACCATTCTTGCAAGCAAGTTGAGGAAGTATGGGTTGGATGAACGGACTGTATGGTAGATAGACAGCTGGCTGGATTGTTGGGCTCTACAGGTAGTAATAAATGGCTCAATGTTTAACTGGCAGCCATTATCAAGTGGAGACCCCCAGGGGTTAGTCCTGGGGCTGTTTGATTCCATATCTTCATTAACCATCTGGACCATGGGATGGATTGTACCCTTAGCAAGTTTTCTGGTTATACCAAGCCGTGGCGTATAGTAGATACACTGGAGCGTAGGGCTAGGGTTCAGAGTGACCTATACAAATTGGAGGATTGGACCAAAAGAAACCTCATGAGATTCAACAAGGACAAATGCAAAGTGCTGCACTTAGGAAGGAACAATCCCACGTACCACTACAGCCTGGGGACTGGCTGAGTAAGCAGCAGCTCTGCAGAAAAGGACCTGGGGATTACAGTGGACAATTAGATGAATATGAGTCACTAGTGTGCCCTTGTCACCAAGAAGACTAACAGCATACTGGGCTGTATTAAGAGGGGCACTGCCATCAGATCAAGGGAAATAATTATTCCTCTCCATTAGGTACCGATGAGGCCACATTTGGAGTTCTGTGTCCAGTTTTGCCTCCCTCCCCTTCACCCCCCACTAAAGAAAGGATGTGGACAAGTTGGAGAGAGTCCAGTGGAGACCAATGAAAATGGTTCAGGGGCTGAGGCATAAGACTTATGAGGAGAGGCTGAGGGAATTGTGTTTATAGTCTGCAGAAGAGAATACTGAGGGGGGATTGGATAGCACTTTTAACTACCCAAAAGAGGATGGAGCGAGACTTTTCTCAGTGGTGACAGACAATAGAACAAGGAGCAACCATCTCAAGTTGCCACAAGAGAAGTTAGATTGGATATTAAAAAAAACTGTCTTACTAGGAGGATGGAGAAGCACTTGAGCAAGTTACCTAGAAAAGTGGTGGACTCTCCATCCTTGGAGGTTTTTAAGGCCTGGCTTGACAAAGCCCTGTCTGGGATGATCTGTTTGAGGATTCTCCTGCTCTGAGCAGCGGGTTGGACTAGATGACCTCCTGAGGTCCCTTCCAATCCTAATTTTCTATGATTCTATCTATGGTTCTATGACATATTTCCTATGGGAGAAACTGAATGATTTTCCTGTTAGAAACATAGTACCCATACATAGCCTTCATAAGCACACCAGGCAACTGGTCGGCAAGAATGACTGGGCAGGGGAGCAGGCATGGATGGAGCCCCGGGTCCCCCCCCATCCGAGTCTGCTCCCCCTTCCCTCCTGTTGCTTGGGGTTAGGGCCTGCTCCCTTGCTTCCTGCCAGAGGTAAGGGAGGACTGGGACCAGGCCCAATGTGAGAGAAGACAGGGCACGAGGGTGGGGAGAAGCTGTACTGCTGTGGCAGGGGGGGAGCAGTGGGTCCAGGCCTACCTGGTGGTGGCAGGGGGATGGGAGGAGTGGATTCAGGGCCAATGCGGGGGAACGAGGCTGGGGGAGGAGTAGGTCCGGGCCCGATGGGAGGAGGAGTTAGCCCAGGCCCAGCAAAGGGAGGACGCTCACCCCTCCCTTATCCTCGCAGCTGCTGTGTTGGGCTGGGCAGGGTCAACTCTCCACCCCCGCCCACCCACTGCCACAGTGGGCCAGCTTTTCCTCTGGCTCAGTCTCGTTTTCCCACCCCCCTGCATCGGGCCCAGGCCCACTCCTCCTTTGGCCCCGACATCACTGCCAATGCCACTGTGAGTTTGCTCTTCCCCCTCCCTGTGTTGAGCCTGCTCAGGCACCAGAGGAGCAGGCTCGGGGCTGATGTGAGGGAGGGGGGTGGGAGAGGAGTGGGCCTGGGCCCAAGAGGGGGAGGAGGCCCGATTCTTCCCTCCCCCAGCCATTGCTGCAGCCACGTCAAACCAGTTGCGCTGCTCCCACTGTTTCCCCCTTCCCCTGTCATGGCGGGTTGGCTTTTCCCCTGCCTGGGCTTTCTCTCCCACCCTGCATTGGATCCACGCCCAATCCCCTCTCCCCTCCCCCCACATTATTACAGGGAGAAGGGCAGGGGGGAGCAAGGTCAGCAGGGCCATCTGCTCTATTGCTGCTGCCTCCAGGGAGTGTTTGTACCCGAAAGCTTGTACTCCCTGCTCCATTCCTGTGTCCACAGCATCATGGTGGATGGTTGCCTTCTGTCAGAATGCTTCTTCATGCTCTGATTGGTTGCTTGTCAACCAATCACAGAGCAAACAAAGCATTATGAACAGACAGGCAGACAGACAGACTTAGGCTTTTATAATATTAGAGTGGAATTAACATCACTTTGATGATGAAGTTGTAACATGCTCAAACTATTGTAGGCTCAGTAACCAAAGTTGATACTTTTTTCAGCACTGTGAAGTTGTGTTGGTAGGTGTTGGTAGGTGGCAATATGCACTGTAGGTCAGAGTTTTTAGAAAGTGTGTATCTGCTTAAATCTTGGGTTAAGTTTCATAAATCAAAATAATTTTTTGCTAGACATCATAAAGTCACTTTTTCTTCAGCTTATGGCCACCAGAATTCCTTTTGGCTCTTTTAACAGTATTTCTGGGCCACAGCACTGCATAGGAACTAAGAAATGTACTGAGCACTTAACTAAAGAAAGTATGTACAGTACGTATTTTCTCAAGTGCCTACCTAATGATTTTAGCAACAAACAACCAAATAAAAAAAGAGAAAGTGCAAGAGAGAGAAATTTTGCACAGACTGAGTACCGAGTAGGGATATTTGCCTTATTTACACTTGAGTAAATACCTATCTAAATACCTGCTGCAGTTTCAACTGGGTGGTGCATTATTTCCTTTTTTAAAACATGGGGTCAGATTTTATTTTATGCATTAGACATCTACAGACTTGGGCACCAAAGTACCACTATTCAAACCTAAAAACCATTAATAAATCTTTGTAACACATCATTTTACCCTTAAGAGTTGCATAAAAGAACTGACAATGAGAAGAATTTAACCACCTTTTGTATGAACCATTTCTCAGGGATTTGAACAGGTTGGAATGAAATTGCAATTAAGCTCCTAAATTCACTTCCACACCCAGTAAATGGAAGAGAATCTGGCTGAAGGTCATCTGTTGTTTTATGATGTTAGATTGATGCTTCACTTGTCAGTAGGGCTGTGTGAAATGGCATTGTTCCGTTTCAACTTGTGTTTTGATGGAACAGCGTTTTGTTTCAAAGTTAATTGTAATTTGAAACCACTGTTCTGTTTTGTTTTGTTGAAACAGTTTCGCTGTTTTGAAGTTGTTTTGACTTTTCACTCATAGGCTATAATGGGGAAGCTTAAAACAGCCTATAAATTTGTCATTTCTAGCCTGATTTGGATTAAGCTTGCAGGAATAATAGCCCCTTCTGGGGACATGAAGCTTGCCTAGTTTCAAGGAAATAGGTATAGGGGTTTTGGGGAAACTGTACCTCAAAATCTTGAAAGCGAAACTTATGTCATGTGTATGTGTTAAGCTACAACAGGGTCAAAACTGTAGGCATGCCAGCTCCTGATGAGGCAACGAAGCCTGCCATGTTTCAAGGAGATAGGTGTAGGGGTTTAGTGGAAACTGTACCTCAAGCTGCTGACAAGCAAAACTCATGACATGGGTGACACTGTGTATGTATTAAGGCACAGCAGGATGAAAGCTGCAGGGATGGTAGCACCTGCTGAGGCCACAATGCCTGCCAGCTTTCAAGGTGATAGGTGCAGGGAGAGCTTGGGTTCTGCGGCCCTGCATCTCTGGCTTCTGACAGGCAACACATGTGGCATAGGTGGTTAACACCGTATGTGTGTTAAGGTGTGCCCTCACTCAACTGACCCCAAGGCAGAAAGAAGGGCAGGTCAAACAATGCTGCCTTTTATGCAGTTTTTCCATCCCTCCCCCAGAGTACTGGGATTGGAAGGGACCTCAGGGAAGGATAGTTTTATAGTTTCATAGTTTCATAATAACTAGGGTCAGAAAGGGCCTAGAGCAGGCCATCTAGTCTGACCCCCCACCAATGGCAAAAACGAGTCCAGGGGTCACAGGACCCCAGCCAAGTACCTATCCAATCTACTCTTGAAGATGCCCAAGGTAGGAGCAAGAACAACTTCCCTAGGAAGCTGGTTCCACTTCCT
>JAGPOW010003642.1:72242781-72257368 GCA_030014935.1 Caiman crocodilus | reverse complement strand
CCGAGACCAGGACCAGATCCAGCAGCGCATCCCCCCTGGTGGGGCCATGCACCTCCTGGACCAAGTGGAGGTCCTGCAGCTCCGCCAGGAACCTCCTGGTCCTCTCGGACTTAGCCGACTGCTCCTCCCAGCAGTAATTGAAATTCCCCATGACATGCCCCTCCCTCTCCTTACTTTAGTTTATGTTTCCCTGAAGGCAAGCCCAGCTTGAGTTTTGAAATTTGAAATGTTTTGAAAATTTCTAAATGTTTCAACTTGCCTTGTTTTGTTTTGAGGCTGTTTCAAAGCTCTCTGTTTCATTTTGATTTCACTGTTTTGAGTTCAAAATGAGTAGAAACAGTGTTGAAATGAAACTGCTAGTGAGATTTTGCAGTCCTACTTGTCAGTGGATTCAGTTATCTCAGTAAATAATGATTAAGTGACTGGTCCTGCATCTCCTCTTCACATATAATCACATTATCTAAAACACTTGAGTAACAATTTTGAGAGCTGTTCGCTATATTTGTAAAGCACTTTGGAATAGAAAACAGAAATTAGCATACTGAATCAGACCACTGGTCCATCTATTTCAATATTGGCCACAATGACCAATACCATAGGCTTTAGAGGAAAGTTTAGGGAACTCCACAGTAGCCAGATAGGGGACAATCTGTCTTCCCCCCCAATTCTGTGTTATCCACATCTTGAATAGAGGTTGGTTTAAATCCTGAAGCTTGAGGCTTAATATTCTTTTCATAATGTTTAATTATATTTATGATAGTCCTGGATGTTCTTGTTTCTATATAAATGTCCAATCCCTTTCTGATGAATAATATATGGTACAAATATAAGATGTAGTTTAACTATACCTTCTCTGCTGGTGCATGCCCTGTGCAACCACTTATACCAATGCAAATTGCTATAAATACTATAAAGCCAAAATGGCACTGCTTATAGGCATTTTCTCTGCTTTTTGCATTGGTTTGAGTGAGTACAACAGGCACAGTAAAATGGAGAATCAATACCTCACAGTTTAGATGGCATTTGGTCTTGGAACATCAATGACTTTCTCAAAATCTTGAATAGTTAGATGCCTACAGAATTCTGCTTTCTGACTTGGCATTTCAGGATCTCTCTATTTTCCTTAGTGCTGAGAATATATTTATAACATGAAAAATACAAACTTTTAAAAAATGTGAATTATTCAAAATGGTATAGAATTTATACTTGTTTGTTGAGTGTCTCATTTAACAATCCAGAAAGCATTGCAATTTCTTCCTTTTCTTTTTTTTTTTACTTTACATCAAGGGAAAAGACCTCCGTTCAACAGGGAGAGGGGAAAAAAGCACATTAGTAGAACATGCTGAAGGGTAACCAACAAAGAAACCACTCAACCTGCAAAATTAACTGTTTTTAGTTTCTATAATCTTCGGGAGGGAGGCCATGGGTGCTAAGATTGGTTTGGATGTGAATGTTAGATTGATTGATGATGTTCTGAAAGTTTAGTGATTCTATCATATATCATAGCCACCACACAGAGGATTTCCAGTTGTGACTAGGATCCTAGAGTGCTATTTTACTGCAGCACATACTTAGCCTGAAGAATATTGCACATTTGTTGATATGGTTTCTAAAAGGATTTCTTATCAAACCAAGACATACCAGTACACCTGGGAAATAGGTGAGCCAAAACTTTTTTGTCTATAAGAGGTCATCAAACTGTTTAACTGCTTCTGTACCATTGCAAGAACAAACCAGACTCTGATTAGTGAAAGGTTATTGTGCTGTTTGAGAGTGCAACAATCTCATCAAGGCAATAAAAGAGCCTGAGTTATGAAGATGCTAGTGTTTATAGATTTGTGATTATAATTTTGCTGCATAGCACACATTGGGTACTATCTCTATGTAGGCAGATAGACAGACAGACAGAAAGTGATTCCATAGATAAACAGATAGTGATTGACATAATCACTTTTTAACATCCACTCTGTGGGTACATCGACAAATGCAATTAATGTGCCTGAATTTTACTGTGCAGTAAATTCAGGTGCATTAAGCTTTGCCTAGAAATATGTCTACACATGTGCCTTGTCCAGCACAGATTTGTGCCCAATAGGAGCAGTCAGGTCAGGACTCCTCCTGCCCTGTTCTGCCTCTCTGCAGCAGCCAGGTGGAGCTGCAGGCTCTGGCTGCAGTTGCCCAGGTGGTATAGGTACTCTTTAAAAGGCTGCCCCATGCCTTGTTCCCTAGCCATATGCTTCTCTGGCCCGGAGCAGTTTGCACCCTGTTCAGGGTGGGCAAAGCAACCACCAGGAAGGCAGTCCTAGAGGTCTGTAGTTCTCTCCAAGACATGCTAGCCTACAGCATGCTACAGGTCATTGGCCTATAGGTTGCTGACCCCCTGGAGGTAGGTTTCCAAGTACTCAGTGTATTGGGGTCCTTGATGGGATACACATTCCCATCACCTGCCCATCCTGGGTAGACCACCCTTACTGCAGCTGGCAGAACTTCCACTCCATTGTGCTGCAGAATGTGGTAGACCACTGAGACACCTTCAAAAACATCTGTGCTGGCTGGACTGGCAGTGCCCATGGCACCCGGATTTTCCAGAACTCCCCCCTGCCAGTTCTTATAGAGAATAGCTGCTTTGTGCCAGGTGTCTTGAATCTGCAGCTGGGCAACCTGACTGTCCTACTGCTCTTCACTGGGGACCCCACTTACCCACTGCTGCCATGGCTCATGTGCCCCTAAATAGCCAGCTCAGCCCACTCCAGGCATACTTCAACAGATCCCTGGACTGGAGCTGTGCACTTGTCAAGTTTGACTTTGGATGCCTCAAGGGAGGGTGTACCCTCACCACCCACCCAAGTTTGCAGAGGACAACATTCCCCGGGTCATCGCCATAGCTTGCATGCTGCACAATATCTTCAAGGCCTGAGGGAAGCTCTTCCATGAGGCTTGGATGGAGGAAGCACAGCAGGTGGAAGACACCTAGCACCATGACTGCCAGTTGTGGTGGCACTGACAATGATGTCCATCCCCAAGGCCCTGGATGGGCTGCACACTCAGAAGTGGGGGCCAGGGCACTGTGTGCATGAGGTGTTGGCAGACCACCTTCTCTTCCACGCCCCCATGAATCCAAGGCCCACAGTGCACCCCAAAGACATGATATACAGGTTCCAAACACCAATCTTTATTTCCTTCTGGAACACAGCAACAGATACACCCTCCCTTCTCAAGAACAGACTCCCTACTGCTCTCCCTGCCCAACAACATACCCCACCCCTAACCCCAACATCTGCCAACAATAAAGCACTTTCTTCCCTGTGAAACTATTTACACTGGTGCATTGACAATTGTCAAGGGGAGGGGAGGATGGGGCGGATGCACCTACAGTATGAATCCACTAGCTGCTCCCTCACCACAGTGACCAGACAGTCCAGGAGCATGCTGCAGTC
Organism: Caiman crocodilus; assembly: GCA_030014935.1. NCBI lineage: Eukaryota > Metazoa > Chordata > Crocodylia > Alligatoridae > Caiman > Caiman crocodilus. The sequence goes on along the minus strand of JAGPOW010003642.1, from coordinate 72,253,931 downwards.
CTTGGTCTGGTATTGGCACAGGCAGTGTGTATGGAGGGTGCTGGCCAATGGTGACAGCATCCTTCCAGCCACATCTCCATTAGTAGCTGGTGATTCTCCCCTGCGTGCACCTGTTGGATCTGCAGAGCAAGGATGGAGCAGCTCATTGCAGAGATAACATGCACTGTACTGAGGGGCTGTGTATTGCCTGGCCTGAGTGTGAGGGGCATACATCCACAGGTGTTCAAGGACCATGGTAAGTTGGCCAGGCAGGCCCTTCTATGGGCAACTGCTGGCTGAGCCCTCTGTCCCACTCCTGCAGCTGGAACAGCCAGTTCTCTTGGTGCTTGTCACAGGCAGCCTCCCTTCTCTGTCCTCTACCCAGGGAGGGCCAAGTCTGGCTTTTGCAGGGCCCCTGGTTCCAGGCCTGCAACCCAGGGGCAGACAGGTGACCTGGCATGAGTCTGGGTGGTTGTGGTGCTCCCTTTCCCTCCTGGACCTCCTCTCTGTGCAGGGCTTACCAGATGGGCATGGCATGCAGTCCCGGTGGTCAGACTCAGTCCCTGACTGTGGTGAGGTGGTCCATCTGCTTGTGGTGTGCTGACGTGTGGAGGCATGGTGCCTGGCCACCCAGTCAGTGGCCCCCTTTGGTCAGTGGTTCCCTTGGGGGAGAAGCTGAAGCTGTTTGCTGCTGGGGCCATCCCCACCTTGTCCTTCTCGCTTGGGGTATACTTCTGAAGTTGGCAGGACAATGGTAGCCCAGCTGCCCAAGCTGCCAGATGAGACCACAGCTGGGGAGCATTCTGGGATCTGGTTCTTGAGGCCCAAGGCCCTTCCCTCCCACCCCCCCACTGAGCCTTCATGCTTGCTGGGACATGGTGCAGGCTCCAGCAGCCCACCCATCCTGGAACAGATGTGGTGGGCCTCACCAGGGTCTGTCAAGCCCAGAATCTGACCCTGCTGCTGATGGAAGGGCATGGACCTGTGGCCAGCATCAGACCAATGATTGTGGTCCTTGACTCAGACCCATTGGACTCGTCAGACTTTGACCTTCACACAGCATTGTCAACTGGAGCACTGGTGGCCATGTTCCCACATGTATTCCTCTGTTGGCTCTGGTGGGCAAATTGTTGCTGAATCTCCATGGCATCTCAGACTGCAATGAGGTCTGTGATCACCTGATCAGTCCAGTTTGACCCATGGGGTGCTATTTCCATCATCAGGGAGGCTGACATGGCAGCTGCTGCCAGAGGCCTAACGGAGTCAGGCCAAGGCTCTGGGTACGGCATGTGTGCACTGGTATAGGGCACAATGCCTGGGAGGCAGACTCTGCCTGTGTCGAGTGGGGGATAGGGGATAGAGCCAGGGTCCGCAGGGCTGCTGAGCCCAGCATGTGCCTGTAGTGATGGGACACAGACCCCATGGGCCAGGCAACTGCTGGCATGGGCCATGGGAGGAGTGGGGGCACAGCCAGGGTTTACAGGGCTGCAGCAGCTGGCATGTGTACACACTGGTGGGCCATGGTGCCCAGGGGCACACAGCAGCTGCCACAGGCCCTGGGGATCAGGCCAGTGGTCCAAAGGTGAACCTGACATGAAGAATGAGCTGTCTCTACCACATGGCTGCACAAACTGCCAGCCAAATGGCTTTGAATCAAACAGGAGGCTGGTGTGGTTCATTGGGCACAGTTTGTGCCTGTCAATGTACACACGAGTTATTGTGCATTAGTTAATTTTCCATTTTCTGAGAACTTGTATCTATCACTACTAGCAAACAGTGCATTAGACTAATATAATGCACAGTAATTGCTGTGCACGTGTAGATGGTGATGCTTTACTGCACATTATATTAGCCTAATGTAGAGTAAAGCATCTTGTGTACATGCACCCAATAGTGGCAAGCATGTAGAAAATTATGATTATTATTATTTTTGGTATTGCTTTTGTTGTTTTGGCTGCTCAAAATTGGCAAGAATGTACAATGTTATTATTATTATTATTATTATTGGTTGTTGTTGATGATTTGTTTTGCCTTAGGACAGTGGTTCTCAACTCTAGGCACCCCTTGTTAGACTTAGGCACCCCTCAGAAAACGCCAGCTCTGCGTTTTCACTCACTTTTTTATTATGAAAAAATAATAGAGCAATTCTGTTACAAAGAACTCAGAAGCCCACATAACAGGTCAGCATGTTTCTGATGCTATGAATTCCTATTTGAAATCTCTGGGTTTATCTTACGAATTGTGTGTAGGTATTTGCACATCTAACAGTGGCAATACTGTGCAGCACTTTGCTGTGCCCTATAAAGGATTTCATGTCACCCTAGAGTGGTTCAGAATTACTGCCTGAGGGAGACATTCGTGAAGGAAGTTATGTATGAAAATGCTCAGTGTCCTCACACTTAAATTTTAGGTGACTGACTCCTTAAATGGAATTAACAAACAAGATATAGGTACTTAAGACTGTCTCTAGACTGCAAGATTACTGTGCACAGCAACAGTGTCCTCAAACATATTATCCTACTCATGATACCACTGCAGCCTGAAGCAGTATAGCCATATCTGTATGATGCAAGGATTTGGACTGGCCAGGGAGAGGCAGGCACAGCTGGGTGCCTGCAGGTTCTCCCATGGCTCCTCCAGCTGTGCCTACCTCTCCCCAGGCAAGAGGAGCCTCAGGAGAAGCCCCCATGGCTGCCGTGCCTGGCCTCAGCTCCTGCCTGGCGCCAGCCTCCTGGCACTTAAAAAAAAAAGACCTTGCACTCAATGGCTGCAGCAGCAGTGAATAGGACCTCTAGGGGCTCATGGCAGAGGTCCCCCCATGCAGCGCAGGGCAGTGGCGGGTAGTAGGGATCACCCTCCCCCACTTGGCACTCATGTGGCAGCTGTCACATTGTGCAGGTGCTGCATGGGTTAGCAGGGTGCCGTGCACTGTCCAGGAGCTAGGGCAGCTCCAACAGTCAGCCAGAGCCCAGTACCATTCAGCCCCAGTGGGCCCAGCTCCCAGACAGCATGCAGCACTCTGCCAAGCCACACTGTACTTGTGCCATGGGGCAGCTGCTGTGTGGGTGCCAGGTGGGGTGGTGGTCCTACTTGTCCCCTCTTGCCTCACACTATGTGGTGGGGCTCTGCTATGAGCCCTCAGAAGCCCTGATTACCACTGCTACAGCTGGTGAATGCTGGACTTTTTTTTCTTTTTTAAGTGTTCGGCATGGAAGCCATGGGGGCTTCTTCCTTAGCTCCTCTGGCTACACCTGCCTCTGCCCCAGTGAGAGAAGCCACAGGAGAAGCCCCCATAGCTGCCCTGCCCAACCCCATCTTCCGCCTGGCCCCAGCCTCCTAGCACTTTGAAAGGAGGGCTGCGGGGTTGTTGCAGACTCTTCCCAGGGGGCAAGGATCCCCAGATCTGCATGTGGGATGACAGTAGGCTGCTGTCCCTCCCCCAAACCACTGGGATTGGAAGGGACCTCAGGGACAGATCACAGACACTGGCCAGCTGCAGGTGTCAATATCAGATAAGTCCTTTTCCTGCGCTTCCCCCTCCTTCTTCTGAGTTTCTCTTTCCCCACGAGCCCACTTCTGAAACATTCCAAAACATTTCTGAAACTTTTCAGAGATGTTTTAGAGTCTTCTGTTTCATTTTGAATTCAGTGTTTCAGGCACCAAACGGGCCAAAACACCTCTGAAACAAAACGTCTGCTGAAGTTTCACACAGTGCTACTTAATAGCAGCCTTCCACTACCTGAAGGGGGTTTGAAGGAGGCTGGAACTAGATTATTCTCAGTGGTGGCAGATGACAGAACAAGGAGCCGTGGTCTCAGGTTGCAGCAAGGGAAGTTTAGGTTAGATATTAGGAAAAAAATTCTTACTAGAAGGGTAGTAAAACATTAAAACAGGTCTCCAAGGGAGATGGAAGTTTTTAATCCACCTAGACAAAGCCTTGGCTAGAATGATGTAGTTGGGGATGGTCCTACTTTGAGCAGGGGGTTGGACTAAATGACATCCTGAGGTTTCTTCCAACCCTCGTTTTCTATGACTATGATAAATGAGGGTAATAATAGTTTTCAAATGTGTGTTTAATGTAAAAAATAACCTAGGTGGACAAGATTCTTTGGGTAAATCTGATATCTTTTATTACACCAACTAAAATAATTAGAAAAATTTCTTCTTGCAAGGTTTTGGGTACAAACACCCTTCTTTAGGCAGAGGGAGCACCTGCAGATTAACCACAAAGACCTCATCTGCCTATGTCCTTAGACCAAAACAGCTACAACCAACACCCATGAAACATGGAAAGTAACCTACAAATTTGCGTTTGTGCCTTTAAGGTTTGTTTGTAGTAACAATGGTTGTTTACCTAGAAGGAGGAAATATAGACATTCTTTGTATTAATAAATCATGAGACTGGCTCTGGTGTTATAATACAGTTTGGTATTATTCCCTTTCTAGTGTGTAAGCAATTGATTTCATGATTTTGGGCCTTTCTTCACAAGTGGGAGGATCAGAATTTTTTATATAACATTTGAGATTGTCTTATTGTCAAATGATTCAAAAGCTTAGCATTATACTAAGTATGATACTGCTAGCAAAAAAAATCACAAGAACAGGAAACACTGACAACTATATAAAAAGTAATATAATTGCAGCTAAATTTCAGAAGACAATATATTTGAGTAACCACTAAGTATTTTACCATATTTATTTTTTAAAATAGATTTGACTTCTCAAGACTTTAATACAGTGACTAAATTCAATCATAAATGCGAGAGAGCAATTATATGTGTTTTAATCAGATTTAAATAATCCTTTGTTGCTGAATTGCTACTAGTGTTTTTCATACATGAGTTGTATACCCAAGTGTACCCAAACACACACACACACACACACACACACACACACACACACACACACACAGTGACATGCATATAATTGTGTTTGTAGTTTGTGTGAATATGTTTATGTTCAATGTAGCAGCTGCAGCTGCTGTGGGAACCAAGAGTCTGACCTTTGTGTGCATAAAGGCTTAACCATAAAATTACATTAGTGAAGGGTTTATGTGATTCATTGCCTTGGTTCTAGAAAAAATAAACTGTGACTGATCAATCATATGTGCAAATGAAGCCACGATGTATGATTCAAATATATATTCATATGGTGTAAAATTCATCCCTTTTCAGCACAGCAAGAAAAGTATCTACCCTCAACTCAATGGCAACTGGTAGCACATTTCTGTAACTTCTATATTAACTCTCGAGTCAAACTAGGTGGAAATTTTATAACTACCTATTTTTTTCTCTTAAAAAATTATTTGCCAAAATTATAACTTTTTGCAGAAACGTACTTTTGTCTGGAAGATTTTATACATCCCAGCATAGACTTTCTGGTCAAAAACAGGAAAAGAAAGAGATTCCCTTATCCAATAAGCCAGTAGCCTGTGGGTTAGGTTTCTAATGAGGTTACCGAATCAAGTGGCAGAGGGACATGGTTGTTCCATAGCATTAGTATCTGCTGTAATCACTATCTTACTTTCTATTCCTAGTGAAAATGTTTTGTTTTGTTTTGCTTTTTGTGCTTTCAAAAATATAGGTCTCGACTGAAAACAGATTTCAAAATCTCAATCTATTTCATGAAACTAAATTCTTGTTTTCTAGCCACTCTTAGTTCACAATCCTTAAGTAGTTTTGCATGTATCTACAATGAAGCTTTTTAATCCCAACTTGAGTATTGCTTGGCCCATTCTTTTGCCTGCTCCTTGTGGAGGAAGGGTGCTTTACCTAGCTCTGATGTATTTGGATAGTCTAGAGGCACTTCTATGGCTTGGTTTACCACTATTTCCAAATAAAATGTGAAAACCAGTGGGTCTTCTGTGCTGGGGCCCTAGAGCAGCCACTGCTTTGAAGTGAGCATTTCATTCATTTCACATTGTTAGAACAAAGACAAAATTCACTTCAGTTCTCCTGTATGTACAAACACATTTCTTATATGAACATGCAAATTAGCACATACATTTTTATGTCAAGAGGAAAGTGATATATGTATCTCTAGACTGTGGAAGCGGCTTATTGCTTCTTATTTTAAAACAGGACCACTTAGATTAGGGATTGGCAATGTTTTTTGGCAGCACACCAGAATGACTCACCTCAGGACCTAGGGAAGAAGCTATCTTTAGAACTTAGCCCCAGCCCTAAGGCTTCATCCCACCACTACTATTCTTTGCCTGGCCATGGTACAGCATGGGTGAACCTCCCTGCTCCCCCAGCTGCCTAGCTGCCCAGCCACCCTGCTATGGTGTGGTGCAGTTAAAGCCACTCGCTACCAAATATTGCTGAAGGCCCCTGCTATAGGCTGGATGCAATTATTTTGAGAACCAGATCTGGCCCACAGGCCATACAAACTCTGATTTGGGTGATCAGATATTGTATATATAATTTCATATATATATTTAGACTTAGTTCAAGTGGTTAAAATTCCATTTCATTGTCAACAACAGCTCTCAGACATTCGTGCCTTTATTGTCAATAAAACATTTGAATTCTTAAACATACAGTTGAACTTGCACAATGAATTTGTAACAAATGGTTTGACGTGCAAGTAACCAAACCACGAAACAATTTTTCTTTAAAAAACTTCCCATTTAGGCAGAAACTAAACAGAAAAATCCTTCACGATCAACTGGCAGACTTTAAAAATGAGGTTTAAAATCATCTGCATTTATGACCTAAAAATGAAAATGCTTATCAACCCGACTTTAGCCAGAATAACTTAACCATGGTGATCTGTTACTCTATTTTGAATAAATGTGATCACCTTAAAATCAGTTGCCAGTACATATAAACCACCGAGAAGAGATGGAATGAAATATACCAGGAATTAACTCATACTCCAACAAAGGATAGATTCTTTTCTTACGCCAGCACTAGTGTGCTCAACCCTCTCCAGGGGTTTTGTAGCACCAGCATAATATGTTTCCATGATGGTAGTAAGTTTAACATTCTAAGTGATATTGTGATATAGCCTGAGGCCTTCAACCCTGCCAAATTTTTGGCTCTAAAGGTTTTTCATTTTAGTTTGAATGCTTTCCTTTTGCCTGAACTTTTAAAATAAAAATTCTGAAGGAAAGAGGAAGCATAGTCTGGGCTTCAGTGTAGAGAAATCCAGGGAGAGAGCAATGATTGTGTGACTTAGAATAGGTCATTGAATTTCTTAATGACTAGTTCCTTCATCTGTGGAACGAAACTAATCTGTCCCTTTCAGCAGTTCAGAATGCTTTTAGATATTTTAGGTATCCAGGTTGTAGCTGTATTGGTTTAGAGGAAAAAGCAATCAGGGCTTGTGGTAAAGGTGATATCCTTTATTAGACCAACTAGATTTTTGCAACAACAACAACAAAAAATCTTTAATTAACAGCTTTCAGGCACAAAGGGTGTTTGTGCCCCAAAGCTTGCAATTAAAGAATTTTTTTTTTGCAAAAATCTAGTTTGTCTATAAAAGATGTCATCTCTATCACAAGCCCTGATTGCTTTAGATGTTTTGGCTCTTTCAGTCAAAATCTCTGAAAAATCTGGAGTGTCATTTTTATTTATTATTAAATGAAAATTTAATCACAATTGTTTAGAATACCAAAAGGACTCAGAAGGCTTGTCTGGCTGTTTCAGAGAAAATACACAAAGCAAGCATAAGTGACAACCAACTGTGATTTATGGAGTTTATATCCACTGAGAATTTCTGGTAGCAAACCATAGGAGCACTACTTAAGAAGATAGAATTAGAACCCAATATATAGCTTCTTACCTATTTTTTACTTTCAAATGTAGTTTGGTATTTATTTGTTTCTATTTCACACTTTATCTTTTTAATCCTTAGTTGTATCAGTTAGTAAAAACCCTGGAGGATTTTTGATGGATTTAAACACATGAAGTTGAATAACTGGATGGCAGATGAATTGTAAAATGGATACAAAAGTGGTATTGTTAAAGAGTAAATTGAAGTCCTCATGTAGATATAGCAGACTTTACAAAGATTTGCAAAAAGCAAAGTCCATAAACATTCTTTCCAACCCCTAAATAATTTATGCTGGTTTTCCCTGAATATCTTCCAGTTTGTTATCAACAGGCTCAGTCCTGATATATTTCAGCATCTTAGCAGCGAGGCTACCACTGCCCCTAAGAGAAACTGTCATCTCCTTTACATGTTGCCCTTCCACATATAGCTCACAGCTGTGTTGACTGTTTATAAATATATTTTCATTGTGACATCATATCTAATTTGGTGTCCACAAGTGTCTTTTGATTTATCTGCTACATATTTCCTTCTCCTTAAATAACCTTGCCATGGCTAATATCACCTTACAGTATTTTAAGTCTTTTTTCTCATGTTGAATTTATTATAAACTCTTCTTCATATCTACTGATGAAAGCACAAGAAATAACAGGAAAAAAATTGCAGTAAGTGAGAGTTAAGATATCAGGAAACAAACATTCTAATTGCAAGGGTAGTTAAACTCTGGAACAAATCACCTAGAGATGCTACTGAATCTCCATTACTGGAGGTTTTTAAAAGCAGGTTAGACCAATAAATATCTTCTAGTCATAATCTAGGTATCGTGATCCTGAACTCTCAAGATATATTCCAGCCTTTTTTTTTTTTTTGCTATTATTCTCTTTGGTATTTTCTAGTTACTTTCCCAAGGTCCCCCATAAGGCACCAAGGTTTCTCCATAATATTGATAGTAACACTTTCCTAATAACATGTTAGGGATTGTTACACTTTACACTATAAGTCAAAAAATCTAAATCAGCTTAGTGTTTTCAGTTTAGTGGAGCAGTCACACCTTATGGTGAAAAATCATCTCTGACTGTCCTTCACCTGCACAGTTGTGACTTGCCACTAGCAGCCTGGCGTGCCGGGGCAGGACTAGGAGGTAAGGGCAGGACTGGCTTACTGCTCCTGTTTGGTAGAGTGAGTGCCACAGCCCTGGAGTGCTTGGTACCCTACCACTGCCGTCTGGACCAGTTCACTGCTTGAGCTCTGAGGGACTCAATCTTCTTTTTCTTTGTATCTTACCCCACTGTGCTGCCCCTGCCTTGGATGCCAGCTGGCCTGGTACTGCCTGAGCTCCAGAAAGGATTGGGACCCTTGGAAGTCAGGCAGCACTTGGCCAGCTGGCAGCCTGACTGGTGGCAGCAAACTCCAGAGGAAAAAAAGGATAAGGCCCTGAGGACATGGGCACACACCCCAGCAGGGCTGGGCATCTGGACCGGTTCCTGCTGACCCCACACTTCGCTGGGGTGTGTAGGGTTCAGCCACTGGCTCTCCCTGCCTGAACTGCTTGACAGTGGCTGTGGTTGGCAAGTACCTGAAGCTCCTTAACTCCCCGTAGCAGCTGGGCAGCTCCAGGCATGGAGTACATGGCTTTGTGCTGCCAGTCTGGGTTGGGGCAGCACAGAGCAGGCAGGGAGGCTGTGCTGCTCACAGCCATTTCCCAAGCCTAATGTGGGTGGAAAGTCCCCTGTATCACCTCTGCCAAGGCATGATCCCAGACCACTGGGCCTGAGCAGAGTGAGTGAGCTCCAGGGTTCTGGTACTGGCTCTGCCTGGTGGAAGCAGCAAGCTGGTTTTGCCCCTAGCTTCTAGTCCTGGTCCAGGAACATGGTGTGGGGGGAGGTGAGGAGGGTTACAGGGATGGGAACTGGGAGGCAGCTGGGTTTGGGAGGCAACTGTGAGCAGTGCAGCACTGAGCTGTGAGCAGGTAGGTGGTGGGAGCTATCTGGCTGCTACAGGGTATTCAGAGGCTTCAGGCACCTACCAACTTTGGATGCTACAAGATGAGCCAGGTGGGGGGAGCCGATGACCAGACTCTGCACAGCACTGTGGAGTGCAGAGTTAGTGGGATCCAGCTTTGGGCTGCTATATTACAGCTGCTAAGCTCCACCCTACTTCAGCTGCCCAACCTCACTGGGGCGTGTGTCCAGGTCCTGTGGTTGCAGGTACTGCGAGATGGACACAATGCAGCACAGTGCAGGGCTGGGTGGAAGTTCAACCATGGGTCAGTGGGAGGGTGAGCACCAGTCTGTCATCCCTCGCAAGCACTGTGGTTCTAGTTCAGCTCAGGCATTTGGAGCAGCAAGCCAGTCTGGGAGGCAGCACCAGGGCACTGGTGCTAGCTCTGTCTGGCAGGAGCAGCAGGGCATAGGCACCATGCCTGGCCCTGCTGCACCCCAGTGTCCCTGCTCCAAATCAGAAGGGATTGGGATGCTGGACCACTTGAGTAGAAAAGCGGTGGAGAGTGGCCATGACTTAATGGCACAGGAGCAAAATTAGCCAGACTAGAGATAATCCTGCCTCAGAGCGGAGTAACTTTGAGATGGATAATGACTGCCTTAAGCTACTTAAAGTGTTAATGTGCAGCTAATCCAAGGGTTAAAAGCTCCAGAAGCTGCCTAAAATTATGATGTAACAAGGCCCTTATATGTAGACAAGAACACGTACCCTAGTGTCATTTGTATTGGTTTTTCTTATCAGTGAAAATTACAATAGGATCTGGAACTGACAGATCTTCAGCCATCTGAGGGTATCTGCATGCATTAGGTTATTAAGGCCATGCCTTGCCACTCAGTAGTGAGGAAGCAGGTAATAGATTTTTTACCCTTGAGAAAATGACTACCTTAGAACAGACACCTATTATACCATAGAAAATGACACCTTAGAATTTCGCGCTGGCGGAGAGCAGGAGGAAGCGAAGAGCGACGACAACGGGAAGAAAGCTTTTTCTAGTAACATGGTGAGTACATGCAGTGCCACTGTTAGGGGCCTGGCCCCTCCCCCTCCCCCTCCCTCTTCCCTGGTGCGGTCCCCCGCCGGCGCACCTCTGAGGCCACCACCTAGCCCCAGCCCCTGGGGGGCTGGCTGTCCACCTCCCCCATCCTGGCTGGGGGTGGTGGCTAGGCGGGGCTTCCAGGGGTGGGGGTGGTGCCTGGGGCGTCCACCTGGCTGCCCCTCTTGTGGCCATCTTCAGGCCCTGGAGGACTGGCTGCAGGAGCTCCAGGCAGAGGTGAGTAGGCTACGGGGCATCCGGTAGGCAGAGGATGAAATTGACATGTACTTCTGTTCTCTGCAGGGCCAGAAACCTACTGAGGAGCCCCCCAGACCCAGAAGAGCGACTCGTCGGTGGCAGC
>JAGPOW010003642.1:72225601-72235619 GCA_030014935.1 Caiman crocodilus | reverse complement strand
AAACATGTATGTGTGTGTATATATACACACACACACACACACACACACACACACATATGTGTATGTATGTGTGTGTGTATGTGTGTGTATATACACACACACACACACACACACACACACACACACATGTTTCCTGTTCACTGACACTACCGGGCAAATCTGATGAAGTCAGTTTGATGTACTGGGCACAATAACAGTCTTTCATTTCTTCCAATGCATGACACCCTAGGCTAAAGCAAAAGCACATTTCCAGCAGTTATTATACGCAAAAAACAGAGACATGAAATAGAGAACCATACATATTATATGTTGGCCATTACATTTTAGTTTGTTCCATCACAGCCCAGTTAAAAAGTTAGTGGTTGCATCTCTTGAGCCAGCAGTTTCTCTGAGATCTGCAAATGGTGGGAATCTACTGAAGGTTGAAGGTATTGGCTTCAATGCCAATACTTCTGTACCTCCCAATCTAAGCCTCTGAGGCTTTTGCAGTTTAACTTGTGCAGGTGTGTCATGGTTGGTGTTGGTGGGGAAATGGTTTTGCCACCCTGTGCAATGCAGATTACCCTATTCCAACCCAAGCCTACTTGCTCCCTGGGCTTGATAACTTCCTTCCTCCCATGGTTCTGAGACTTAAGCCCAGATACAGACATTGAAATAAACCTATATAAGCAATCAGAAACTGGTCTATACTCAGAAAGAACAGAAGTTTGGTATACGAGACTGGTTTAAAAATGGTGGAACCTGGTCTAAGATTTGCATGCTCCCCTAACGTGCATGTGTGTTCTGTTTCCTACCAATATAAACTATGCCACTTACAGAAAACCGAATAATTTAGATTGATTCCACCTTGGGCTTTTTGAATGTCTGTATCTACCCTAGGTGAGTTCTCTAGGGGATCCCAATTCTAAGGGCAGTATGCCACTGAAATGTCTGACCTCTTCTTCCAAACAAGATGTTCTGCCTGGGGATATGTAGTGACACAATTTGGAACATGGTTTGCTGGGCATTTGAATCTCTGACTTCTGTAAAATCAAACTACTCAAATATAAGTTGCATTTACTTCAATCTTAGAATTTAACTCTAGGGTATCAAAAAAACAGAGCAATTTTGTAGATGCAACTTTTTAGCCTCATTAAATAAAAGCATGTTCAGTCGTGTGATCTTAGGACTACATAGTCAAATGATTATGCTGCAGTGCATGAAGCAGCATATACTTCCTCCAGGCACTGATGCAATTATCATAGTTCTGTTGCTGTCCTCTTTCTGATAACAACATTAAGGCAGGTGTCAGGATTTTAAAGTTAGGCAGGGGACAGAAGGCTAGCTGAGTCAAGGATGTTCCTGAGGCTGAAATCAATGAGTGCTGAAAACCAGGAAAGAAAAATATACACACCATACACATTTTTTATCTTTTGTATTTTCACTAAACTTTAAGCACTTATTTTTATAGTTAAAGGTGTAATTATTCAATATAAGGGAACAAACACTTGATAGTGTACTGAAGTTTAAAAAATCAGTTTGAGGAATTTTGGGGGTAGAAAATGGCTAATATATCTGGTATAATATATCTGGTTAAAATATCCAGATACATGTTGGGAAAGATGTCTCTTTTCACTTGCTTAAATAAGAAATGAATGACTTTTTTTAATTTATAAGAAAATTCTACCATTGAGCTGAAACCAAACATATGACATTTCAGCCCAAAGGAATATTTTTGAGTTACTGTATCTAAAATGTAGGGTTCAGTGTTAGGCCTCTGTTTAACTATATCACACACAAGCAATACTATAGAGGGATCCAGGCTCATAAAGTCTCAAGTACATCCATTTCTTTTGTTAGTCTAAGGTGTAATCAGCCCCCTGCCACACCTATAAACTGCTTCATAGATCACTGCACTCTTTTGTGTGTACCCTGTCACAGAAGGAAAGATATAACCTATAAAACATAATATAATATTTTTTCCTAAATACAAACAATCTACTATAAACAGATCACAGAAGAGAGATAAATCTTTATTAACTGGAGCACATCACACACAGGGTACTTCAAATTTAGTTTCGGACTGTAGGAATTCCAAGTTTATAATTAACCCTCATTTTGTTTGCTCCAGCTAAGCAGCAGATTAATGTTAATACTACTACTACTGAACAAAAAAAAAACAAACCTCAAGCCCTTCTGGCTAGGGAAAGAAATTACACATACATTAGTATAAGTGATGAGAAACAGGTTCACATCTGTAACACAACAGAAGTTCAGTGCACACTGTGGCAGAGCACAAGTTGTGCTTGTCACTTTAAGAGGTTTAGGCAGGTTGTGCAGCAGCTGGCAGGTGTGACCAGGCCCAATGGTGCAGTCATATGACTGCAAGGGGGCCAGCTGATTGGATGAGAACTAGGCAGCCAGGATATAAGCCAAGGCCCTAAGGGCTGAGTCAGCAGTTACATCTAGGGAGCCAGTAGAGCAACAATGCATAGCCTGAAGAGACCAGCTCCTGGAACACTTGGAGGTCAGTGTAGGAACTATGGGGATGGAGGAGTTTCCTGTGGTCCTGGGTAAGACCTGAACTATACCCTGCCAGGATTGGGTGGTGTGGTGGAGCTCCCTGTGGTGGGGCAGTCTCCAGGAAATGCCACACCTGTGCCTCCCCAGTGAAAGGCAAGGATGGAGTGCTGTAATGCCTTTGTCCTCACTGCCTTGTGGGTACCCTGTGGAGGGAAAGGCTAGAGAAGCACACCCTAACAGAAAAGCACAGGGCCCAGGTCGACCGAGTGGGGCCTGTGGTGGGGTTTAGATTCATAGAGTGGGGCCTGAGACAGGGACAAGGTCCACCTAGGCACCTGAGGCACAAGGGGCAAAAGGCCCAGGAGGCCAGCGAGTGTGGAGTAGTGGCCCTAGTGAGGGCCAGAGTAGAGGCCCACTAATGGGGAGAAAGTGGTCTGGACAAGGGGGCCAAGAAGGCCAAGGCCTATACAGTGGGTTTTGAGGCCATATTAGGCCCACAGGCTAACTGCAGCCCAGCAAAGGGGCTGGGGGAGTTATGGATGATTTGGATGCTATCTGCGAGGCATGTTACACAATGCTGGGGTGATTCAGAGCCGTGTATCTGGCCCAGTACACCAGGGCTACAGTCAGGGCAATCTCCTGCATTTACCAATGATTATTGTAACATCAACGGTGTGGCAGGAATGTCAGTTCAATCAATGGTACTTAGACTACTCTGTGAAGATTGAATCAATTCAGCCTCAGGCTTCAATTCAACCACCACTCTTCTGTCTTCAGCAGGTGCCTGCAGCCACTAGGACAATAACATATATACAGTGATGGAAAAATTAAAACCACCATTTCAGTTGAAAAAACTCACAATTTCAATTAAGGAGGCATGAAATGCAACCCTAAGAACTACAGCCTTGTCATGTGTACAAGCACCCTTAGATTTCAGAAACATAAATTTGAAAGGAAGGAAAGAAAAGTTTTAAAAAATGTCCTTAAAGGTCCCTTCTTTTCCTTTGATGCTAAAGTCCTATGAAGGTCAGCGGTGACCTTCCTTCTACATAACAATACTGAATATAGTTTATTCTGTGGATGATATCAATACTACTCTCTTGTGTCAGTCACAGGGATTCACTCATGAATCATGCTAAATACTGCCATTCATCCCAGGAGAGAACACCAAGCTAGCCAAAGGAAAATAACTTTTAAAGATGAACTAAAAATAATTTACATTAAATTCCTTCCCTTGATTGAAGCAATACGCGCCAAATTCTCTCAATATACAGACTGAAAGACTTATTCCATTTCTTATTTTTCTTTTTAGGTCTTGTATTTTCATTTTAATCTATCAGAAGCTCTTAACATGACCTGCTAGTAAGAACCATGACAGTAACATATCATCAGTTACAAGAATAATTTGGAGTAAGGTGAACATTTTCAGTCTTAAGTAAACTTTTTGAAATCACATTGTGTTTAGAGGATCATAGAAAAGTAGGAACATCAAGATCATCCCTGACTAAACCATCTTAGCCAAGCATCTGTATAAACTGCCTTGCACAATTTCCAGGAATGGAAACTCCACAACTTCTCCAAGTAACTTGTTTTAATGCTTGGACATTGTCATAGTCTTCTTAACCTCTAATCTAAACTTCCTCTGCTATAGTTTGAGGCCATTGTTCTGAGACCTGTACTATAGCCACAGAGTAAAATCTATCACCATCCTATTTACATTCACATTTCAGGTATGAAATCCCCTCTCAGTCTATACCTTTTCCAGACTATATGACCCAAGTTCTTTCAGCCTTTTCTTATAAGTTATGCTTCCCCAGTCTCTAATCATTTCTCAGAATGTTTTTTTAAGTAATGGGAAATAGGATATTAAATGTGAAGTGCATCAAAATTGGGGAACCCGTCCCCCCTCCAAACCAAACCTCTAAGCACATTCTCTCATTTTATTTTCCTTTCTTGATAAACAATCAACCTTAAAAATTGATTATTTTAATGTTGGGTCTAATTTTAAATGTCTGTACTTAAATTAAGTGCATAGGTTAATTAATACCTTTCTAATTGGATTTTAATTACATATACTCCAATCATTCCATTTAGATCACCTTACCAAATCAATAAATAATTCAGCTCCCTAAGGAATACACTACTAAACCAAAATCTAGTTGGCTAACTAAGACTTGACTTTTCCAAATTAAAGTAGAAATGGAAACTTTCCAGCACTTAGTGTAGAAAGTGTCTCTGAAATCTTTCACAGAAAGGCTGCTCTAAAAGCTATGATAGTATTACTCATTCATGGCATCATTTATACTATGTTCTCCTTCATTTATTTTATTTCAATTAATACAGATGGAATCAGTCTTTTTCTCCAAGCTCAACAGCCCAACAGGTTGAGTAAAAATTGTATTCTCTTTCAGAAGTATCAGCTGCTTTATCTATAGCACACCTGCACACAAACTCATGAAAAAGGACACAGTGCCTGAGTTTACACTCTAAGTGGAGATATCACAAAATGAGGGAAAGCAAAACAGAGGTAGGAGGTAGCAATTATGTAATACAAAGGCACGAATATAAAATCTTGGGTTTAGAGGAATAGTCCAGATCACTGTTTTTGTGCTATGCATTTTATTTTATTGTGAATGGGAGAGGGGTGGGTTTGAGATTACGAAGAGATTTGCAAAGGTAGGAAACAATTAAAAGTGTTAGTAGACTATTCAAGCTGCTTTATCACACTGCAGGGAAACCAAAGAAATAAAAATCAAGTTGTAATACAGAAAGAGAAAAGATAATTCATTTTTTCCAGCATGATAAACATTCCAATCAAAATTTTCCACCTACAGTAACTGGTGATTAATTAAACTTTTTTCAGGGGCTTGTTTGGAATAAAGTTAAATACAAATAATCATGCCTCATTTCCCCTGTTACCTTCTTCACCCTGTTCAACTAATTAATGAACCAGCAGTTGCCCTCATAGCATGGAAATTTATAAGACATGCAGAAAATAGGACATTGTGTATCTCATTTTCCTTTAGTGTAATCATTTCATAGATTTTTAGGATTGGAAGGAGCCTAGGTAGATCACTGAGTCCAAACCCTGACCTGGGCAGGAAAGAGTGCTGGGGTCAGAAGACCCCAGATAGATGCTAGTTTAGCCTCCTCTTAAAGACCTCCAGGGTAGGGGAGAGCACCACCTCCCTTGGAAATCTGTTCCAGATTTTGGCAACCCTCACCATAAAGAAGTTTTTCCAAATGCCTAATCTAAACCTGCTTTTCATCAGTTTATGGCTGTTCCTCCTAGTAACCCCAAGGGGCACCCTGGTAAACAGAGTATCCTCTATGCCTAGCTGCCCACCTCTTGTAGATGGCTACAAGATCCCCTCCCAGCCTTCTTTTGCAGAGGCTGAAGAGATTCAGGTCCCTCAATTTCTTCTCATAGACTCTTACCTCTAGGCCAATAACCATATGAGTAGCCCTCCTTTGGATCCTCTCTAGGTTATCCACATCCCCCTTGAAGTATAGTGCCCAGAACTGGACGCAGTACTCCAGCTGCGATCTTACCAAAGCCACCTAGATGAAGTATCACCTCCTTAGACCTGTTCATGATGCACCTTCTAATGCATGAAAGAGTGCAGTTGGCTTTACTTATCACTTTGTCACATTGACAACTTACGTTCATTTTGGAGCCAGCTATGACTCAGAGATCCCTTTCTGTTGCTGTGCTGCTTAGAAAGTCACCTCCCATCCTGTAGGGGCATTGGTGATTCTTTTTCCCTAGATGAAGCACTTTGCACTTATCCTTGTTAAATTGCATCCTATTCTGTTCTGCCTGCATTCCCAACCTGTCCAAATCAGCCTGGATCCACTCCCTGACCTCCAGCATGTTTACTTTGCCCCATCATTTGGTATCATCTGCAAATTTGGATAGAGTGCTTTCCATACCTTATCCAAGTCACCGATGAAGATATAGAACAGCAATGGTCCAAGGACCAAACCCTGGGGGACTCCACTGTCCACATTTTTCCAGGTCTAAAATGACCCCTCCACCACCACCGTCTGTGCGTGACCCATAAGCCAATTCTCCATCCACCTGACTGTATAGCAATCTATGCCACAACTGCTTAATTTGCTTATAAGAATGGGATGCAACAGTGTATCAAAGGCCTTTTTAGAATGCAAGTAGATGACATCTACTTCAGTCCCTGCATCAAAGCATTTTTGTGACCTGGTCATAAAAAGAAAGAAGGTTTCTCAGGCAGGATCTACCTGCTATGAAGCCATGCTGGTTGCCCTTCAGCATTACATTTGTGGGAGTCCAGTAGGAAAAATAATCTCTAATATTTTTTTCAAAAGTTTTCCCAAGGATAGAGGTGAGGCTAACTGGCCCATAGTTACCCAGATCCTCCTTTCTCCCCTTCTTGAAAATAGGGGTCACATTGACCCTTTTCCCAGTCCTCTGGGACCTGTCCCAAGTACCATGAGTGCTCAACCATGAAGATTGTACAGGCCCGCTAAACACATTCAGCCCCTCTAAATGCCCCTTCAATAGGTCAGCGCTAACTGTTGGTGGGTTGGAGTCCCTCTTGTGTCTGCCTATAGCCCCTTTGGGATATATATTTTTATCTATATTTAGGAATACAGATGCAAAGAACTTGTTTAGGAGCTCAGCTTTGTTCATCCTGTTGCCAGTTGCCTTAATCGGTCCTGTAGGGGTCCTATGTTGCCATTCACCTTCTTTTTGCTCCCTATGTACCTAAAGAAGGACTTTTTGTTGTCTTTAATTTTTGTAGCCAGACTGAGTTCCAGTTCTGCTTTGTCTTTTCTGATTCCCTGCAAGTGCGAGCCAAGCAGGTATACTCCTCCTTGTAAGCTACCCTTTCCTTCCACAGTCTGTGTGCCTCTCTTTTCGTCCCTAGGCTCTCTTGGATTTCGCTGTTCAGCCAAGAGGGTTTCTTGGCTCTTTTTCCTCTCTTTATGTGCACTGGAATGGTCCCTTTTTGTTCCTGAAGGATCATTCCCTTGAGGAACGACCACCCTTTCTGGATTCCCATCTCACCAATGCCCTGGTCCTTCAGTCCCTCACTTACTAATCTTCTGAGGTCATTGAAGTTAGCCTTTTTGAAGTATAGCACTTCTGCCTTACTAGTTATCTTTCCCACCTTTCACCAGATAGTGAATTCTAACACTTGGTGGTTGCTATCCCCTAGGTTAACCTGTATCTGCAGATCTCCTACCAGGTCATTCCCTGTAGCAAGCACTAAGTCCAGTAAGGCATTTCCCCTAGTGGGACCATATACCTGCTGTGTTAGGTGAAGGTCCTGTATACTGGTAAGGAACCTATGTGAATGGGCAGATCTAGCTGATTGCTCCTCCAGCAGATGCCAGGGTAGTTTAGATTACCCATGACAACCATGTCCCTTAAGTGTACCACCTCTGAGAGCTGCCTTGAGAATATCGGTCTAACTCATCCTCCTGGTGTGATGGTCTGTAATAGACCCCCCACTACCAAGTCCCTTTCCCCCAACCACCTTGTATTCTGACCCACAATACCTGCCCCTCTTCTGATCCCATCTTGATTATTGAAGACATGTATTGCTCCTTAACATAGAAAACAATGCTCCTGCCCTTTTACCCTACTCCATCTCATCTGTACAGCCTATATCCCTCAATGCCTACTGCCCAGTTGTGGGTAGGGTCCCACAAGGTTTCTGTTAACCCAACCAGGTCAAAGTCTTTGTTCGGAAGCAGGAGTATGAGTTCCTTCTGCTTGTCCCCCTGCTCCTAGCATTAGTGTAGAGAAACCTAAACCCCACAATGAGTGCCCTTGGTACCCCTCTGTCCTGATGCCTAACAGGTCCCTTGCTACTTTTGTGGACTGTTCCAGTGCATGGCTTGTGGTTCACTGATCCTAGGTTCACCCTAGGATTTTGTATCATTAAGATCTCAACCTTCCAAGACAAAAGATTTTGAGATGTATGATATTTGTAAAACAAGACAAAGAGCAGAGTAAGGAGGCTGGAGGGCCATGATGTTCTTCCCTTTGACAACTATAAAGTTTTCTACAGTTCTCTCCTTTCTGGATTTTTCACCTCTGAAGTAAATAATTTATACATATAAAAAGTGAGATAACACCAAGTTTTGTCAGGATAGAGGTAAATTTAAGTCTAAAATGTGTGACATCCCACTTCATAAGTGAGAATTATGACTTGGAAGACCTGTAATTTATTTGCTTGTGTCTGAATTATTACTTTGTAAATTCATCCATTCTGCTGTGTTCAAGCTTACTTCATTAAATCCTAGCCCCACTGAAGTCAATGATAATTTTGCAATGGATTTAAAAGGAAGCCACACTTCCATCCTTGGTTCCTCCAGAGTGGGAAAATGATTTAACACTACTTCATTAGTAGCCTGTTAATATTGCTATGGCATGTTTCAAATATTTGAATGGACTGAATTGTTTCATCCCCCTTTCCTTAAGTTGTTTTCTGAACACTCCTGCCCTGGGACAAGAATAGACAGAAGGAACAAATATGTTTTCTGCTTTCAGAGGCAACACAATCTGGTCTACTCCCTGGGACAGGCAGGGGACACAGACTAGTGTGAGGAACCTGAAGTGTTTGGCATAATAGGGCTGCAAAGGGGGAGGATAGAACATCAGTGGTCCCTCCCAAGGGCTGTGGTTTTAAAAGCACAGTGCAGCCTCATGGTTAAACAAAGTAGTTTTTTTCTGTTTCAGATGGTGAACTGCCAAAGGAGCCTTGAGCCAGTGAAATATTTGGCACGCATCATCCTAAAGTTTCTTTTTTTTTTTTAATTCTCAGACTTTTTTATTTTAAACAAATTACTTGATGTTTTTAGAGATGACAAGGTATTCTTAACTGCTCAAAACTTTTTCATGCAGAATTATTGTTTCACAGTGCAGCATCATGCCCTTACAAAACATGAGGACTGTCTAAACTACTAAAAACCAAGAAAGGCAAAGCTGATACACAACTTCTGCGAAGCAATGTGAACTCTTCTCCTTTTAAGCAATTCCCCAACACACCAGTAACTTGAAGGAGAAACACCAAGCCTTTCAAATATTCCAGAGATATTCAAGTAACTGAATGAAAATCTAATTGAGCTTTTGTGCCTTTTTCAGCTCGATCCAAAAAAGAAGTAAAACAAATGCTTACTAAGACATATGAGTTTTGTTCTCATCCAGATCATCTGGCAGCAAACTTTCTGGATCCTCAACACAGAGGACAAAATTCATCAGAAGATTAATTATCTACTGCTCTTGATACAATAATGGAAGTAGCTAAGAAGGTTCTCAACATAGATGAAATAGCCCGTGATGACAGATATTGCTGAATACCATGAAAAGAAAAACTTTGGAGCAAAGAAATTATTTGGTGGGCAGCAAAGAATATGTCTCCTCTCACACAGTTTCATAGTAGTTTCATAGTAACTAGGGTCAGAAGGGGCCTAGAGCAGGCCATCTAGTCTGACCCCCTGCCAATGGCAGGAAACAAGTGCTGGGGTC
>JAGPOW010003642.1:72209667-72225501 GCA_030014935.1 Caiman crocodilus | reverse complement strand
GCCTAGAGCAGGCCATCTAGTCTGACCCCCTGCCAATGGCAGGAAACAAGTGCTGGGGTCACAGGACCCCAGCCAAGTACCTATCTAGTCTACTCTAGATAGACTAGATCTACATGGTGGAAGAGATACTGTAACACCCAATTTTTGTCCAGGATTGCTCTAAGGACTAAGCATTCCACAATAGCAGTGTCTTGGGAATGGAACTGGAAGGCTTTCAGCTCAATAAAGACAAAAAAGAGGAAGAGATTAACAAATGAATGCATTGCTAAGCTTGTTTCTATTGCTCAAAATCTCTTACTTCTGGAGAATCAGTCCGAAGCACAATTAGTGAAGATGCAATCTGATGATAAGTTGCCCTTGCCCATAAACTCATTGGTAAAACCATCCTTTAGTGAAAGAGAATGTGGTTCAAGTACTTCTGAATCAGATTTGCCTCGATCTGATTCTGAAATGGAACTATAGTAAAAGCTATGTTATCTGGCACTTTATCATCTGGAATGCTCTATTAACCGGCGGTCATCTTACCTACCACCTGCTGATAGATGCAGCAAAAGCAAAACTGGAAGTGCAGCTTCTTCCTCGTGCACGGTAAAGCACCCTGTGTGGGGGTCCCCCTCCCTGTCCCCCCCAGAGCACTGATGCCAGGGAGTGAAAACCTTGGTGCACTGGACACAGTGGAAGGGGCAGCAGCCCAAACAGGCAAAGATGCTTCCAACCCACCAGGCTGGAGATAAGTGTAACTCTCAGATAACTGAGCATATTTGATTAACCAGCACCCCACACTCCCCACAGATGCCAGATAATAGAGCTTTTACTGCAATAAGAAGTGCAAGTGATTCTACAGATACTGACAGTGAAACTGGAGGGGCCACAATGACCTCAGTAGAAGAGAGTTAAACTCTGCTGAAGTAGATAACTGGACAACAATGGCATAACATGCACAGTTCTTTGGGTGTGCTAAAATTAGTGTATCAACAGTTTTCAGTGTCTTCATTTTTTTCTTAAATTCAAACAAATGTAAGGGAAGTACATGTTATTGTGTATGTTTTTACATTTTTACAAGTATTTCAATAAAAATAATTTATTGCTACATAAAGCTTTACATTTGTTTGAATATAACATTTAAACCATATTAAGTGTGCTGTATTTAATTTTTTTCCTAATCAAATATTTCAGTTCAAATACTTGGGGCTATTAGATATAAAATTAATATGGGGTTACTATTTTAAATTTTGTTTACCAAATATAAGTCAAATAAACATGCTATATCAGATCACGCTGTACTTAGGGCATTGGAAAAATGTCTGGAAAACTGTCCAGACAATTTTTCAATTTAATTTTTTTCAGAAAACCCACATCTCGGAGTACTTTGTTTGCATACCCATGCACTTAGTCCCTCTTCTTGTCTACTTATTACAGCATCCTTGGTATTGAAGTGTCCTAAATGCTATTGCCAGATCTGGGGGACCAGAGGTAATTCATATTCAACTAATATCTGTCATCACAATGACAGAATATGGGAAAAGAAGCTAACTGTAACACTAGTGACCCATTCCCATCACAATGTGCCATCTTGAGAACAATGGATAGGGAAAGGTCAGAGACAGCAGATTGGGACAGAGCAGAAAAAGACAGAAAAACAAAACAAAACTATCAGTTAGCTATAGACAGATGGCATTGTCTGCTATTGGTAACAACAAATATAGATTTTTTATATAGTCAGCCTGTGGCTACACTGCTTCCAAGATCAAGGGCTACCTATCCAGAACAGTGCAGTGTACTTAATGGCACCACTTAACACATTAAGTTTACTAAATAGACATGGCCAGAGTCTTCTAGGCTAGTGGCAGCCATTACACATAAGCTGATTTAAGTGATCAGCAACTGGTTTAAACCAGTAATAGAACAGATGTTCAATGCACATAAACCAGCGTGAAAATGGCTGAAACCAGACCCCTTCCTACACCAGAGTTCCCCAGCATCCAAAGAGCTGAGTGGGCCCTCCCCTCTGCTTCCTAGTTAGAGCTCCACCAGAGATGGCAGGAACAACAGGGTCTGCTCAACTTCCCCCCCACCCCACTCAAGCAGAGATTCCTGCCTCCCCTCTCACACAACATTAATATAGCAAGCATGTGGTATGCTTGCTAATGCGGAGAGGTGTCTGTGTAAGGCAGACAGGACAGTGTCTGCTTAGGCCTTTTTGATGCTAATCAACAGGTCAGCTGAAAAGTTGTTGAAGAAGACCTTGAACTAATGAGTTAGGCTTTTGTTTACTTTATGGGCTGATAAATGCTCTGTTACTCCCTGTGTAACTCCCTCCTGGCTTCATGCTGGTCAGGAGCAGCAAGGGAAGAGGGGAACCCCTCTCTAATCAGAGTGTCCTTCCAGGGCCTGGCCATACACTGCCTCAGTTCAGCACTGTGGAAGGGAATGAAGGGCTTCTCTAGCACCCCTTGGCTTCTAGCCTGAGCCACTGCAGGCATGTGGCTGCAATTTTTCCACTCCAGAGGGAATGTCTGTGTGGTTACAAACCAGTTCAGCCTAGCCAGGTTAGACTAACCTGTAAAGACTTAATCAATTCAGGCTCAAGCTTTTTGAATGTCTGTCCCTAGCCCTAAAGACTTAAGGCTTCATTCCTTTATATGCTGCAGTGCTGTTCCGGACCAAATAAAAAAAGGAGCTGACCATCCACCAGAATGTAATAAAGTCAATGGTAGAAATAATTATTCATGGATCTATCTACTTAATTAATACTTAATGGCTTGAGCAACAAAGGGTCCAGGAGCACTTTTAAGTAAAGGACTGAATGGACCATGCATGCATACCTTAAACCAAAGAAGACTGCACTGTGGTTGCAAACTGTTTCAAGCACTTTGTCTGAGATGCTCAAGTTCAGCTTCAACTATCTGCCCTCCCCCAAAACCCCTCAAGATTATTTTATCCAAGCACTGGTCAATCAGAATACTTTGTGAACACAGTACATGTGCACTACAGCAAAACTCAGCAGCAGATTTGGCTTCATAAACAAGCACTACCTAGAATAGGCCAGAACCCTGAGAACATCTTCTAAAACACTGTCTTTTCATATTCCCAAGGACAACTCTCATGTTTGTTCATAGTGGTGTTTGTGGTTTGGTGGAATCTAGGTAAGACTGAGGTAATAATTGCTGGCTGAGGAAACAGCCAAAGAATGCAGTAAGAATAATATCACACTTCCCCCCTATTGAGGATGATTATCTACCATCTGTCAATTTAATATAGCTACATCCTAAGAGGCTCTTAAAAAAAAAAAACTAATAAGAAAGCAATAAAGCAGCATTGAGGAATGTTGTTTTCCTCTTTGCCTAATGAGAGGACTGAAGCCATTTGTTTCTGGGGTGGATTTTGATACTTTAACAACTCAAACTGAATTATTGCAAAGTTACATTTTAAAATCAGCCTGATGCCAAATGTGGAGTAAAACGTGGTAGCTTATTTGGTACATATTGCCCATGTCTACATGAGATGGTGACTGTGCAGTAGCCCTAAAGATGTTGTGTAGAAAGAAACCATGACAACACTACTATGCAGCAGTCTTGGGCTACTGCACAGTCAGCATCATGAAAAAGCTGTTCCTTGGCGCTACTGCACAGTGACTCCATTAGTCTTACTGTCATTACCATATATTCTTTACTATATGAGAGAAGATGGGGCCTCTGAGAATATCCCCTTTCCCATAGGGAATGGATGACAGAGGCCTGTAGAAAAAGGTGGGTAGCTTTAAAGAGGTAGCTGTGGAGCAATGCCATGATCTGAGAAAGAAGTGAGGGAAGATTTATTTCTAAATCTCTATGCATTTATCCAGTGTCCGGCATGGCTATCTGAACTGGTGACTGAGATCAGGGTTTAGCCACAATCATTTCAAAATGACGAATATGAGGAGGTTGTCAAAAATGAGAGAAAAGCTTTGTGCTTGCCATGGCAAATGGATCCTTACTCATTAAGTTCTTTCTTATTTGTCATCACTTGTACAATGCAGATAGCTTCCAGCTTTTTTTTCCTTCCAGTTAACAATAGCCTTTATAACCCAACAGAAAATCAGTAACAGGGAAGGGGGGGAGGGGGAAACGACCACCAAAACCTATTTTTACAGCTGCTGGGACAAAAGTGTTAATTACCTTAAAAGATTAACAATTATTTTTTCTTTTGTTCTCTCTTTAGCTTTTAATGGATATTAATTATAGTTTGTCAAAACTATCTCTGAAATACCTGCTTTTCTGAAAGAGCATTAAAATAAATCCTTTGTCTTCCATATCCCATGAGCATGGTAGAAGAGTGTCTTCTCTTTTTTATATGATTAAAACACATAAAACCAATGAGATATATGTAGGCAGTTTTATCATCATTTTCATATCTTCTTACACTGTGATATATAATTTGATGTTGGTACCTTTCTTTCTTTAAAAATGCAGTTTTTGTGATCTCACTATGTAATTATGAGATACAAGAATAAAGGGGTGTGGTGGGGAGGGGGCTGATCCTGACCCCAGGGAAGGTAAAGGCAAAGCTCCAAATTACTATAGTGAAAACAGATTGGTCTTCTGGTATAGATATTATAGCTGCATGTTGAAGGCTTATGTGCTGAAAAGTGCTTCCTACAAAACCTTCAGGATCCAAATCCAAATCAATCCATATCCAAATCCAAATCCAACTTTCTACTTGCAAACAAACCTATGGGAAATATGTGAGGATAAATAGGGGCTACAAAACATTTTCACTCTTCAAAAAAAGATGTAATTTAGAGAAACGTGGGAGGAATCAGCAAAGAGAAAATTACTAAGAGTGGGATCCTGTTATCCTCTGTGCATCCAAATGGTAGTCTTCCAAGTGAGTAAGTAGAAACTGAAGGAATGAGTTATTGGATCAGGACACCGACCACCAGCCATCAATCCACACCAGAACCTTGACCAATCTACCTAGTCAACCACTGGCACTGGACTGGGATCAAACACCCAGTGATATTATGGATGATCACTCTGATCTGAAGAGAAAGACTTGAACTAATGAGATAAAGCACAAAAGGGCACAAGAAAGCAGTTATGGATGTCAGCAGGAAAATTTTAATGAGAGAGAAAAGGGAGAAAGAGGGAGCACCAGGAGATGAGAAGGGAATCAGAGGCTAGAACAGGATACTGTGGTCATAGAGGTACCTGAAGGGGAAATGGATAGGACAGAATGTGGTTTCAAGAGGACATTTTTGGGATTCATCATGATCAGGGGAGTAATAATTTTGGCCTACCTATGGGGAGGGAAACTGATTTGTGAAAGGTGTGGGGTGACTTTAAGGACAGAAGAGCAAGTAAAACTGATATGCAGTTGGAGGAAATTGACAGTGATTTTGAAAGGCTGATATTAAAGAGATCATAGAATCATAGAAAATTTGGGTTGGAAGAGACTTCAGGAGCTCATCTAGTCCAACCCTTTGCTCAAAGCAGGACCATCCTTAACTAGATCATCCCAGCCAAAGCTTTGTCTAGCCAGGTTTTGAAAACCTCCAAGGATGGAGCTACCACCACCTCTCTGTATAACCTGTTTTAGTGTTTTACTACTCTCCTAGTGAGAAAAGTCTTCCTAGTATCTAACCTAAAACTTCCCTTGCTGAAACTTGAGACCACTGTTTCTTGTTCTGTCATCTGCCATCACTGAAAACAGTTTAGCTCCATCCTCTTTTGAAGGCCACCCCCCCTTTCAGCTAGTTGAAGGCTGCTATTAAGTCCCCTCTCAGTCTCCTTTTCTCTAGATTAAATAAGCACCATTCCCTTAGTCCTTCCTCATAAGTCATGTCTCCCAACCCTCTCACCATTTTTGTTGCCTTGTGCTAGACTCTCTCCAATTTGTCCAATCCCTTCTATAGTGTAGGGCCCAAAACCAAACATAGCACTCCAGATGTGGCCTCATCAGGGCTGAATACAGGGAAATAATCCCTTCCCTTGACCTACTGGCAACACACCTACCAATGCAACCAAGTATGCTGTTAGTCTTCTTCGCAACAAGGTCACACACGAAGGAGAACTGACTCTGAATTTGAAAGAGAAATTGAGGCTGAATTCATATGCTTAGTGTCACGGCATGGGGTCCAGCAGGATGGCTGTGATCTCCCCAAGGCCCCCTCCCCTGCCACGCTGGCCCAAAGGACACCCTCACTTCTCGCCCGCCACGTCTTTGATGGAGATTAAATATAAGGGAGGCTGCCTTAATTTCTCTTGGACACAGTTTGCTGTAATATCTGACCCTGTGGACTCCCAGACCCCTTGCGGGTCCTGTTCTGCAAATGGATGCTTTGGGGCACCCTAGCCTTATGGGCTATGCGTGGCTTCAACAACCCCTTTACCACACCCCAAGCCTTACAGATGGAATGGATGTTGTTTTAATATGGCCCTCTCATCCTCTCTGGGCCCTGCGCGGCCCTGGTCTCACCCTGCCCCCTTCTCTGGGGCTTCTCAAGTGCTGCCCCCTCTCTCTGGCACTCATCACACCCACACTGGGGCTTCTCATCAACGCCTCCTCTCTGGGGCTTCTCAACTGCCCCCTTTCTGGGGCTGGGGTCAGTGCACCCCAAATGCTGCACCCTTGCTGGCGCTGGGGTCCCCACACTGCTGTGGGTCCCCTATGAGGCCTCCTCCAACCCCTAATGGCCTCACCCAAACCACCAGTCTTTAAACAGTAACACAACATAAGCCCCTGGGCTGTAACAGAAGTTAAACCCACCTGACTAAAACCACGTTACTCAAACACCCCAGGGATGCTCCATCCTTTACCCGGCTTGGGCTATATCTGCAGTCAGGCCTCTCTTTGCAGCTTTGCTCAGGGAGAGCTCCTTCCTCCCTGGCTGCTGGCAAGGAACTCCCTCTGGCCTCAGCCTGTAGGGTTTATAAAGGGAGCCAGGCCCTGCCTCCCTTCAGTCAGCTGACCACTGGCAAGTGTGGGTCACTTGCTAGCTCCAGTTGCCCTAGCAACCAACAGCTGGGCTCCTTACTCACTGCTAGGGCTCTTTCCCTAGCAGTTTCCCCCTGCTCTGCGACACTTAGCTTCAGTTTGGTTTGCCTACAGGGAAACAAAATTATCTGAATGGTGGGAAGTTATACCAATGAATACAGTAATAGGAAGAATTTATTTGATCAGATGGATAGTCAGTTCAAAGCAAGCAATACTAACTCTTTGTCCAAAGGTTATGTTAAGGATGGTGGCCTACACATACATAAACTTCAGAGCCTCCAGTATACATGAACTTACCTTGTCACATTGGGTTTTAATTGTTTAACTTCTGTAGAAAGGAGAATTTATTCCCTAGCTGTGGCTTCTGTGTGGGAAGAATAGTAAGTTAACTTTGTAAAACTTTAGGAATTCAAAGATTTCTAAATGATTTAAAAGTCAGATGTATCGCATTTGAACCGCTGAGCCCTATAAAATGAAGAACAGGAAAAACACAAGGCTTTACAATATGTATGCATCTAGATCACCCACATATAGATACCAATTGCAAACACAGTGAATGTGTGCTTGCTAGCTACGCTTGCCTCACTCATAGATTCGTCCATCTTTTGTTATGCTTGTTATGCTCCCAGTTATATAGACAATTGCTATTATTGAACAGGAAACACAGATATATCTCTCTAAACATTTCTAATAAGACTTAGAATGAAAAAATAGAGAATCACAAAATTGGCTATGCAGAACTAATTTTTGTCAATGTTACCCTTTGCTATATATATGTAAGAAAGCACGCCTATGCTGTTCTGTACCTTGTGATCTCCATGGAACATGAGATTTTTCAAAGCCTGCAAGTGCCCCACACCAACTGTGAAAATCTGGCCCTAATGAAGAGTACGGGAGTTTTGCCACTGACTCCAGTGGGATCTGGATCTCACCTTAGTACTGAAAGAAAACTGTTCTGCTTTGCTTCACTAGACACTATCAAAATAGATAAATAAGCATGACATTCTTTTGTTGCATGCTATTGGCATTTTGAGCATAATCAAACTGAACTACCATTTAAATACTGAGAAATATGCCATTGTTAGCAAAATGTTTTCCATTCCTCATTTTGAAAAGTAGGTATGGAACATGAGCAAATGTTACTTAAAATCTCTTACACATGATGAGACTGTTTATTCTTTTCAGGAAAGGTCAGATAATTGCTGCAAATTAGGTTACGTAGAAAATTAACACGGTCTTTTTGCTACTGGAAACCAACTTATTTATAGGATTTTTATAATACTAAGATTAACTTTTCAATTCAGTGGTTGCTTAATTGAAGATCATCATCTCACAACAAAGTGATATACAACAGTTTCCATCTGCTCTGAGAAGAACAGATAAGTTTCAATTTGGGTCAAGTTTGCTCTAATTTGCTTGTACTTGGGAATCTAGGGAAATATGCTGTCACTAAAGAAAAATGTATTAATTACTATTAGTACAAGATAGAACAAATGACAAATGCTTAGATTTTTTTAAAAAATGACACAAAGTATTAACACAAAGATGGCAAGCATTAAAAATTAGAGATATGGAAGAAAGGCTTCAAAGTACTTGAAAGAGGAGAAATGTTTGCTCTGTGTTGTGGCGAGCTGTTATCCCAGAGATCACCAAAGAACTGCAATAACAGTGATGTACATCGCACCCACTCTCTGCAAGGTATACCCTAAAATGATGTAATATTGCTGCCCTTATAGCATCTACCTATGCCTATGACTATAAGCATAAACACTCTGTCCTAGGTGTTCTTATTGGTTCACAACCAGACTTCTTTTGGGAATGTAACATGCACAGAGCAGTGTATTACAATGGACTTTTGACTGTATTTGATGTGCCTGAGAAGTCACTATTTCTCTAATCTTGGATATTGTATCCCCAAAATCATTTCAAAATCTGGTTCTCTTCCATAACAGTTTAAAGGGTGTTACCAAACATACATAGGGAAAAACTATTTCCTTTTGTGTGCCTAAATAACAGTTTTCTACACATGTACCTGGCTGTTTTTGTTCTTGCTGTCTTGTGGATGCATAAGCATTCAAGCACAGATTGAGGATGGTGGCCACACACACTGACCAGGTATGTATGTGTATACCTGAGCATACAGTCAGGACAGTGGAAGAGGACAGCCTTCCCATACTTTGGTCACAATGACTAAGTGGTTAGTACACCAGTCCAGGAAGCATCAGATACAAGTTATAAGATTCTCATTCTCAGAGGGGGTGTAAGTTGGGCATCATGTTAGCACCATCCTCTGGTCCTCTGCTCCTGCCTACCATTTGGTCCCTGAGCCCTTCTACCTCACTTTCCTGCCACACCTTTGTTGTTTCTAAAATAAATGCTGGGAGGCTGCCCAGGATCCAAGGGGACTCACTGGTCCCCTTCTCCTTATTCTCCTTATTGTAACATTCAGTGCCTTAAGGCTTTATTTGTGACCTCCAACTGCCCTTACAACCAGTCCCATGCTCTGCAGCTGTCAACAATTAATCATTTCAATGGGCTCCCAGCCTCAAGTCCAATCTCTTGCTTCTTCAGGTCCTTATATGTTCAAGTCCTGTCCCTCTCCAATGCTAGACCCAGGCCCGGTCTCTGTTACTCTCAGATGCTAAGTCCCCTAGCCCTGGTTCCTGCCTCCTCTGGCTATTTTTCCAGCTTGGGCCTGCCCTGGCAAGCTCAAGCCTCTTTGCGCCTCTCAAGCAGAACTGGGATCTCTAAACCTCCCCTTATTAGTCCCTTCCTGTTCTTCTGGTGAGAAAACGAGCTGAAAATTCAGCTCCTGCCTTAACATAACACCCACCTGCCTCAGAGGACACACACACAAAAAGTTTCTCTCTTTAACTGAACTTGTACAGCCTCTGGTCAGCTGGTCCTGCAGCCAGCAGGAAAACCAGACAGTCTCATAGGGCAAATGAAGTCCATCCACATAACCCACCACAGGGCTTCTCATTGCCCTGTTCCCAAAAGTACAGTCTTCTCCTGGGATTCCTCAGCATGCTCTCTCTTTCCCCCCTCCTTGTGAGAAGGCTCAGTTCCTCTGCAGGGCTTTCTCCTGAGGCTGTGCCTCGCTCTGCTTTCCATTTCTCTGCCACCACATCCACTTCTGAGCAACCTCTTATCTAGCCCGCCTCTTTATCACCTGCAGACATTTATTCTACAACCTATGAGGTGTCAGTCTTTGTGATTACAAATTAATTGGCAGCACCTTTCTTCTTCCCTGCTTGCTTCCTGGCTAGCATTTCGTATCTTGCCAGCTTGTTAACTTGCCCAATGGTCATTACAATGAATCTGGCACTACAGATTCCTGTTTCATAACAGGAGCCTCCATCTCTCTGTTATAGGAGGTTTACGCCTGCATATCTCTAATTTTGCAACACAGTGTTTAAACAATCCTATCAGAGGGTAGGCATTAGATAGTCACCTCTGCCTCTCTTTTTGAAGCTGGGCCACTGTCTCTTACATTTAATAGTCACTGGATAGAACAGTGCACTGTTCTATTCAAGGTTCAAGTTAAAGGTTCAAATGCATACCCTTTTCCAGAGTAGTAGCTATTTCAGTGAGCCAAACAGCTTGTACCTTGACTTCACCCTCATAACCCCACATATCTCCTTTTCTTGGCTGTCCAGGCATCAGCTTCAAAAGAAGAATTGATACCTAAGTTGTATGCGGTGGTTAAAGCACTGTGCTAAGAAATCAGAGAAAGGTGGATCCAGACCCCTTCTCAGAAAGGTGGGTGCACCTGTCTGGTTTGGTATAGTCACTTTCTAGCAGCCTTAGAGTACACACCCAGTTCAGACCATGGGGTGTGTCCCCATGACTTGGATGTTAGGCTCTGTGTATCCCTGAGGGAAGCCCCGACACTCCTGCCACAACTTGGTCTTCCTTTCAGTAGTGGGACTCTCCTTCATGGGTTCTCGCGGATCAGGCACTACCCTTTGCGGGTGTTCTTGAGGCTCCACCTCCCCTACACCCCAGCCATATACCAGCCCTCAGGATGACTAGGTGATGAACCGCTGGTCTGCCTCTTCGATTTTCTCTCCTGTTCTGGTCCCCTTTTGCCCATCCCTCAGTGCCTCTCTTTGCTCTGGGTGTCTACGGGGTGTGGAACTGGTCCTGTCTCAATGTTCATTCTGATTGTGCCCTCAGGACATCACATTCCATGGAGCTGCCTCCACTCCTCTCCTTGACCCTGTGGGTTGATTGGGGATGCCTTCCCCAGTTCAGGCCCTGGGTGCCCCTTAGGTTGACAACATAAAACAGAAGAAGAAAAAGAAGAGAAAAAGGAAAAGAACAGTAGGGGTTTGGCCTCAGCCCACCCCACTCACGGATCTGGGATCTGTGGTTGTCAGGATCCCTTGACGCTGTCTTCCTTGGCCCTGCTGTCCTGATGGGCCAGATGTATACCCTTTTAAGGGAGCTAGGACCCTTCCTGTGGGTCGCTGTCTGGTCCCCCGTGAAGCTGGTGATCCCGTTGTTGCAAGGTGTGGGGAGCAGCCTCGCCTCCTGTCTCCAGCTTCTTTGCTGCCTGCCCTGTTTCCCCGCCACTGGCTTTCAAGTCAGTCAGGCAGCAGTTTCTGATGACATCATCCACTGGCGCCACTCCCAGTTGCAAATAAAAGTGGCTGATGAACACGCCAATAGCTCTTCTCAGTGCGACTTTTCCTAAGGGAGGTAAGTGAGACCCCTCATTAGGGTTTTTGGGTTCTTCTTTCTTGCAGCTCACCCCAGTCTCAGGTCCTGCCATGGGAGAGTGTTTCGGGACTTCCGCTTGTGTTCCCCTGGGATGGTAGACATTGAGGTCTGCTGGTTTTGGGGCACATGCCCTAATTACTTTGGTATTGGGGCTAAAACACAAGAAGGCCCTCCTCCTCTCACATCTATTACCTGTTACTCATGGGTTTCTGGCTGGTTATGTATGAGAGACTCAGATGCACTGATGTATATAGAACTAGTGTGGATATGTAGTGTGTACCTGCTGGACAAGTATATAACCTACTAAGCATCAATCTATGTTCACACCCTTGCACATCCATGCTGCAGGGGAAGTAGAATTGTTACCTATGCATACATGCTAAAAAAGCTACTTACTTGACTAGAAAACTGCCCCTGGGGACACAAATGGAAATGTAATTCCACCCAGGTTTAGTTAATACTTTGCTGTTGTTGCTTTTGTTGTCTGGCAAAGATAAATTATATTGCAATTTCTCAGAAAGACAATTTTTTTGCAATTGCAATTTTTTTCCTGTCCTGGCCACTGAAATTGTGAAGTCCATTTTGGTGTGACCAGCACTGGAAGAGGCAGGCATCTTACTTAACTTCACCTGCACTGCTTCAGTATCTTCCCTTCTACACTTTCCACTTCCTCTTCTGGCCTCTCCCTCACTTTTTTGTCAATAATTACTCAGCCTCTCTCTTCTCATTTTTAGTTTTACCACACTATAGCATTTCTGATTATGCCCTGAGCTCTTCCATAGTAGCACAGTAGAATCAATGACAAGATAGAGTCAGCCAAAAGAAAGGTAGACTTGCAGCTAATTTATCTGGTTAGGATAGAGATAGATACCATGCTACTTTAGCAGAATAGAAATTGGAAAGGAACCAGGGACCTACCAAGAAGATGGAAAAGCTTAAGATGCAAATAGATATCTCCCTTCATGTATATTTCTCATGTCACCTTTATCTCCAGCACACAAATAATTTCTCCTTAATATTATCCCAAACCACTTGCTGTTGTGGCCATTAAGCTCACAAAGGATTTAGGACCCTAACTCCATTCATATACCTAATAACCACTTAAAACAATTTGAAAATGTAACCTGTGTGCAGTCCTTCTACATCACTTCAGTGACAGCTGTAAAAGTCCAGGAACCAACCAGTTTGTCAGTTCTACTTGTGCACAAGTCTACCTTCTGAAAAAAGGGGACACTATTCACCATGAGCCAAATGCTATCATGTGTGTAAGACAACCATATTCACATGTTCTAGCAGCTAGCAGAAACCTTAGCCATCATGAGAGTGCTCTATCATGTGACATTATGCAGCCATCTATTACAATGATTATAAAAGAAGAGCTTTTCTTGATGGCCACTACTGAGAAGGTTTGCTGTCCATCAGTGATGGATAGTTCTTAGTGACTTGAAAATGAGACCGTCTCCATTTCATTTTTGAAGCAAAGAAATCAATATTTACAGTCCACCAAACTGTAGTGTCAGACAACCATTGATGCTTCTGTTCTTTAATTAGATTTTCTTTGTATTTATAGAATTTGTTCTTTCTGAATGGATCTGAGCTACCTTTGCTTAAGCATTCTGTATGTGGCAATTATGGAATTTTAGTTCTGTGAAAACTAACAATAATTCAGTTTCTCTACTTTCTGTATGTATATAAAAATCATTGGCAATTGTCCTAGGTAAAAACCAAAATGTGTAAAATATATCATTAGCTAAAGTACAAAAAATGAAATGTTTCTGTATAATAGCTAGTTTTAATTATCTCAGCTTCCCCCTGATATTTTTCAGTCTATTTTAAGATCCTTTCTCATAAGGGATTCTGCAGTATAAAGTGAAATAAAACCCTGAAAGAAAATATAATTGATAGCACTCTTTCCTACAAAATAAACAAGAAAATCAACATGATGACAAGATGTTAAACTTTTCAGGTCTTTTCACTTACTTTTTCTAATACTTGTACTATGCATATATATGTATGTAGAATTTCACATGTACATATAGCTAGGTGATTTCAGTTGTTCTTGTTGTCTAAAATATTTATAAATTCCTCAATTAATACTTCAAACATTAATTTATATTTTGTTACCTGCAATAATTATGCACTTAGTCTTTATTCATTTAGAATGGTTCCACTGCATTAGTTCATCAAAGGGATTTCAAATAGGTTCAATTAACTTCCCTAAATGTAGCTTTTTCTCATTTTGGAAGAAAGCCAGTTTCCCACTCTTAGCACTCTCCTTCATACTATCCCCAATCCACTTATTCCAATGGTCAAGAAAGTTTTTCTTTCATGACTGCTTCAACATTGAGTGCTCCTTTCTTTGTTAAAAAAATCAAGCTTTACCTAGTAAAAATTAAACTGACATTTTTATTATACTGAAGATTTTGCTGAGCAAGGAATCTTCAAACAAAGAAAGCTTATACCAGGGAACTATTTATAGGAGGTACTGCTTTCTTGGGAATGGGGAAAAGGTTTACCTTTTGACAACTAGGAGTGGGGTAACAGAACAAAACTGAATGCTACTATATAAGCCTCAGATTTTCGAAAGTGAACGCAGTTTAGTTACAGAATCACCTTTGTGGAGAATTAAAAAATGAAGCAGAATATCAAATAATTAAAGGGGACAAGTAAAAACAGATCATGTGATGCTTCTGGTTCTTATCATTAAACAGGAAGATACTTAAAAAGTGATATACAAAATAAAAATTGGCACTATAAGTGCCATAATTAAAAAAGGCTCATTTAACATCTATTTGCTTGCTTCCTCTTGGTAAGACTACTAGCAAAACTAATACCCTGACAAAATAATATACAGTCTGGGTATAGTGTCAAGTTTATAAATGTCTTTACAATTGCTAATTTACATATATCAAACTCTACACAGAACCTGAACATCATTCATTTAGAAATAAAGAAAAACAATTCCCAGCTGATATATTTGATTTGAAATACAACTGATAGGAATTACTTATATTATTATATATTATTTGTTTTGTATTGACAATATACTCAGCACTTCTAAGGCACTGAGTCATTCCTGTTGCAAAAATCTTGAAAAATAAAGTCTTATACAACCAAACATAATCCCTTTTATTCTGGGATTTTTTTTCCCCCTTCATTCTTTTGGTCAATGCATCATTCTTCAGGCATTCATAGCCAAAATGGAAAAGCTGCTTCTTTTGGTATCTAACCTATTCATGACAAACAACACATCAAATACAGACTGCCATAAACCTAATCACAGCTAGGTTCTAAATGTATTATTTCAGGGTGATAACTCTTGTGATTACCTTATTTACTCAAATATAAAATGACCTCCCCCAGGCATCATAAGGAATAAAGCCCTTTGTCTTACATTCATAAACAAGGAAACCTCATTAAATACTAGGGCTGTGCGAAGCTTCGGTCACTGATTTGATTCAGAGAAGATTCAGCCCAATTCAGTGGCCAAAACTCTGAATCTGAATCAAATCAGGAGACACATTAATCTCTCTGAATGGAATCAGAAGCCTCTGAATCAATTCAGAGATTCGACAATTAAGCCATAGACACAGCCTTATATGTTTTTTCTATGTACCTTGAGGTACCAGACGTGGCTCATGCTCACGAATGCTGACATGGTGGGGCAGATGGAGCTTCCCACAGGAGTGCAGGGGACCCCCCGCAGTCTTGGCAGTGGACCCAGAAGTAGACCAGCAGTATTTATGGTCCACTTCTGGGTCCACTGCCAAGCATGTGGGGGAACACCCCCTCACCCCCTGGCTCAGTAACTGGTGCCTCCGGGGTTTAGGGGGGCACCCAGAGTCCCCCCCGTGACCAATCACTGAGCTAGGGGAGCATGGGGAAGGATCTGCCGCCAAGCATGCACGGGATCCCCCCGCACTGCAGTAGGACACTCCATCCACCCCATCATCTCAGTGTTCATGGGCCACACCACATATCATAGTATCATAGTATCATAGTATCTAGGGTCAGAAGGGACCTAAAGTAGGCCACCTAGTCTGACCCCCCGCCAATGGCAGGAACGAGTGCCAGGGTCACAGGACCCCAGCCAAGTACCTATCTAATCTACTTTTAAAGATGCCCAAGGTAGGA
>JAGPOW010003642.1:72197090-72209567 GCA_030014935.1 Caiman crocodilus | reverse complement strand
CAGCCTCTCCCTCTCCTCTGGTGTCCCCACCTCAGCCCACAGTTTGGTGTCATCAGCAAACTTGGATAGCTTGCTTTCCACCTCTTCGTCCAAGTCAGCGATGAAGATGGAGAACAGTACAGGCCCAAGGACTGAGCCCTGGGGGACCCCGCTGCTCACATCTCTCCAGTTCAAGTACGACCCATCCACCACCACTCTCTGGGAGCGCCCCATCAGCCAGTTTCTGACCCTTCAACCGTGTAGGGGTCAATGCCACAGTTCCCCATCTTTTTAATGAGGATGGGGTGAGAGATCGTGTCAAATGCCTTCCTGAAGTCTAAAATGACTACGTCGACAGGGACGCCTGCATCCATGGATCTGGTTACCTGGTCATAGAAGGTACCTCAAGGTATGTAGAAAAAACATATAAAGCTGTGTCTATGGCCAAATCACTGATTCTTGGAATCGGAATTGCATCTTCAGATTTCGCTGAATCGAATCAGGACAGTGGTCCAAATCAGTGAATCATATCACCATCCCCCAAATTGGTCTGAATCTGAATTGACTACTGCCCGCTTTACACACCCCTATTAAATACACTGTCTATCATTAAAGTCCTACCAGAAGTAGCATCTGCTCAGTATTGGAAACCAACCAGGAAGTTGACTAAATGTAACCAACACCAAAAATGACTATATGTGGCCCACATACAACAAATAGTCTGCTAGAAATTTTAAACATTTTTTATTACAAAACACTTAAAATAAACTACATTAACACAAAACATTTTAACCTTGTTTACAACAATACCTTATTCTCATTTTTATCATTAACACACAAACCTCTCCTGAATCTTCCGCAACCCAGGAGGAAGCAACACCTTTCACTCCATCCCTTTGTCCTTTTGGAAGGAACACCACCATTGTTTTTTCCTCCATCTCTTCTCTGCTTTCTCCTTTCCATCTCATCTGCATCTTGATCCACATAGTATTTCAATTTACAAATTGCCAACTCCAAATATTCTGTTCTGGTGAAAACCAGTCCCTTGACTAACAGTACGTTTTTCACTTTCCATATAGCTACTGTTGCACAAAGTAGTATGGTTCTCAGTCTCTGTCTCCAGTTCTTTGGGAATTAGCCATACCACAACATTTCACGTTAAGTCACAGTTCATATCAATCACCCTCAAAAAACAATGCACTCCCTCCCATAACCCTTGCACAAAAGGGAAGTCCCACTATACATGTGGGACAGATTCTTCAGCCCCATATCCTTCTCTTGGGCATGCTGCAGATCTTACCAAACCCTATTTATGCTGAATGTTCCTCTCAGGAAGAATAGTCCATATCATCACCCATATGATATCCATATGTTCTCCTTTCACTCTATATTTTGTCACTTCTTTCCACACATGTGCCATCTGTCTTTCCATCAGATCCCCAACTATTGTTATATTCTCTCTTTATTATCATATTAATCATCTTCTTATAGGTTTTCAAGCATTCTAAATCTACTCTCTCAAGTTTATTTACCTTTACAAAACTCTCCATCTTCACAAAGTGGGCAGGTGACTGCCACACCAATGGCTTTCCACTCTCCCCCATACATGCCTCATCTTCTTAACATTCTTCCTGAGAAGTAACAGTAGAAACATATAGTCTTCCCCACCCCCTCCGTTGTCATTTTACAGAACGTACTTATAAATATATACAAGCTTTCCAAACATGGACTTCCCCAATCTCTTAATTCGCCGGCTTTGTATAGCTCCATTCCGGCTACCCTTCTCTTTTACTGCACCTCCCCCCCCCCCCCAAAAAAAAAAATACATGTTTGCCTCTGTACTCTACTTATCTGTTGCCATTATGGTGGATACACCACACCCATATATATGATGATTGGCAAGAGTGCCTTTTTAACTGCCTCGACTTTACCTTTGAAAGATAATGTTCTACCACTCCACAATACCAAGATCTATCTCAGTCTTATTTCTAACTCCTCCCACACCTTTGTTCCTTTCCCTTCAGCATCCATTGAGATTCTCAAGATCTTGATTACAGTACACCATCTGCCACCCAAAGCCTAAACTTGTATAAATTCTCTCAGTTCCTCAAACCCATCAACTTACTTTTCCTTTTATTTAATTTTGCCCCTGACACTTCACTGTAGTCCTCAGTATGCTTCAATACCCTCCTGACTGACACATTGCCTTGAGTCACTCTGTTCACATCATCCATGTATAATGTACATTTAACTTCTCCTCCCCTTGGTATCTTCACACCCCT
This sequence comes from Caiman crocodilus, assembly GCA_030014935.1. Classification (NCBI taxonomy): domain Eukaryota; kingdom Metazoa; phylum Chordata; order Crocodylia; family Alligatoridae; genus Caiman; species Caiman crocodilus. Next base: position 72,207,306 of record JAGPOW010003642.1, on the reverse strand, counting down.
TATTAGCTTATCATCACAAATTGTTTGTGCCAATGGCTCTATCACACACAGAAAAAAACAGGGGGACAGCAGGTATTCTTGTCTTACCCCTGTTTATATGAGGAATGCTTTGCTCAAGTAACCATTTACTCAACTTCCTGCTTTACTGTAAAGCACTTTGACTCATCTGATTATCTTTCCTGAAAACCCCATCCTTTATAATACTTCAAATATGAAATCATGTTCAATCCTATCACAAACTTTTTTTCCAGGTCTAAATTCATTATTGCCATATTTCTTTTCCTTTCTTGCACATTTGATATGACATCTCTCATTAACTAGAGGGTCTGGGATAGCCTCCTCTCAGGTATAGCACATTGTTGTTCTTGTATCACATCTGCTAAACAGTCACACATTCTTTTGGCCACTACTTTTGCTGTCAGTTTGTAGCCTATATTTAAAAGAGTTATTGGCCTACAGTTCCATAGCACAACTTCCTTTCCCTTCTTGAATTTACTATACCTCAAAATTAGCACACCTTTTGCAAAATCCTCTCCTATCTCCTCACCTTCCATTATTTTCCTTTATGTCTCTTACAGTTGTACCCAGCTATTGCCAAAAATTTTAACAGAATTCCACCAGAAGTCCATCTCCTAATACCTTCCCTCTCTTACAGGCTTTTAAACAGTTCTCCATCTCTCTCATACTTAACTTCTCCACATTTTGTTTCTTTTCATCCTCTATTCCTTCTTTTAACTCAAGGAACACCTTTATTTTTCTTCCATCCACTCCATTTCTTTTGTATAGCTCTTTATAAAACTCTGCTGCTCTAAAACCTTTGCACTCTTTTCCATTCAAATTCCCTCTTCAGTTTTCACTGTTTTTATTTCCTTCCTTGTTTTCCTCAATTTCCCCCACAAAATACTTACACCATCCTTCCCCCTTCTCCACCACAGGTGCTCTACTAAGAAATATTTTCTCATCTGTTTTCCTTTTGAACCATTCCTCAATCCATTTTATGCCTCCCAGTTCTTCTTTCACTCATACTCTTCTTACCACCTCTTTTAATAATTCTTGCTTCCTTGCCTGTAGTTATGTAGCTTGTCCACCCTCTTCTTCACTTCCCTTTGACCAATGTTTATGAAAAATTATCTTGTTCTTCTCTTTATCATAATCCACCTCTTCCAGATGCTATTGTAATATCCCTTCAGAGTCTTCCATCCTTTCTTTATACAGTTCTACATATTCTTGATAGGTCTTCCCATCTTGTAATAATTGAATATTTATCTTCTACATCTCTTCTCTACTTTTGCTTTTTTCTAAACCCACTTCCATTCTCAGAATTCTGTGATCACTGAAGGTCACAACTAAGATCTCCTTCTTTCCATTCTCTAACCCATTTGACATTTAATAGAATATCAGTCCTAGACACCTGTCTCCCACTCAGCTCCATCCTGAAAATCAATTTCTCACTGGCCCATACATCCTACTGATGAGCTGTCTATTTCTCCCTCTCCTCCACCCTCTCTCCTATCCCCCTCCTCATAATGCATTTGAAATCCCCCAGCATTTTGCTGCCTATTTCTGCCTACATTCATTTCTAATTTATTACACAGGGAAATCTTTACTCCTTTTTCAGCTGGCACGTATATATTAAAAATCTCTAACGCTTTCTTTTCAAACTCCACCATCATCTGTTGCAGTCTCCCTCCATGTTCACTTACACTTGCCACACTTCCAGGCCCTTGAGCAAAATCACAACTCCAGTACTTTGTTTGCATTTGACCTCATCCACCACAATTGTCTCTGTCCCCAACTCCATCTCTTTAAAAACACTTGTAATCCCTCTCCCATAGGATTCTACACTCCTGTAAACATATCACGTCTTGTTTTACACCACTCAATATTGGCATAATCTTATCCCACCTCTTCCTCAATAACATGTTCTGACATGGATAGATTCAATACACAAAGTCATGCTTATCCATTTAAAATGTCATATCTCTATCACTTTATGAGTTTTCTATGCTGCTGCTTGATGCCATTAGCTCTATATTTCCCCTCTCTGCATCCCTGTAGTCTTTGCCAGGTGTTTCATTGCTTTAACATTTAAGAAAGGTTCCCGTTCCCTTCTCCCACACCTTTCTACTCCTCCTGCCCTTTCCTCTCTCCATTATTCCCAGACCACGTTAGTTCTGATTTGCTTTTTGGCAACCTCTCTCCCTCTTCCTCTCCCTATTTGTCTTCCTTTTTCTTTCTAAGCTTCTTAGCGTGTGACTTCTTTCTTTTCACAGTTTGGCTTTTTTCTCCTTTCTCCTGCTCTGTTTTCACTCCTCCTTCTTCCTCCTGTATCGTCCTCTCATTTCCCTTCTCTCTCCTTTGTTTCAAAGTCACTTGTTCCACTTACCGTTGCTACTTTTCCCTCCTCTGTCACCAGCTGCACTGCTTCCACTGCTGAAATTTCACTCTTTTCATCTCCTGTTGTTCCTTCTTGTGGAATCTCCTCCACTGGCATGCATTCTGTCTCAAGATCTTCTTCCCCACTTTCCCTTCCCTGTATCTGCTGCTCCTCTGTACATCTAGCTTTGTTTGAGAAGGACAATAGGCATTGCAGCTGTAAGTGTCCCTCTTCCCTGCAAATAGAACTGCTCAGTATTTCTTGGCACTTCATCACCCTATGTCCTTTTTCTTCATATCTGTAGCATATTGTATACCAGGAGTATGTGGCCAGGTGTCCTCCCTGCCCACATTTGCTACAGTTTAGGAGATCCAAAATACATTGAAAACCCTTGATGTGTCCCTACTTGGATTGCTGGACAGTAAGTGCATATAGCTAGGACTCTTCTCATCCCCTCCTCAATGCCCCCAGAGCTCTCCACAATCCTGTCCATATATTGTATTTATTAGGCCTGTGTGAAGCAGCTAGTATTCGCTCTGGATTCAATCTATTTGGGGGGACAGTGATTCGATTTGGTGATTTGAATCACTGTCTTGAATCTCCAAATCAAACAGGACCCATCTCTGACCCGCTCTCATAGCCCGGTCAATGACTGCCTGCTCAAACCCCAGCGTCCTGGCTCTTTAAAAAAAAAAAAAAAAAGGCTCCGCACTCACAGGTTCCTGCTAGGCAAGAATGTGTGTGTGTGGGGGGGAGGGGCAATCCCCGCTGCTCCCTACTGCCCCGCACTGTTTGGGGGGGCTCTGTCATGAGCCATGAGCCCCCTTCCCCCACCCGCTCTCCCAGCACCAGTGTTCTAGCTCTTTAAAAATAAAAAAAGCTGCTGCCAGGCAGGCAGGAAATTCCCACTGCCCCATACTGCATGAGGGGGCTGTATCACAAGCCCCCAGGATCCCTCATGGCTGCTGCAGCAGCCAGTGAATGCAGGCTTTTTTTTGTTTGTTTGATTTTTTAAAGAGCTGGGACACTGGGGCTAGGTGGGGCAGCCATTGACAGGGCTGGGAGAGTGATTGGGGGTTGGAGGGTGTTCACGGTGGCTGAGGGAGCAGGCAGGGGATGGAGCCCGGTAGGGGTCCCCCCCATGATCCCCTTCTCCTCTGCTAACCCCCTCACGCATCCCCTACTTACCTTCACAGAGTCCAGGTCCAGCTCCCTGCAGCAGTGAGTGGGGACTGCTGAATTGATGAATCTTTTCCGAATTAATTTGGAGGCTTCAAATCATTTCAGACCTTTCTATTGTTCTCCCAATTCGATTCAGATTTGGAGATTCAGCCACCAAATTGGGCCGAATCTCCTCCAAATAGAATCAGGACCCAAAGCTTTGCACTCCCCTAGTATTTATCATGTATCTTCTCAATGTACATAATTTTTTGTATAAAATTCTCCAAACATTTCTCTATCTCCCCCGTCTCCATGTACATTCAAATAATTATTGTTCATGCTTCTCTTTTCTTCTGCAAAAAAACCTAAGCCCCTTAAATTCTTCTCTTTCACCTATTACCACAAACTTTTCCAAACATCCTCATAACCTTCTTATCTTCAATATGACATTTCCCAAGACTCCTCATTAGGAAAGGCAATCAGGCTATTCAAATGTTTTACTTTAAATTCCAGGGGTATAGGTTGTAGCCATGTTGATCTAAGGACTTTTTCCAGCTACATTCATTCTGGTCCATCCCCCCCATCCTCCCCCACAACTTGTCTCTCACCCACTGACTCCTCAGTTTACATCTTCATTGATTGGCTATCTTGCATACATACCAGCCTCTGGCTTGTTTACTATTCATTCCAAGAGCACATACCAACTACATATGCTTCCTCAGCCTGGCAAAGGATGTTTGTACCCAAAAGCTTGCAAATAATTTTTCCAACTATTTCAATTGGTCTGATAAAAGACATCAGATTTACCCGAAGAAGCTTGTCTGCCACTTTCAATTCCAAACTTCAAACAACATTTTTTCTACAAATTCATATCTATTCATCATCTGACTTCTCTGTACTCCTTCCCTTGTTATTACTACTCTTATTCTCAAGCATAGATTACCAATCAATCTGTCTCTTGCTTCCTCCCATCTCCTTTCTCATTGTGGGTCTGGCTTATGGCTCCCACAGGTCTTCCTCTTCACTTCAATTACTGTTTAATTTCTCATTCCTCCCTGACCACTTCTCCTCCTTCTCCTGTTCTTCCTTCTGACTAAACTCTTCCTTCATTGCTTTCTTCAATCAAGCATCCTCCAAAATTGCCAATCCCATCACACCTTCTGTTCCTACCTTCTTTTGTCCCTTCTTGCCAACCTTTGTCCATCCTCTAACAGAATCTGTATCTTTACTTCCACTCTCTGATTTGTTTTTCATCTCTTGGTCTGTTTTCCCTTCTATAACTGCCACTCTCTTCTCCAACATTGTCATAGATGCTGTTCCAGGCTCTGAAAACTCTTCCTCCTCCTCCATCCTGGTACTCTATCACTATGCCCCAGCACTCCTGGTATCAATCAAGGCAGTAAAACCAGGTCTACACCCAGTCACTACACTTAACTTTAACCAAGGAATGGCCATGAAGCTGTGCTGTTGATGGGAATCTACCCCAAAGATAGATTAGTACAGCCTATGTGAATAAGATATGTGGTAGTGCCCACTGTGTGCAGTTCCCCTCAGCGCCAACTCTTTTTCAAGTCACGGTAAGCCAGTACATTGAATACATTTTACTACTTTTTTACTCCCACAGCTGAGCTGTTTCTTTCTTTCCCATTTCCAATGATTCCTGTTTGTTCACCAGGCCTAATGTCTGGCAATCATTGTGAAATGGGGACCCAAGAATCCTGTCAGCCACTCTCTCAGCCTCTCACATACAATTAGTGTGGCCTCATCCTACACGAGATGAAGCCGGACCAGGTTGCCCTATACCTCATCTGTATATAGATTTTTAGACAATCCCAAGACTCATAACAAAAACACCTAAATCAACTCATAAGTGTGGGACTAAGTAGCACATGGATTCTTTCTGGGGCGTATCTTCAGTACACACAGAGCAGTGCTGAGTTGTGGGTTCACTCTGGACTGAAATGCTGTTGACGCTGCTGAGGTCCACCCCAATAAAGTATATGGTAAATCATGAGCCTTTTGGCTTTGGACCAATATCATGCATAAGTTGTACTATATAAAAATAAGTAGGTACAACAGTCCTGCTTAAAAACATGTGTATTGAATACCTGTGTTAAAACTTACAGCAGTTTCAAAAAAGAAAAATGCATCAATTCTGGATAAGTTAAGTCTATGGGTACTTAAAGAAATTTGCTAATATGCAAATTACTACAAGTTCATTTCAAGGTCGACGTTTTCAAATTTGCTTTTTGCTTCCATGTGCTCAGGGACAGCAGGGTCCGACAATAAGGAGGTGGAGAAGGGGCTGCAGGGGGAAGATGATGGGGGAGCAGAAGTCAAAGGGGCTACCTGGCCCTACCCAGATTTATTTTCCCTGCTGTAGCAGTGGGAGGGGGACAAATTCAAGGCAAATCTCCAATTATTGGATTTTATACCTGGAACATTATAACAAATATATCATATTTCCATATAAAAAATCAAATTTTGGGGGGAGGAGGGCAATCTATTCAGAGTCAGCTAATATTTAAGTAAATATGAGTTCATAATTTGGACTTGGTGTTTATATTTTGGTCTCAGTGAATATGGGCTCAGTGTTTACTAGCTTATTGCTATCAGCCCATTTTTATTTTTGCTGACTGTTAACTAAATGCTAACTGTATTCCCCTGAAGCTTGCTTTTCACATAAGAGGATTAACTCTTCACCCCTAAAAATAGTGAAAAGTAACTTAGGAAGGTATTTGTTGCATCAGAAATTCTGAAATATAACTTCTGGTATGCAGCAGTTAAACATGGCATAGCCTGGAAAGTCAATCAAAGTTTAGTTACTGGTAATTTGGGGTGTTATTTCAAGGAGAACTAATTTTGACTGTTTTCAGAAATTTGCCAGATTAATTTTGAAGTTTATCAGATATGGTTTGTCACACTTTAAACATATGGATGTATTAGCTACAGTAGAGCAGGGAAGTTATTCTGGAGTATCAGTGTATCACAAAAACCAACAGGAGTCTTTGGTTCCGAAAGCTTATAAACCCTTTAAGTACTCTGCACCTAACAAGTCTTCGTCATCTTTGCCTCTGGCTTTGATGTGTAGGTTTTATTTGGTCTGCAGGTATGGAAAGACTTCTGGGATACAGAGCTTATAAACTCTCCAAAGTCAGTGAGTGAAAAATAGGGCAGAAACAACTCATCTTAATTCTGTACCTAGAGTCCACATTGATTTCAGTAAGAGTTAGACACCTAATAAGTGTCTAAACAACTTCCTGCATCTAAGCCCTAATTCTTTTTATACTGAAACTCTTGCAATATAAAATGTATGCAATATTTCTCAAATTGATCAAGAGCAAAACAGAAATGTATAGACAAAGATATAATCATAACCTCCCCTTTAACTTAAATTGAACAGTAGAGTTATCTAATAATATCCTGCAATCAAGTTTAGTGTATGTTGGGTAACTGGGTTTGTGGCCCAGATATTCATAATGGATAGAGGGAAGGTTGATCTCTGCTCTTCTTGTGGAATATTGTGTCTGCATTATTTCTTTGTTGTCACTAATACTGCCATGTTTAGTGCCACCCGAGATTAACATTCTTTTTATTCTTTCTTCCTTGTGATTAAAATATGATTCTTTTCTAAGGTGTTATGCAAAAAAAAAATCCACTATATTATTAAACAGATGTGTTCCTTTTTTATATTTAAAACCTTACCTGATTTCTTGGAGGTTAGGAAATAAGTGTTTACTTCCTTGTCCTGCAGTCACAGCAACTAATACTAAATATTATTTTTTCATACTCTACATAGTTGGTATAATTGTTTACTAGCCCAATTTCAATGGCTGCTTAGGTGGCGAGCTTCAAGAGTATGACTAGCAATACTCCTGAGCAGCACTAAGCCTACGTTTTGGTGGCATAAGCCCTTTACTAATGAGTATGTGATGTAGGTTCACACCCCCTCTGGGTGGGAATGACAAAGAGCCTAGGTCTCTTGTTCTCTGGGTTAATACATTAAATGCTAGACTAAAGGGTGTACCTTTAGTCACAGGACCCTCTACTTATGCTTTACCTCCAAGCAGCTTTTCCTGTATTTCCCCTACTGCATGTCTACACATGCACCCTGTAGGAAATGGATTTGCTCCTAATGGGAGCAGACTGGTAAAGGGCTGCTCCCACCCTGCTCTGTCCACCTGCAGCAGCCAGAGGGAGCTCCAGGCTTGCCTGGGTGCTAGCCTGGGAGCTGACAAGGAGCACAGGGACCAGTCCTGATGCCCACAGGCCAAGAGAGCTCTGCCAACTACAGCAGCATCTGTCTCCTGGCCCCATGCACTTTGGAACAGGACCTGATGTACGTGGGCCCGGAGACAGCTGTCATTGCAGCTGGCAGAACTCTCCTGGCCCCATGCACATCAGGACACACAGCTGCCCAGTGGTGACATGCAAGGAGTGTGCATGCACCCCCTGAGAGCACTGGTGCACCCCCTGACCCCCTCCGATTTGGCGATGGACAGGGAGGGCAGGCAGAAGTGGGCTGTGAGCACCAGTCAGGGAGTGTGAGCACTGAATGAAGTATTGCAACCACTTCCAGGAGCACCTCAGTCACTTCTGGGACTGCTGGGACTGCTTCCAGGAGTGCTGTAGCCACTTCCCGGTCAGTGCGATTGCCTGCAGGCTCCTCCATTCAGTCCTAGATGTGGGACAGCTGCCAGCAAGCCTTCTGCCAGGTGGGCCCTTCACTTGATAGAAGACTGGCTTAGAACTGTCCCACAAGTAGGGCAGCTGACAACAAGCCCCATGCCCTCCTGCTAGGGAACAGGCAGCTTCCCAATTTGTGGGACAGTTCCCAGCCAGCCCCCTGCCAAGTGGGGGGACACAGGGCTTGCTAGCAGTTGCCCTTTCTTTTGTTCATAGTAGGGGTTGGGTTTCAGCCCCCTTTCACTCTCCAGAGCTCCCAGGATGGGAGGCAGAGTGCTCTCCAATCCCAGTGCTGATCCTGGGGGTAACTGGGAGCTGAGTAATGCCAGCACTGGGGATAAAGAGTTCCATGTCCCCTGTTGCCCCTGCTACCTAGGCTGACCAGGAGCAAATTTGCTTCTGGGCAGCATCTCCAAGTACAGTACTCCTACAGTAACTACTGTGCAGTTAATCTAGTACCTGTATTACAGGTACTAACTGCGCAGTAGCTTAATTTACTACACAGTAAATGTTCCTCACATGTAGATGGTGATGTTTTACTATGGAACAGATTAGTGCAGTTAAGCATCTCGGGTACATGTGCCTCTTGATATATATATTTGTGAAAGTATTTCTAATTTTTCCAATCATTTCAGTCTTCATTTTTCTTTTGCAAGCTTTTTATGACTTTGCCTAGTTTTGTTCCATTGCATTTCATATCTTTCATTAACAGAACAGGCTCTGTTTTATGCCCAAGTTTCTGGCAGCCTGCCTTCAGGCTTCACTGCACTTGCAGCCCTCCCCACCTTGATTTCTGGTCCACCCAAAGTTTAAAACCAATTACCTGGCAGTGGCAGCAGCATTTCTAGTCAGTCAGTGCTGAGGGAGTTAAATGACTTCATGCCTCATTATAACCTACCCAATTCCATCTAAACTCTTCATTCCACAGGTGTTAATGCCTCTCTCTACTTTTTAATATTCTTGATATTCCACTAATCAAGTTATTCTTTGTTCTAGAATTCTGCTGTCTGTTATGTGCTCCTGGTAATGAAGTTACTGTATCATAGCCCTGAAGACTATTTTTAACTCATTCCAATGAAGTTACATTTGTTTTTGCTTCAGTACAGCCCTAGACACTCCCCCAGTAAAGCTTCTCGTTTATTTTTAACTGGAGAAAAATATGTGTTGATACATATGCGATGATGCACCTCACCATCTGCACAACCATCCTTCAAACATGCTAGGTCCACCCATGCCTACCTTGATCTGAAATGGGCTCATCATTCGATTATCTATAATTTCTTATAACTAAAATTAGAAGATTTGTTTTACCATAGCTCTGTTTTTCCTACTGACAAGAACCTTTAATTATAGAAGGATGCATGCTTTTATACAATAGGCCCTATTCCAATAACTGGCTTTTCCTATGCTCAGTTTAGAAAACTACACTAATCATTAAGCAAAGAACCTATACATGGGCTTGCTAAGGGTAGGTTGGAGGAGCTTGGAAGGAAGATTGACAGGTCTGTCCCCTTTCCATACCAGACAGTTGAGTTTGCAGGCCTTAGAACATCTGTACTTTTTGTAGAGAGCAGCTTAATACACTGCACTCCCACACTTGGAAACTGTGCAAGAGATTTACTTAAATGGGCTTATTCAAAGAAATAAGGATCACATGTGTGAGTTATAATTGCAAAATTAAACCCTTAACATGCATTATTTTCATTTAACCAGCAATGCAATCCATCAAGCAAGTTTACAGATGATCTCTAGAGCTATGTCTCTAGTGAGTTGTGGAATAGAGAAAATCCCACACAACTTACTGATTCGTTTGATGCACTGGTTGGGGGAATTTTTAGCTACTTGTACAATTTCACAATGATTATACTCTTAATTCATACAACACAATTTTACTTTAAAATTCTTTGCTATGCATATAACACTGCTTAGCTTTAAGAAATACCACAAACATTAAGAACACAATAACTACATATATCAGAAACAATGCTCCAA
>JAGPOW010003642.1:72153918-72196990 GCA_030014935.1 Caiman crocodilus | reverse complement strand
TTAAAATTCTTTGCTATGCATATAACACTGCTTAGCTTTAAGAAATACCACAAACATTAAGAACACAATAACTACATATATCAGAAACAATGCTCCAAACATACTTCCTTCCCAAACAATGCTATAAGAAATAGTATTACAAAAACAACTACAATTACAACTCAAAGTTAAATTTGTACCAATACTATTATTTTCATAATATACTTACAATCCTAGAATTCTGTGAAACCAAACACCTAGATATGCTTTCATTCCTCAGTAGTACAATTTAATGGGCTGGCCTCAGCAGTGATAGGAACAAGTCCCCTTCCTTCAGTCCCTTTTGGGTGCTCCACGGCTTCAGCATGAACTAAGAGATTCATGTTCACAGAGAGGGTAGTTCAGGTGATCAGTCTGATTCGGCCTACACTTGCGATTCTTCCTTCGTTGTTCTGCACGTGAGGTTACCTCAAAATTGGGACAGTAGGTTGCAGTTTTTATTGAGTGAGTTGCCGTCTTGGGCCCCTCCTACCCAAACCTGTCACTACTCCCAAATTTGGGCTCGGATCTTTCTTAACAGATTTCTGCTAGGTTCAGTTTCTTTTGCTGATCTTTTTAATTACTTTGGGGAATTTCCTTTCTTTCCAATCTTTTCAAAGGCTCCTAGGGTTTGATTTCTTGGAATGTGGGATGTTTGCTTAAGGGTCATTTTTAGGTTAACTTTGTTAAAGGCCTCTAAAGATGAAATTTGAGAGTTAAGGCTTTGAGCAAAGCTCGGACCTTCTGCATGTAGGCCAAAACAATGGCCTAGATAAGAAGATGAATCTTGTCTTCTTCCTAAACTGGCTAATGGGCAACTATTACAAACATTCAAACTATTACATTCAATATGACAAGCTACACTAAACCTGCCAAGGATATGTCTTGCTACATAAAATACCTAGAAAACATTTTTAATTGCACTTTTGTGGCAATAATGTGATAAAAAAAATTTTAAAAATCTAATCTAAAAAGACTTTTTGCACTATTCATTGAATCATGTGCTGAATTGAACTTGTAAAAATGAAAAATGCAGTGCAGCAGTGAATATATCCTACAAATCAAACCCAAGGTGAATTAGGAGAATTGTTATTAACCATAAATAAAAAATTATAATTTACAAGTCAGTGACATACAGTCTAAATCAAGGGTGGGCAAAATATAGCCTATGGACTGGATATGGGCCACTAATTGATTGTATTTGACCCACAACTCCCCCATAGTGCTCTGCATGGGCCTGAGCTCTGCACACTCTGATCTAGGGCAGCCCACTCTGTGCTTCCACCCTCACTTGCCCTGTGCCTATCAAAAGTATCACTCTGGCCCTAGCCTGCATGCACAGCTTCCTGGTGGTGCTGCTGACATTGCTGCTGAAGCCACTCTCCTTCTCCTGCCCCTGCTGTGCCACTCCAGGAAACAGAGAGCATGGGGAAGCAATAGCAGCAGTGAGGATGTATACCGGGCACCACATACCCAGCAAGGCAAGGAAGAAACTGCAACTGGTGGCCCCTGCCCCAGCACCATGAGCAGCCACCTGTGAGTCATTGAGTGGATGGAAGGTGGCCCTGCCAGGAAGCTGTGTATGCTGGTTAGGGCTGGGACCAAGGCCAGGGCTGGGACTGAGACCAGGCCTGTCAGTGGGAGCAAAGTAGGTGGGCAGGAATGTGATGCAGTCTGCCCTAGGTGGGAGCAAACAGAGCTTGGCCCCATGTGTAGTGCCATACGGGCAACTGTGGACCAGATGGGGTCTGCACTGCACTGCCCAGGTGAGCTCTGCTGCATGTGCCTGCTGCTCCCTTCTATTCCCCACCCTCCCCAGCTGGCTCCTGGAACCTAGCATGTGGGCAGTCCCCTGCACACACTCCCACACAACCAAACACACCTTCATTTTGAGCTGTTATGCAATTGCCTCCATATGCACTGCTCGGAAAAACATAAATCAGAATGAAAATTATTTTTGAAATAAAATGAATATACATTATAGTAGATGTTTGATTTTTAGAATAAGTTTTATTTTTTATTTATAATTTGTTTAAATGATATCTTATGGAAGATTTCATGTGTGTGGTCCTTGACAGCCCACCAAAGCTTGTTAAGTGGTCCACCAGTCAAAATAATTGCCTACCACTGGTCTAACAATTCAATTTGCAATGTTTACCATTAATGATCTAATGGCAGTCAAGCAAAGTTTCAAATTAGTTTCAGTGAATATAATTATTTACAACATCACTTTCATATATCACATACACATTTAGATGTGGAAGAAATATTTTTCTAATTTAATGCACCTTGCTGCATTCATGAGAAACACCGACATTTCTATATAATGATAAGCAAGATTCATCAAGTTCTAGAACCTATATGTAATTGTTCTATGCCTAGAACACATAAATGTAAAACACAATATTAATTATAGGATATTTTATATATGATCTTTCATTTTTCCCTGTTTTTGAAATAGGTATTTGCTTAGTAAACACTCAGGTAAGTACTGGCTTTAACACACACCTGAGAAAGAAACTGTGCGTCAAGAAGGCACAGGTTTTTTGTAGGGTGAGAAGACACCTGCTTTTTGGTTCTCGTTTTTAAAGTGAACAAGAATGCTCTTCTCCCCTGGAAGCGTTGTTTCTCTAGCTAGAAGGGATGGGCAGGACTACTGTCCTACTTCCTGTCTGATTACTTTAGGGAACTTAATTCAGTAGCAGAACAATGGACTGGTGAGCAGGACATGAGCCCTGGGTACTGCCAATGAAGACAATGCAAAATGGAGCCAGGGCACCTCACCCTTACATCCCCCTTCTCCCCAACCCCGTACCCTGCACCTTCCATGCACCAACTCCTGTTGTAGTAGGTGAGAGTGTAAAGTAGCAGTGATGAGGTTAGCAGCCCCTGGGTGGTAGTGGTGCATGGCACAGGGTAGCAGTTGGCAAAAACTGGGTGCTGTGGGTTGGGGCAAAGGAGAAATGTCAGGGATGTTAACCCTCCTGCCTACTTTTTCTGCCACTTTTGGTTTTTTAAATAGCCATTCAGCACATGTTGGTGCCAAATAAAGTATCCAACATCTCTCCCTGCAACAACAAATAACTGGCCACTGCTCCTGTCCTGTACACTGCCACCATGCACAGTGAAGAACTGGCAGTTACACCTCTGCTTAACATTGCTGTGTATATTATCCTCACAAACCCTGTGCTCCCTCCTTCCCTCTGCCATCCCTTGCAACTTCTGAATTTGTAACCTACACTTCCCCTATTCATTTGCAATTGGGGCTAGTTTGGTCTTCTGGCACACCCTAAGCTGGCTCTACAAGCTGCCATAGCCTGGTTTTTGGGGCCTTGAAGCAGTAATTTCCTAATGACTATCTCTGGGCTATTCCTTGCCTTGTAATGCTCCCAGTGCCTCCTCTGAGCTGTAAGCTCCAGTGGAGGTCAGTAGAATGGAAAAACTGGCTAGTACAGTGCTGAGCAGTGTATTGATCTGAGGCCTAGCTAGGGCAAATCTAATCTTAGGCCCTAGTTGGAGGTAATCAGGGAAAAGTGGCATAATTGGAGGAAGGAAGGGGAATGATAGGAGCAACATCCTTGAGCACTGACTTGGGAAGTGGGGGCGAAAAAAAGCAGCTGGTGTTAGCAGATACACATTCATGTTCCTAACTGCAGTTGAAACCAGAAGTCACCACTTTTACTTTGCCCTGAGTGTCCAGTTGCATTCATACACTGCTGTCAGGGAATCAGGATAAGTCATCCCTTAGGAAGAGCATCCCACTCACACTGGCCTATATAAGTTCAGATCAGACAGCAGAAGCCTGCTTGGAACTCCTAAACTCGACTCTGTGGTCTGAACCTCTGGCTTAGACCCTGTGTTCTCCTATTCTTTTTTGTTCCTGTTCCTATCTTAGACCTCCCATATTGCCTCAACCAGATGTCCTGACCGATTGTCTCAGACCTTGGCTTGATATTCTGAACTCGGACAGATATCCAGCTTGACCTTAGCTTTTACCCTGACCTAATATGATCCATTTAGCCTGACTGACTATGCCCTGGTCAACCCTTACAAGTACAGTAACATTCACTGTGAAGTCTACTACCTACTCTCCATGTCTGCAAATCTCCCTGGATGGAGGACTATTAACTGAAAAACAAAAATGGTATAGGGCAGCATGTCCTCCTTTCAACAATACTATGTCTACTGCATGATACTTTGTGAAGGCACTTTCACGACTACAGCCCAAAAGTAGTGTTTCAGGGGAAATCCAGAGACCAGTTTCTGTTTACACTAAGGTAAAGCAGATGTAATTCTAGTGGTATTCATGTTAAAACTGTCCTGAGGTACCTTGTCAGAACTACCTAATGAAAAAATAGTTCGAACTAAAGATCAAGAATCTGGTGTTATTCCTTTACTAAAAATAAGTTCATAGTACCTATGTGTAATAAAATTAGGTCCTGATCCTGTAACAAACACCAGGAAGAACACCCTTGCATATACAGAGCCCCACTAGAATCACTAAAGAAGAGCTTGCTGTTGTTTTGGGGCTTTACTGGGTACAAATTTACTGAAACATTCAAATTAACCCAGCTCATCAATGCTAAGCTAGTCAAACAAATCAACTCAGATTTCAGATTCTGGCTCAAATTTCAGTTCTGTTTTCAAGAGCCCTGCTATGACACTCTATCATTAATTACACTGCCAGGTATAAAATTACAGACATGGCAGGTGGTGCCAACTGTGCAGTACCTGAATAATACTGTTGCAGTAGCATGTCACAGTACCAACAGCGCTAATATGCTACTGCATAGTATTATGAGGTCACTAAAAAGGATGCTCGCTGGTTGATGCTACTGTGCTATAACTCCAGTTACTGTACATTTATTTAATACTAGTATAATCAAGTTCCAAATAAATGCACAGTAACCACTGCACAGTAGCATCTCATGTAGATGCACCCGTTATAAACTTTATCTTGGTTAAATTTTACTTTTCTGGACAATTTTTTGCTCTGTTATTGGTAAATGTATTTTTTCCTATAACTTTTTAAAAGATCCATTTGAAAAGAGTTAAATCCGAAAACTAGAGGGGTTTCTAAGCAAGCTCATTTTCCATAAAGGGGCATCAAATGGAGTCTTAATATAACACTTCCTCAAATAACTGAAATAAAACATAATTGTATAAACTGTTTAGATGGATAGATTTAAAATATAAAATATAAAAACTTCTCTGTATAAAGATAAAACACCTGACTTAGAAGCCTCAGACTACTGGGGGCCAGAACAATTCCAGTCCCCTTGTCCTGCCCAATCTGATGCTCTCTTCTCTGCTTTCTTCCCTAACTGCTGCAATGCTGCCTGCTCCTTTCCCTATATGCTACATGTCACACATACTGGCTGTCCATGCCACTTTTGACATACATGCTGAAGGCTGGCTACACTTACTTTAGAAAGAGATGATCTTGCCATGAGCTAGAGGTTGGAATTGATGACCTCATGAAGTCCAGCCCTATTTTCCTATAATTCTATATAATCATGAAATCATTGATCCATACAATTTTAAGAACACTTTCATTCTATGACTGGGAAAGCATAACAGAAGTGAAAATGCATATGATTAAAATCACTGCACTATCTCCAGCAAAATATTTAAAAGGCCTATTAATCTAGCCGGCATAAAAAGGGGGTGGGGCAGCATTTTTAAACTGTTCTATCTCAGTAATTAAATACAGCTGTTGATTATGGGTAATATCATTAACATACAAATAGTTATGTAGTCATTAATGCTTAAAATTGTAAAAATACAGACAGGCAAAAGATTAGATCAGAAACTGCGTACAGAATATTATAAATATTTTATGATTTATGATTCAACCTAAAACTGAGCATAGTAAGCATGAAACACAGTGATAGAAATATTAATCAGTGCCTTTTCTTCATAGGTGAAACCTAAACAAGAGCCTCTCCTGTTTTCAGTGAAAGTCTGAAATCACTGAGTACAAAAGGTATTAAACAATATCTTCTCTGTCCATAAAGAAGGCTTAAAACGAATGCTGGCACTACAGAGCTACCAACTTGCCTGTTTTCCAAGGAAACAATACTTCAATGGGTGGCCTGTGTTTATATGTGAGCC
Organism: Caiman crocodilus; assembly: GCA_030014935.1. Taxonomy (NCBI): domain Eukaryota; kingdom Metazoa; phylum Chordata; order Crocodylia; family Alligatoridae; genus Caiman; species Caiman crocodilus. Next base: position 72,190,858 of record JAGPOW010003642.1, on the reverse strand, counting down.
TTTAGCTCTTCAAAATATCAACAAAATATTCAATGTTGCAGTGGAAAGTTGCATGTGTCTAAGTATTCCTCAATATAGCTATTTCAGAAAATAACAGGCTGAACATGTGTTGTTTCAAACCCACTTTCTCCCGTTATTTTCCTGTGCTATGACAGGAACCTTATTCCCATGTAGTCAGTAGCAAATTTCCCACTGATGAAGCAAAATTGCATCCAATATAGAGAAAGAGGCCAAAAAAATAAAGAGTACTAGGAATACTAGAATGCACTGTACTGTCTTTGAATGTACAGCTGGATAAGTAGTACAAGACCAAGTCCCTGAAGTGCACAGAACAAGAAATAATGGGCAAGTAATGTACAGAGAGAGCCAAAGGCACGTTATAAAGCAGGGTTGTCCAAGTGGCAGCTCATGGGCTCCTATTCAGTCACCACTCCCCTCATTATTCCTGGTTTGGCAGTAGCTGGGGTACCTAGGCTCCTGCTCCCTCCTCTAGCCTCTCTTTCCTGTCCCTACTCCCTGTGGTGAGGCTGTGCACACAGCAGGGGCTCTGGGGTGTCTCTTCTGCCTGCACTGTGTATGCAACAAAAGGAGCTGGATTGCCTGCGAAGCAGAAGAGAAAGAGCTGCCTGCAGAGCATGCTGAGCCAGGAGGGGCAGTGAGACTGTGTGTACGATGGGGGCGGGGAGCAGGAATTAGGATGCCAAGACTGTGTGTGGGAAGAAGGGGTTGGGGGATGGGAGGGGCTCCTATATAGCAAGTGGCCCATGAAGTGCATAGCTCCAGGCAGCTCAGAGATCATACAGCTCTGGTATAGAGCACAAAGAAGCAGTATTAGCACAACTGCCACTCATAGCATCAAAGAGTTGGTATCCCTATGAAAAAATGCTCAAACTCCAGTCTGTGACAGTATGATGTGGGGATAGACAGTAATTTAAAGGATACTTTAGTTAACTAGTAAAAGAGACTAAGTAAACAAGTGTTTTAGAACTGTCTTACTTTAAAAAGTGATGGGAAAAACAGCCTTGTGGTTTTTTCCATGCACAGTATAGCTGTGCAGTGCATGGTCCAGTTCTGTTATCCTTTTTATAAACGATTAGACACACACGCATGTGAGTAATCCCATTGGCATCAATAAGACTACTTATGTAAGCAATTTTAGTCAACATAGGAGCAGCAAAATTAGGCCCGCTAAAATCTGCAGTTCAAACTCGCTCACTTTACATTTAGAAAGATTATTTTAAAGGGTTTTTCTACATCACAGAGTAGCAACTGCTTTATCCGCCAGCTTAGTTACCATATCAGGAGAGCCCCCTAGTGGAGATGTAGTATGTGAAGGCAGATGAAGTTTTAATTCCAGCTGAGTTAGGGTGAAGTTACAGGTTACAACTAGAACAAGTTAAGAATAATTAAAAAGTGCAGGATGAAACATTAAGGCTTCTTAACAAGTGCTAAGTGCCCTCTAGGCATGTTGATGTTTCACCATTTCAGGCTGTACTATCCAGCTTGAGTTAACTTTTAGCTGTTCAATTGAGGTAAAACAACCAATTTGTCATCCACGCAGAGAGACTACTTGCAGGTAGACTAACTATCATCCAGGACTCCACAGCCCTAGACTAACAACTGGAGACAGCCACGCAGAAGGGCTAAGTACAGGCAGTCAAAAAGCCAGAGGCAGAGTTTATTCAATCTTTCCAGGTTTCTGTAAACTGGTTAGAATCAACCAATAAGAAAGTGAACTGATGTTCACTTCCCAAAAGTGAAAAGCAGCCAGACTCCTGCAGTGGCCCATACCAGGCACTAGGGGGTGCTATAACTCACCTCCCAGCCTGCCTGCCCAACAGTGCAGAGAGTGGGGAGATCGGTGACTTCCCTAGCTGCATCCACTCTTTAGTCAGCTGAGGAGAGGGCGTGGGGGACCCCCTCACCGGCGCCTCAGCTGGGGTCTCTCCAGCACTGGGGAAGGTAGGAAGCCCCCAGTGCGGTGTTTCTCCCCCTCTTCCTATGCTCAGATCTGGTCCCCCTAGCCATGCTCCCTCCTCAGTTCGGGAAGTGTGAGGATGGGGTATGAAGGGAAACCCTCCCCTCTGCCTGGCATTGGACCCCCAGCTGGGGTCTCCCTGGTGTCAGGGTAAGGGGAGAGTAGGGAACCCCCAGCAGGGCATTTCTCCTCCTGCCCCCCCGGCACCCATTTGCTGCCATTTGCTGGGGGCTGATCACCTGGCCATGCCCCCTCCTCGGCCAGTGGGCTAAGGAAAGAGTTGGGGTTGGAAAAAGCCCCCCAGCTTTGGACCCCCGGCTGGGCTATGCTAGGTGCAGGGGGGGAAGCCCTCAGTGGGAGCTGTTTCCCCCCCTCCCTCCTCAGCTGTCCTACCAGCTGAGGAGGACACATGGCTAGATGATCACCCAACTCCCAGCTCAGCAGGGTTGCAGAGCCCCATTGTGAGCTTCCCTGCATCTGGGGGCCAGGCCAGCCATCAAGCCATGCTCCCACTTGGCTGGTAGGCTGGGCGGGTGCAGCCCAAGGGGCTCTGCTTGTTGTCCCCCTCAGGCACACTTATTTTCATGTTTTGACCCTTTGACCCACACAACACTCCTATCCTGTTTTTTTTCATTAGTTTTCCCAAGTATTTTGTTGTAGCATTCACTCATTAGCCACCAGACAATAGGAGATACTAATTAGCCAGGTGGGCCCTAGAGACAATGGTATTTGAATGTTACAAATAGACAGGAGCTTCTGAGGCCCAGTCAGTTGGTATCTGGGGATACTACCCCTTGTGCCAGCTGGACTGCTGAAGCAGCCCTAACCTGGACTGGCCCCTGCACCCACTGTGCACTGCAGCAGTCTGGCAACAGGGGCTGCTGCCTGACTGTAATCTGCTGCTACCTGCAACAGCATCTAGCCACAGAAAAAAAAATCAGAGCATCGCACACAGAGGCAATGATCCTTTGCAGTGTGGAAAACATCTAAATGTGTGGTATGTGGCACTGCAGATGTGTTTGAGGGGCAGGGAGCATACAGCAGATAGCAAAAAGCAGAGCAACAGATCAGGCAGAGAAAGGGGATCAGAAACCAGAAACGGTGCAGGGCTATTTTGTGGCCCATCTGTCAGAAAGGTTGTTGCCACAGGTTTAGATAAGTCACACCTAGAGACCGCAGTTGAAATAGACTTCTGTTGTGCTGTATCAAACACATGGTAAGGAATAGGGTCTACTATAGAAAGATCACAAACTTAAAGAAAAAGAACAAAACAGGCAGCAGGTCAAGAAGAGAAAAGGTCCTTTTAAACAAAAAATCTGTCCAGCGCTAAATTTACAGAAAGGTGGTGAGGAACCCATTTTGAACCTATTGTACTGTACCCACTGTACTGTACCTGCCCCTGGTGCAGCATTGTTCAAAGTAAAGATCGGACTTATAAATCACCTACGTACTTATGTGACCTAGCCTCCACCCCACTTCGTTCAGTTCCCTTTCCCTTTTTTCTCCTTTTCCTTCTTTCTCCTTTTCTTTTTTCTCCTACCCTATTTCTTTTGCACTTCGTTTCTCTCTTTTCCCCACTGGATGTGGTTGTCTTCACCTGCAAAGGACAAAAGTAGTACTGTACCTATTATATGGATAAACAGAGGTCTTAAAAGCCTTATGGCCAAGCTGGCCATAAAACACCTTTTATAAGTATTAAGTTAAATTAAATAGTGCCTCTTTACAGGTCTAAGGACTTTTAACTTTATCTTTTTATTTCCCCAAATAATTTTTAAACCAAGGTTTAACGGCTAAATACACAAGGGGCCTAAATCAGCATTTAGGCACCACTGCTTTCTTCAGTCCCAGCCTAACTACCAAAAGCCCTCAGGCATCTAATCTTTCTGCCAATGGGTATATGCAAGTCCTGATACCAGTGAGCCACTCATACCTCAATACCAGCAAGCTTATAAAGCCACTGCCCCCTCTCTCACCCTGAGGACTGATACACTGAGTGCTTTCAGAGCATGTCAACTAGATCAGCTTTACATTACAACAAAAAGAACCAAAACAAGCACATACCACAAGTACAATGGCATGGGCAGACGTTACCAGGGAGGGGGGTGTATGTGTGTGTGTACACATGCATGTGCATATCTGGCAGGTGGAAGAGCTGTTTTCACTGGTCTCTCCATTCTGCCTGATCCCATACCCCCCATGAGGGCCCCACAGTGCTGTCCTGGCATAAAGGCTTTTCAGTCTATCCTCTTCAAGTGTTCTATTTATAAATAAGTAAATCTTCATTGGGCCAGAAAGTAAGAAATTGGGTCCACAGCCCAGCAGTTAAGTCATTCTCCAGAGAGGCTGTGAGAATCAGCTTCGAGTCCAGAAGTATATAATTAGTTTTACAAAATGGAACATTTTCAACAGGAGACAGAGAGAGGGTGCATTTACACATGAAATTAGTCTGGCTGAATAAACTCTGGGGCAGATGGCACCAGAGTTTATTGCTTCAGGCACATCTTAAGTTCCACCCCTCTCCAGGACAGAGCTGCTTTGCTCCAGGCTGCAAGGAGGTACTTCCTTCCCCCCAGGATTCATAATCCAAAACATTTTCTGAAAGTCTTTCTCTAAAAACTGAGCAGGAGGGAAGGCTGTCACTCTTTTCATTTGAAATCAGAGGAAGGGTCATTGTCCAGTTATCTAACACCTCACTGGTTAGAGCACTTTCCCAGAAAGTGAAAGACTCAGGCTTAATTCCATCCTCTACCTGCGGGGCTCCAAACTCACATTTCCCAGAAATGAGCCATTACTAAGCTACAAGCCAACCTGAAGTAATGGCACGCTCCACTCCTTCAGCTGAAACCATGCCACTATGCAGAAAATAAAGAAATAAAGATTGATTAGGCTTGTGAGAGGGAACAAAAAGCAGGATTCCCAGTTGACAGAATGCTCACCTGGGTGCAGAAGAGTTCAGGACTCTTGTCTTTGTTTCAGAGACTGTTACCGCCAAGTGATTTTGGAGATGAAGGCACTTGGAGTGCTGACAGATGTCCAGGCTCCCACTCCAACTCATGGCACTTTAAATAAAGCACTATGAGTTAGAGGGCCCCCCAACCTTATCTGTTAGGTGGGGGGTAGGGGGGAATTGAGCCTGCCTGCAGGTGAGCAGCCCCCTCCTCTCCTCAGCTGAGAAGCTTCTCTCCACAACACCCTGCCCCCACCTGCTCTGGGGCTGTCAGAAGAAAGGGAGGAGAGAGGAGGAAGCCATCAGAAGTGAGCTGCTGGCTGGGATTTGCCCAGCCTGAGCTGGGGATGGGGGGCTGGGGGCCTGAGGCAAGGCAGAAGCATGAGGTTGCAGATTCCACCAGCAGGTCCTACCCCACTTGGCAGCTGGGGACACAGAGTGTGAGATTTGTGGGGGGATGTGGGGTTTCAAGGGAAAGGGGCGTGGGGGTGGGTGGAACATTTGTAGTGGGGGTGTAGGGTGTGTGGAGGGGGGTTGTGGGTAGGTGTGTGTGGGTGGTTTGTGGGAGTGGTTTGTGGGTATGGGGTTTGTGGGTGGGGTGTGAGGTTTGTGGGTGGATTTTAGGGGAATGTGTGGGGGTGGGAGAGACTGTGGGTGTGGGGTAACTGTGCGGGAGTGGGGGGACTATGTGGGAGGTGTGCCCCCTCACCCCTGTGTGGAACTTAGCCCTTCTGTAGCAGCAGCAGGCCATCAGGGCACTCGTGGCCAGCTCCTGGCAGAGACTCCTGCTGGCTGCATGTGATGCATGGTGCCAGCCCAGCCCTCTGGTGTGCACCCTCAACCACAACCAAGCTGGTTCTTACTGCCACCTGGGCTACCAGCACTGCATGCAAGAGCCATGTGCCTTCAGGCCAGGTCAGGTCCTGCCTCCATGTGCCCCATGTGCCATTGAGCTGGGCCAGCTCTATGGAGGCAGAATCCAGCCTGGTTCAAGGGCATGCAGTTCTTGTATGATGTGCTAGGGATCCAGGTGATGGGAAAAGTTGACCTGGTCCTGCCTGAGGGCATGTGCCAGCAGGCTGGGCTCATGCCATGAGCCATGTGAAGCTACTAGGGATCTCTGCCAGGAGCTGGCCACAAGCACCCTGATGGCCTACTGCTGCTGCTGGGGGGGGGGTGCTATGTGGGGAGACTGGTGGGGGACCTACCTCTTCCACATAGTTCTCCCCGCCCCCACACAGTCCCCCAGCCCTTACACAGTTCCCCCCACCTACCTCCATGTCACTACTTACTGGGGACAGAATCTGGGTTCAATACATCACTGCAACCTTACCCCACCTCTATTTGCTCCTGAGACATGCAGCAGGCATAAAGTCACTCTAGCCTAGAGCACCTGTCTGGAGGACCCAGCCTTGAGTTGTCCAGGAACATGCCTTGTGACACTTTTTTTCAGTGTGTTCTTTTTTTTTAATAGTCAGATTTCCCAGTATCAAATTTAGAGTCTGTGCTGTATAACTGCTTTGAGACACCGCAACAGGCAAATGTTTGCTTGTCTGGATTCAGCCATACTGTTTAAGCACTTAGCATGTGAGTAATCCCACTGAAGTATGAAATAATGCAAATATTTATAGTGAAGCATGTGCTTAAGTGCTTTGCTAAATCCAGCAAGACTGCTCAGCAACTTACAAAATTAAGTTCACAGAACTTGCATTTATTGCTACAAATTTTATAGAAGCATTAAAAATCATTAACAGTCTCAAAAATAAACCTTAATGACAAATTGACAGCTATTTTCCCAAAATAATAATAAAAAGTAGAAAAAGACATCGTATCTTATAGCTGCAGCAGCTGATTAGGAACCATGAATCCTGGGTTGCATCACTGACTTCAAAACTTTGACCTTGGAAAAGCCAGTTTCTCTATGCTTCAGTCTACTTATTTGGAGATTAAGGATGGATTTAACAGTTATGGAGCATTTTGCAGCTTCAGAAGTGATGCACAAACAGCAAATATGCTATCTTTACAAATAGCTACAGTCTGGTTTAAATCATGGGCTTAGCACCATAGTATTATGGCCCAATTGTGGCAGAGGCCCTATTTTTGTGCCCAGATCATGATGCCTCTCTCCCTCACTCCCAATCAGGCCATAATGTTAGTGATCAGGAGGGATGGGAAGATAGACACACCTGGCAATGCTCCCAGCACCTGCAAGACCCCAGCCTGGCCAAATCCACCTGGCAGGGCAGCAGCAGCTCAGAAGCACCCACAGCCAACAAAAGGTTGCAAGGAAGGACGGGGGTAGAGCACAGGTGGCATCACTCACACATGGAGAAGCCCAGCATCGATGAACTAGCAGTGGAAGCTTGGCGGCACCCACAGCCTGCAGCGAGCAAAGGGTTGGGAGGCACTAGGGCTGGAGTGCAAGTGGCATCACTCACATATGGGGGGGGGCACTGCCTCCCAGCCTCACCCAACACTGACCCCACTCTTGCCGCGGATACATCCCACTGCCTGACCCCACCCAGTGATGCACCACCACTGCTGCCGCTGACTATAGAGTCGGCAGAGCCAGAGAATGGGCGCTGTGCAGGTGCCCCCATGCACCATCTTTTTGAAAGGAAATGTCACATGATATTATGGAATTTGCTTGCAAATCACATTTTTCATGAAAATCACTTAGTTTCATGATTTTCAAGAAAAATGCAAAATCTCAATTTAAATCAGGCCCTACAAATAGGCCTGTAAAATAATAAATCTCATCTTCTCTTAAAACAGTCAAATAGATATAGATTCAAATCATTCCAATGAAATCCTGGAAAAGGCCCAAAGCCTTCACACAAAGGGCCTTTTTCCATGAAAAACATTGAATGTTCAGCTTTGGCTAATTAGCTTTCCCAAACAGCTCCTGTAAAACCCGGACTACGAGGAAGAGAACAATTCTCTTTCAAAGGATCGTTTAGATCATTGGCAATGTTATAAGAAGGGTATCAGGAATGTGCCCCTCCAAATTTTTGTGCTGACAGAGGGGCATGGACTATGGGGCTGCAGGCTGACCATGGGGCATGAGGTTGCTGAGCCAGGGCTCAAAAGCTCTAGGGGTAGCAGCAGTGGCATGATTTGTGCACCAATGGCAAGGCAAGAGATTGCAGCCTAGCCGGAGCCAATGCCCAGCAGCAGTGGGGATGGCCGTGGCAGCGGCAGCCGTGTAGAGCTGTGGCAACAGAGCAGAGTTGTGCAATCCCTGCCCTCTACTATCAGCATTTACACATCACCTATAATTTAGGTACTCTCGATTTATGGGTAAATTAGCCCATATTTTTTGAATACTAGGCAGCTGCAAAGGCAAAGACCTCGCTGAGATCTCTGATGCATGCAATAGAATGTCATGTTTCCCTTTGTAGAATCTAGCATTAAATTTCAAGTGAAAAGTACAAGTTTTTTAAAGAGAAACATTACATGGAGCTATGTCAATTTTGAAGAAAATTTTTGAAAGAAAAAATGAATACAAGCATTTTAATTAAAACGTTTAAATTTTCTCTCTGAAATCTTCTAACATTTCATTTTAAATTGTATATTATATAAAAATGTAAAGAGTAAGGATCAGAAAAAATATATTAACTATCTATCTATCTATCTATAGATAGGTACATAGATTGATCAAAATTTTGTTTTGATCAACTAAAAGCTATTTCTTTTAGGAATTTTGTTTGGAAGAAATTTTGAAGCTTTGTTTCAGAACAGAAAAATTAACTGATATCACCTAACTTCCTGTGAAACAAAGAAGGTTCTTTCATACATCTTGTAGTGCCTCTACTTCTTTGCAATAAATCTGTGGCTTTTGAGCATCTCTTGGGTATTCTCTAGATGTCCTAGAAATGCAGGATTTGTTCTGAAATGTATTTTAACCTAATATAAATGAGAATTGCAAAACTGTGATTAGAATTCAGACATTCCTGGTTCCCAGCCTGTTCTCTCTTCTGTGCTAGACCACACAGTTCAGAAAAGTGCTAATAATAAAATACTGTTATGAGTGCTAATTAACATCTGTAAAGCATTCTGGAAGTGTCGGATGAAAACAGTTAAAGAATAAAAACAAATCTTATTAACCATCAATCTCATAGATATTAGTTACTCAGATCACACTACTAAAGTTAGTTAATAGATGGGTATAATTTATTTAGTTGAATCTAAAAAAAAATTGTTAAATTGTTTATAAAGCTCTGTGCAACTTTTAATAACCTTTTGATGCCCATCAGTGTATGTTATACATTGCAATTGATGAGCCCTTTACTTAGGCTTGAACTGTAGTGGATTCATTCATACTGCTGTCTTCAGGGGAAAAAAAGTTTTTAATTCACTGATTATATGAAATTAAATTATTCCTAATCTCATGGCAAGTATTAGCAATTGTTTTAAAACTCCCAAATCCAGATTTAATTGTGGTACTTTTCTATTTAGCTCCAGTGTGTAATCATTTTGGAATTCTTTCCTATTGACTATTAAAGTGTCACATTTTATACAGGATTTAAACTTCTGTTGTCTAGAGAGAGCTGAAACTGCATGTAATTATTGTTGTTAATGTTTTTGTTTGTTATGACTGCTGTAACAATATGAATGTGCTCTGCTGCCTACACATCTCTACCCCAGGATGCCCTTGGAAACTAGATTTTTCATTTCAAAGGGATTTTCTTGATTAGAGATTTTAAATAAATACACTTTATCCAGCTATGTACATGCCACCCATTACCAAATTACTACAAAAGTATTATTGGCAAATCATCCTATAATTATTTTCTTTTCACATATATATATTTATTTACTGTGAGTATAGCTCAGCAGGTTGTGTTTAGAAATGGAAGAGAATGCAGGAATACCATTATAATTCACCAATGCTCTGAGACATTAAAAAGTGGAAGGTCAGATGTTCCTGATGGGTTAGATACTCCTGAGAGTCCATAAGAAAAAAAGAGTTCAGAAGATCTGGCTGTATTTTAAGGAGGCCCTTTTAAAAGCACAGGAGCAAGATATGTTGATGTGACAGAAGAATAGGAACTGCAACAGAAGAGAAGCCTGGCTAGATAATAATTTCTTTAATGAGTTCTAACTCAAAAAAGAATCCTACAAAAAGTGAAAACTTGGTCATATTGCCAATGAAGAGTATAAGAGCCATGGGCATGCAGCTAGAAAATTATGAAGGCAAAGACATGATTTGAGATTAAAATGGCAAGAGACATAACAGGCAGTAACAAGAAATTCCACAAGTATGTCAAGAGTAAGAGGAAAACCAAAGAAACTATAAATATTTCATGAAATACAGAAGACAATATATTTATAGATGATACAGAGAATGCTGACATATTTAATACCATTTTTTACTTCAGTGTTCACAAACAGGGGTAGTTAACAAAGGACAGATGCATTTGGCAGCAAAGATACCTAGGTAAAGGAGTCTAACAGCCTAAAGTACTGGCAAAACAGGTTAGTGTTTACTTAGAGAAACTAGATACTTTTAAATTGGTAGGGAAGGATGGGATGAAGCCAAGGGTAAAGGAATTGGCTGAGATAATTTCAGAGCTATTAGTTCTCCTCTTTGAGAACTCACGGAGGTCTGAGGAGGTCCCAGATGGTTAGAGAAGGGCAAATATAGTGCCCATCTTTAAAAAAAAAAGAGAGGAGGACGACCAAAAGAATTCAGATCTGACTGTGGTACCTAAAATGGGTAGGTTCTCAAGGAATCCATTATGAAGCACATGGAGGAGAACAAGGTGACCAGGAACAGCCAACATGGATTCAACAAGAGCAAGTCATGCCTGACCAAACTGATTTCCTTCTATGATAAAGCAACAAGCTCTGTGGATGGGGCTGGAAGCAATAGCTGCAATATACCTTGAAATTAGCAAGGCTTTTGACATGAACTCCCATGAAATTCTCATTAACAGGCTATGGAAATACAGATTAGACAAAAGTACTATAAAGTGGATACAAAACTGGTTGAATCATCAGTGCTTCCCAAACTACTTTCCAATACAACTCCATTTTAACACTTGAAAATTCACAGGACCCCAGGCGCCAATGGAAACAAAACAGCAATAAAAACCATCATAACAACATTCAGTATATAATTATTGACTTTCATGTATTACAATACAGCATATAAATATAAAAATCTGTTTTTTTAAATACTTTTGTAAAATTCTTTTTGGAGGGGATGTGGGTCTGTGTGTGGGGGAGCAATAGAGTATATGGGCGTGTATACATGGGGGGGCTGTGGGGGCAGGATGTGGGTGTGTGGGGTTTGAGGTGTGAAGGCAGGGGGGAACTCCCCCCACACCCTCAGCAGCAGGTGGCTAGCACTCAGGGTGCTTGTGACTCACAGAGGCACTACCTCCCAGTGGCATGTGACCCCAGACAATGCTGAATGTGGTGGCAAGGAGCACAGTCAGCTTGGTCCACCTCTATCACATGGGGCTCCACGTGATGCACATGCAGCTCTTTGCCACTGGGGGAAGCTCTGTGCGACAGAGCTGGCTGTCTTCTCTGGCCCCTGCCACGCAGGTCCCTCAACTGTTCTGGGAGGCAGGGGTGAGGCTCCCCTCCATTTACCACAGAGACCTGGGACTTGGACAGCAGGGGAAGGCAACTGGTTCCAGTGTGCAGGGCTTCCCCCAGTAATGCAGAGCTACACATGTGCCTCATGGAGCCCTGCACAATAGAGGTGGGCCAGCCTGGCTGCACTCCTTGCCAACAGGTGCAATGCTAGCTGGAGCTGTGCACTGTTAGGTGGTAGCATCTGCACAGGACACAAACACCCTGAGCACCTGCTGCCTGCTGATGCCACTGATCAGGGGTGAGGGCTGGTGGGAAGCTGTGCACCATCGGGGGGAATGTGTGGAAGGGACCCCCCTGCAAACAACCACACCCTGCCAACCCAAGCTCCATGGTCCCACCGCCCCTGCTGCCAGCTTCAGCCCCATGTTCTGCACTCACACCAGCCAGCTGAATGCTGACTGGGCTGTACCTTTCCACACACCAGGGTAGGAGGGTGGCACAAAGGCTGGACAGGGTGTAATAAGTTGCTGGATACCCGAACTGGATGAAAGTGCCTGGCTGGCTGCATTTTGCCCACCCCTGGATTAAAGTGATTTTATTTCTTGCAACCCCATCTGCTGTTTCTGCGACCCCATCTGGGGTTATGATCCACAGTTTGGGAATCATTGCACTAGATGATAAGCTGAAAATGAGCCAACTGTGTATTCTTGCTGCAAAAACAGTCAACAGCAAACCAGACTGTATTAACAGGAAAGTCACTTGCAAACCAAGGGAAGTGATTCTTTTGCTTTATTCAGCATTTGTGAGGCCTCACATGGAGTAGTGCATTCACTGTTGTGTCCCACAATTCAGGAAGGATGTGGACAGTTTGGAACAAGTCCAGCACAAAGCAACAAAAATGATTAGAGGCCTGGAAAACATGATTTATGAAGAAATGCTGAAAGAACTGGGATTATTTAGTCTGAAGAAGAAAAGCCTAAAGAAGGATTTGGTAACAATCTTCAAGGGCATTTTTACATGTGCTCCTGAAGCAGCTCCGAGTGCTTTTAATTAGTGAGCCACACTAATTATAAATGCTTGGTGCTGCATCAGGAGCTGGTGTATCAGTGGCACAGTCTGTGGCAGCACAGAGAAAATGGCAGTGGTACGCTTCGAACTAAAGCACATTGAACATGTTTTAGTTCAAAGCACACCGGTGCCATTTTCTCAGCACTGACACATGCTGAGCCACTGATACACATGACATCCAAGGCTGCCAGCATGGGTCAATTTACATGCTCGAGCACACTCGATTAATTGAGTCTACTCCGCTGTGCTGATCCAGTATTGGAACAGGCTGCCTAGAGAAGTTTTGGAATCTCCATCCCTGGACATTTTCAAGAGTGGTTTGAACAGATACTTGCCTGGGATGGCTTAGTTAGGGATGCTCCTGTCTTGAGCAGGGGGCTGGACCAGATGACCTCATGAGGTCCCTTCCAGCCCTAAGATCCTATGATTGTGTAAAACTAGTGGGAGTCCATAGGAGTTCTAGAGGAGGCGTTATCTTTAATTTCTGGCTTCTGTGAAAATGTAGGCATTTTCTCTATTTTTTCTTCCATCTTGGTTTTGTAGGGCATTTATACACGTGTTCAGGGGATGAAGGGCAGGAGGCGGGAGAATTAATTATAGTGGCTCCAAGATCTGCTCTAATTAAAGTACCTTCAGTGTCTCATGAATCAGTGTTCCTGCACTTAAAAATGGAAGTGAGGGTGCTTTATGAACGAAACCTGTTCAACAAGTTTAAATAATATGCTCTTGCTGCCATTTTTAAGCATGGCAACATTGATACATGAGATGCTGGAGGCTGCTGGAGCACAGTAATTACCACACTCCAGCAGACTCAATTTAGGCTGTGTCAGAGCAGCCTCACTGCTCACGTACAAGTGCCTGTAGAGTATTAACACAAGCCATGATATTGAACTTAAGACATTAACTCTGAAATACACAAACATACATGAACTCTGACATACATAAATGAGATGAATATTGTTTGAAACATGTATTTCCAATATTCCTAATTATTAAAAGTTTTAGAACTAACAAGTAACCTGTTTTCTTTTTCCATTCATTTGAACAGAGTTTAAACTCACCTTTCTAAGTCTGGTAGTTGTTGAAACTAATTAATGTTTCTGTCAGAGTAAGCTTATTTCTTTATACTTGAACATTAGCCTTTAAACTATGGGCATTTAGAGCTGCTGAATAACAGTCTTAAACAGTTAGTTTACTAAAATCCTATATTGCTAGCCAAGATAAATCCTGAAATTACTATTAGAACAATTTGATGGCCCGTGTTATTTAACTGGTGAATTTCATTCCAACATAAAAATATATGCAATAATAATCATTCCTTTATTTCCTTACTATACTTAGAAGTTTCCCTTTTTCATTTAAGCTTAGTGTTTATCGGTGATAGCTGCTACAGTTAAGATTGTAAACGTTCATTTCTCAGAATCTTTCCCTTCCAGCTGAGATTTTCTATGCTTTCTCAAAGAGAGTTTAGGACCCAGTTCCATAAATACTTCCTGAGAGTAGTTCGGATTATACAACTAGTGCAAATAATCACACTTAGATTATTCACATGCATGCAGGTACACAAATGCACTCCTGTTTGCAGTACTGAGGCTTTAATTTGACACGTCAAGGAAGATAATTGATTTGAGCAGAGCCAGTGAGAGAAATTTCAATGGTACCATATTCTGCCAAAATATTAAATTCCATCAAAATTGAAATGTTTCATTTTTGCTGGAATTCTGATTTGAAAGAAAACCAGGGGAAAAAAGTTCTAACAGAACAGCGATGGCATTTTCCACCCAGACATGAACTATTGCTGGGCTTTTTTGCTAGTTTTTAATGGGTGTTTTCTGAACTTTTTTTTTAGCTTTTTTAATATACCGTATTTTCTGGATTAGAAGATGAGGTTTTTTCCCCCTCCATTTAACATGGTGGAAAAAACCTCTTGCCTTATCATTATGAGGCAGTGGGTTGTGGGAGGAGGGGTGCTGGAGCTGGAGCACCCCCGCACACCCTGCTGCTCCTTCTCCACTACCCCTAGTCTCCCCCCACAACACACATTTTCCCCCTTTCTCTCTACCTCTGCCTTTTCTGCATGAAGCAGTACTGTAATGAAGACTGTCACGTAAAGCCTTTCCGAAGAGTGCGGTCTAGGCATCTTTTCCACTCCCAAGGGAAGGAGTTGCAAGCATGTAGAGCATTATCTGAAGAAGCCTGCTCTTCGCCCAATACTGTCTACTATGTAGTTCCATTGGCTTTGTAATGCAAAATACACAAACAACAGTGGAAGCAAGCACTCATTCTCCCCTGATCAAAGCAACAGTCACCTTCTTGAGCCAGCTCCCTCTCATTTGTTCTCCTTCTGTCCTCAGAACTGTTTCTCCTGACTGCTTTATGGCCTACCTTCAACAGAAGATGTTTTCAGTCCTGCACAGTGATTAGTTGCTGTTTTATGAAGTGTGACATCAGGATTTAAATCCCTTCAGGAGATGATGAGTCTAGAATCTGGGTTTTCCACCTCTGCTCTGCCCTTTCAAGTGCCCTAATTCATCACTATATTCTTGGACAAGAAGACCATTTTGGTCTTAGCTCAGGGTCAAACAGTTACTAATTGTGGGTTTTGGTTAACTATATTTGTAGGATTCCTGCAGCACTTCTCTGCTGCCACAGCAATGCTGAATGGAGTTAGATATTTCCACGGCAGTAGTGATTCACTTCTGAGCATATCCAGTCAGAACAAACATAGTTGCAAAGGTCAAAACTGTAGCTGCATGTAGGTGTGTGAATGCAATTCAGGTTGTTACATGAGAAGTAGAATGTTGTTGAACATCTTATATTAAATATGAAGAAACAAACAAAAAGTTTGTCAAAATACATTTTGCATTTAAAATGAACTGTTGTATTAAATAAACTAAGTCTTGTCATAAGTAAATTGAACTGATTCTTTCTGTTTATCATATCCTGAGACATTTTAGAACTAGTACTCAGTTTCTCACACCTATTCATAGACTGGAAGAAGAAAAGCAGTTTTTTTACTTTTCCAACGGATTATCCCTGAAATGCTCATTGCTCGCTCAAAATTTTTTAATTGGTGACGTCAACTTCTTACAGTTACTAATAGTCATGAAAAAGAAAATAACCTTTCTGCTTTTTCAGCTCATCAGTTTTTCTAGTGTGAATGAATCAGTTATTTGACTGAACTAAACTGAATAAACTAAAATAAAGAAAATTATTCTGTCTGCACCTGCAGAACAGAATATATCTATCAAAAGCTGGCTTATTACATGAAAAAATCTGTTGTCAGGTTCTCAGTCAGAAACATCTTCCTTTAGCTGCAGACATATACTATTTAAACAATATTGTTGTTTAAATTGACTATAACTGAATATAGTAAAGTTTATATTGTAATAGAGGTTGTCATAATTTCAAATTTAATTTTCAAAGGGGTTATTTTTTAAAAGAAAAGATTACATGAATTTGAATTTAAAAATCTGGTTTAAATAAAAATCCATTAAAAATGTATCTAAAATAATTGGCATGCAAGGTTCTTTGAGTAGATGTGATATATTTTATTAGACTGAGTAGTTGGAAAAAAGTTCTTGGCAAGCTTTCAGATGCAATCACGTTTCCACTTTTTTCCAACTACTCAATTCGTCTAATAAATGATATCACATCTACTCAAATAACTGTGCCTGCCTATGTCCTTAGACCAACACAGCTACAACCAAAAACCCTCTAAAATAATTGATTTTTCAATCTACCCCATTCTCCATATTGCCCTACTATGCATTTTTGTATTTTTTCTTTCTTCTGAATTTGGAAATTGTGGTTGCATGAATGGATTGAGAGAGAACAATCGAGAGTTTTGGGGCCTTTCATTTGTAATTATATGTTATTATGGATATTCAAACCATTTACTTCCAAAAGGTAAGAAACATAGCATGGTACAATCAACAAATGCAGGGTTAGGAAAACTCCATATATTCACTGTTGTAGTACTTATTTTAAAAACTGAATATCTTATAATGCAATATGAAATTATTTTTATAGAAAAAATGTTTTATTCAATCACTTTAAAAACTATATTATTAAATACGATCACACTTTAACAGATTAAATGTCCCTATGAGTTAATAAAATTTTGGGGGTCTTTCACCTCCAGTTCACTGATTCAAATAAACCCAAGAGGTAGTAGTGATGGAAAATAATTATCCTAGAAAAGCTTGCTTGTGGCTTATGACAAATGAGTCAGTTATTTCTGTCCATTTTTAAATGACCAAGAGGCAGCTCTTATAAGACGTTCAGTACCCTCAACTCCCATTGAAATCATAGGTGTTTGAGATACTCTACCTTTCGCAAATAAAATGCTTATATTAAAAAGCCATCACCACAGTTGCCCTCTTTTGGTATCAGCTTGGGAGAGAGGGCAAAAAGACAGATGCTGATGATCCTTCTGGATATGGAATACTAGTAAAAATAATACTCAAAACCTTGGAAGAGTATGGTGAGTAAGCAAAATCCTCTTCTTTGGTTCTTACGCAGTAGAACAGAGATGCAGTTCTGTAGCAATACGGAATTATTGAACTACTGGTAGCTGTGTCATATGAGGTGCCTATAAAACAGAGACCTTCATTCTTTGTACCTGCCTACCTGGAACTTGTTACCAGCACTTTAAAAGAAAAAAGCAACTGAAGTGGATACTTAAAAAAAAGACTAAAGTATTTGTTTCAGACTGTAATATATCAATAATATTTCTTCATGAAAAGAATATTTCATATTCAAGATATGTTCTTATGGCATGAAAATATCTAAAATATTCCAGAAAACATGCCTGATAATTATCATCACAACTGGTCATCAATAATGTATTCTGTGTTGACTGTAAGTTTTAAAATGTTCTTCTATTTGATTTCTTTTACAAAAGGTACAGCTTATCACAAAAGAAACTAAATTCTAAGAAAATGTATATCATTTCTTAAAACTACATATATTTGTTATATTTAATATGTCACACTATGAACTTTGTCAGAAGAACAAAGAAAGTCTGTCTTCATTAACAACTAAATGTAAAGTGAGGTAAATAAAACATTCAGATAACATGTCAACTATATACATTTCTTCTCTGATGTCATATTTGATTCTATTATTTTAGAACTTTGACAGCATCATATTAAAACTCTGGCTGGTACAATGGCATAATGCAGGTTTTGAATTATTCAGCTTATTACTGCCTTCTTAAATGAAAGATTGAATTTTTTAAAAAGTGCTTATCCTCTATAGAAAACTATTACATAGTGAAGAACAAAAGAGAATAACACAATGGAAAAGAAAAAATAATCACAACTAGTTATTCGCTCACTTGACCTTGACAAGGTAGCTTAATTGTAATATACTGTCATGCAAAATAAATAGAAGTTAAATATTACATACCATTGGTAACATAAGTCTGTGGGAAACAGACCTAACCCTAACCCTAACCCTGCCCTAATAAAGTCAATGGTCAATTGATTTCCATAGAGGCAGGATTTTATTTTAAGCAAAAAATTCAGGTATTTACAAAGACTCCTTAATAAATATTTGTTAGAAAACTCACACTCTATTATTACATCTTCCCTCTCTAATGCATATTGCATTGGGCTGTCGAAGTCAAAGGGCCTCTTCATTGACTTTAATGGAAGGTGGATTAAGCCTTTCATGCACTGATAAGGACTGATTTTTCAAAATTTCTTTCTGCCTGCTCTTTGTATACTTTTCTTCCTTCCCCTCCTCCCCCGCAACTTTTCCCACTCCCTTTTTTCTCCTTCATTTTAAACACTGTCCAAACTTAGACAAGTCTAATATATTGATTAATTCATATAAATATCTTTATACATAGTTCCTTCAAACTGATGAAATTTGTCTTTCTCTTAATTATCATTTAAGTACATTTTTGAAAACCTCAACTTGGAAACAGTTGTTTGGCAGCCTGTTAAAATACAGTAAATCATTTCATCTCAGAAGTGTACAACAAATAATGCTATTTATTATGATGAATGCCATTCCCATAATCTAAAATGCAGCTTGACTGGTATCAGATACAAAACAGTCACTCTGAGGCTACCTCTTACTAGTAAACTTGGCTATTATTTAAATTGCAGAGCAACTCATATTCATATAGATAACATTTCTTACCAGAATTACTTCAGCTTGCCTGAGTAAAGGTTTGCAAAATGAGGTTTATACTCTGAATATTATACACCAGTATAAATCCTTATAGCCATAGTAATGGGAAAAATCCATATAAGTTCCAGTTCCTCAAGAGAAGTTAGCAGAAAAGTATCCTTCAGCATTTGATTGGTGAAGTGAGTTGGAATTCTCACATTAATTTAAATGGGAACTGAATCATGTCCCAGGTTATCTTACGAAAACTTACCTATAGTTATACAAAGGATTCAGAGTTTTTTTTCCAAGTGTCTCACTAATCATACATGTTTCTCTAATCATAATTTCTCCCCTATCAACGTACAAGATTCTTATTTCAACATTATAACTCTATTTTTATTATAAACAATGAGTCACATGCATTAATATTTGCCTTTCCTATACATGTATATGCAGTTAGTTTAAAACATATATTTCATTCTTAATTCATTTTTTAGATTTAAATGTGCATTAATTATTGTACATCTTTCCTAAAGTAAAGCAACACCCATTTGGAAATGTGTAAATGAAAACAATATGTTACAAATCTAAATAATATGGAATCCTAAAATGCCCCACCCCATATAAATATTCCAATAAAACAGGTTTAAGAGCCTTGATGTAAATCCTGGAGACCCTGCTTAGTAATCGTTCAAGCAAACACTCAACAAAGCCCATGAGTACAAAAAATACCTGAATCTGAGTAAGCAATGAGTAAAAATTAGGAAAGAGTAGCTCAACATGTGGTCCCTATGTCATTTCATGCCTATCTTTAACACCTAACTTAGTTAAATACTCCAATATAGACATATCGTTTCATTTTTTTTTCTGGAACTGCAAACTGAAATCACAATAATAGCATTCTAATTGCATATAGTTTGGAGAAGGAAGGATTGTAACACTGGACTCATCACTACTAATAATATAGTGCCTTATTTCCATAACAACCCATAAATCTCTTTGCTCTGGACTACCACCAACCTTCTCTCCTCACCTACAGCAATGTTAAGTGATCAAAACTTACAGATGAACCTCACATACATTCCTCTACATATCATAATAAAGAAAATCCTGTTCAAATAGACAGTACATAAACACAAAACCTGTACAAACCCATAAGGTTTCCTTTCTAATACATGGTGTGTTCTCATTCGCGTTCAGCTGCGTTAAAAATCCCTTTGCCCAAAATTGCCCTGCTGCATGACTGAAAGAGATACCCAGGGAAAAAGCACATGGCTAACCATTCATATTTAACCACTTGAAAATAGAGCAGAAATGATAGCAGAAAATGCCATGTTTCCTTTCCCAGTCACTCTTCCCCTTTAATTGTAAGCATTTTCACAACAGTATGTTCTGGACATGTGGAGGGGGATAGTGATCTGCTGTGATTTTATGGGGGAGAGAAATAAGGGGCTGATTCTCCAGTGGGCACAAAGACCACCTCCCTGTCTCAAAAACTGAATGAAATCAAAGATATTATACATGTGTGTGTGTGTGAGACACACACACACACACACACACACACACACATACATACATACATACATACATACATATATATATATATATATATATATATATATAAAAGGAGAGGGAAAAGACCGCTGCCATAACAACCCTTCCATGGAGAACTGTCGGGATACAGAGAGTTACAACACAACCTGCTGGGTGCATCATGCCATCTAAAACAGGGAAAATGCATTCAGGCAGCAGCCTACTGCTAGGATTCTCTCTTCACTCCAAGAAAAGTGACAGCCCCTCCTTCACTGTTGTCAGCTGCAGTTTAATCATGATTCTGGGGGAGGGGGAAAGGTTAAAAAGTTCATTTTTGGGCCCCTGTTGCTAGCCCCCCCACCCCCAGCACCCTTGTCCTTACCTTCATCCAACCCACATTGCAGCCAGTGCCTGTGTGTGGCTCAGGTGTGGATCAGATGCACTGCCCCACTGTTGCTTACAAACATCCCTGAGAGGCAAGGTGCAGCCTGCACTGGCCAGTGCTGTGCCAACCCCAGCCTGGAGGTGAGGGGGTGGGGAGAGATGCATCCTGGTGGGAGGAGGGAGGATGAGAGGACGCTCTGGAACTGGTCCCTTGGGCTGGGCTCAAGCCTCCCTCCAGCTCCCTCTCCCCTCCAAAAAGAGGGGCTCCAAACTTCGTGTGAGGAGTGACCTGCTCAGAGGCTCCCCCTCAGGGAGGTGTGTGTGGGGGGGAGCATAGACTCTGTAGCCCTGTTTGTCTGTTTGTATGTGTGTGTCTATGTGCGTGTATGTCTGTATGTCTGTATGTCTTTATGTGTGCATCTATGTTTGTGTCTGTGCATCTATGTGTGCATGTGTCTGTGTCTATATGTGTGCATCTACATGTGTGTATGCATCTGTGTGTGTGTCTCTGTGTGCTCATCTATATGTGTGTGCATCCATCTGTGCATGTGTCTATGTCTATGTCTTTGTGTGTATGCATCTATATGTGTGTGTGTGTGTGTCTATCTGTGTGTGTACATCTATGCACTGTGCATACATGTTTGTTGGGAGGGAGGCGTTTTCCCGGCCGAAGGTGGAAAGAGCAGACCCACCCCCCTACCCCCCGGCAGTGCTTTTCGGAAGGGCCGCGGCAGAAGCGTCGGCTCTCCCCCCCCCCCCCCCCCCAAGCCGGAGCACAAGGCGATGCCTCCCGCCGCTGCCTGGGCAGGCGAGGGGCAACCGCCCTCTTCTTCCCCTGCACAGGCAGCCTCGGGATACCCTCCTCTCCCCCGTGTGTGTGTGTGCGTGTGTGTGTGTGTGACCCCTCCCCCCGCAGCACCGCGGGGATGCCCAGCGCCCCCCCCCCTTGCAACGGCAGGTGCCCCCTCCCCCGGGACTCACCGGCGCGCGGCGGGAGGCGGCGGCGGAGCGCGGGGACTGCGGGGCAAGAGCAGCAGCGCGGGCAGCGGGGAGCGGCGGAGCCCGGGCTGCTCTCGCTGCCCATCCCCGGGGCTGCTGCTGCCGCCGCCGCCACTGCTGTTGCTGAAGGAGGATGCGAGGGAGACTCAGCCCCGGGCGCGGGCACGCACGGCGGCGGCAGCGGGGGGAGGAGGAGGCGGAGGAGGGGGCAGCCCTGACCGGCTCTCGCTGCTGCATTCCCCCGGCCGCGGGGGGCAGAGGCCGGGCTGCAGCCTCCCCCACCCGTGAAGGGCAGCGGGGGCTCGGCCGCCCCCTACGCTGCAATGGGCCGGGCCCCGCTCCCTGCCCGCCCCGCGCCGCTCATTCATGCGGGAAAGCGGCCGCGCGTGCGGGGAGCGGAGCGGCAGCTGCCTGCCTTGGCGCTGCCCCTGCTCCTCCTCGGCCACTGTGTGGGCTGGTGGGGGGACGTGAGCATCTCTGAAATACCATTGACTGGGGCAGACCTCGAGTCCCTTCTAGCCCAGCCTCCTCCTCACGTGCTTTTATGATCGAGGGGGGTTGGGGAGAGAGAAAGAAGAGACCCCCCTCTGCATTACGGCAGTGGTAGCGACCCCCCCAGGCTGCCTTTCCAGCGCAGAAAAGGGTTGTGAGAGAGAAAAATAATGATAAAGAGAGAAATCTCATTCTTGCCTGACCCGAGCCCCACACAACGGCTGCCCTTCCCCCCACCTCAAAGCCCCTCACAGCATCTCCCAGCTGCAATGGGAAGGGTTTTCCATTATGGGTAGCAAAGATGTATTTGGAACAACACATCCTGATATTTAGGGTGAAACAGGAAAAAACACCCCCCCCCCCGCCACCTCTAGAAGTGTCTAGGTGTCTGCCCCAAAAATAACCCCCAATCGCAACCCCCTTGATGGCAACCCAAACAAGTACATCAAATGCTGGAGATCATCTTCTCCACTCCCTCTGAACTCTCCCAGCGTTATATAATGTTGACAAACTGCTGCAAATATATCCAGGGAGAAGAAGCAGCAATGATGAGCATGTAGTAATATTTATTAGAGTGCATTGGAGTCCTTACCTGCCAAGTAGTTGTTTCGCAGGTTCATCTGTTAGTTTCTCATCTCCCCTCTCAGTAGACAATTGACTAGGTGCTCAAGACAGATATATGTTTCCCCAGAGTCAGTGCCTCTGTCCTAGATGCTGCTGAAATGCTTGTGGATTATTAACTTACTATGTTCCTCTGCTCTGTCTTGGATCAACAGATATGCCTGTGCCAACAGTTTCTGCTTATGAAGCCAGCTAAAGGGGAGAGAGTGATTGGGTAGATTCCCACATAACTCTACATTTCAAATTTCAAATTTGCTGAAAAGGCTATTGCTGCTTAAAGAGGTGGCTTGCCACTCTGCCAGGAAGATCTCCAGGAAGCTGATCGAAAGCCCATTGAGCTCTGTAGGAATCTTTCCATTAAAATCAATGGGTTTTAGATCATGGTCCTTTGTTCCCAACACTGCCATCAAAATATTTCAGAGTAGATTGCATGTGCCCCTATTTTGCAAAGCAAAGCAGGTTTCCCTGCCTCCCTAAGAAAGATTGAAGGATGTGAGGACTCTCACACTGGTGACTTCTCAGAGAATTGGTCAGAAGAACATTTGAACATAAGAAATGCCATTGACTGGAGTAGACCATAGGTCCATTTAGCCCAGTACCCTGTCTGCCACAGTGGCGGACAGTGAATGCTGGGTGAGACAGTGAACAGGGCAGCATTTTCCACATCCTGCTCCTCTTCCATTGCAGCATCCAGCGTTCAGAGGTTTAGGAATCCTCATCCCAGAGCTGATTTTACTCCCACTGACAGTGACATCAAATTTTCATTACAGGCCAACTTCAAACCACCAAGTGACATACCGTATCTAGTTTATATCTACTAAACTTTAATGGCTCAGATTTGCCAAATTCCGAGCACCTGCAATTTATACTTGCTGCAGTGTGGTGGAGGACATTTAGGTGATTACATGAGCATTCAGCCAAAACATAGGTTTCATCTTTCACCAGTCAGGTCAGTGGCAGTAGGCCATTTTTTCTGCCTAGTGTTCAGAATTAAATTGTTTACCAAGTTGATCTCTCATTGATTTTTTTCATTCTGCCATGTGCACCATTTCTTTATCCTGAAATCCAAGCTGGGCCTTCCTTGAAAGTTTCAGAGTTCAATATTTTTCATGTTCTATATCACACTGATATAGACATTCAGGGTCCCACTTTCCAAGCAATGGCTTACTCAGCAGACTTTTGTCAGATATTTGGAGGGCCAGGAGGAATATAAGGAAAGAGGGGAGTGGGAAAAGAAAGGAATTTTCCACATACTCCTATCAGTGTTATTTCAGTTTGTGTAAATAATTAAACATTCCGCTGAGCAGGAATGAAACCTTGGTTTTGCACATCCCAGGGGGGTGTCATAAACGCTGGATTATAGATTAGGGTCAGAATCTGTTCCACCTATTTGGCACATAACTTCCTAAAGCGGCAGTCTGTTCCACTTCGCTCAAGTTCCTGAAAAAAAGCTGTTGATACAAATGATGGGTGGCCTCTCTTCCTTATAACTGTTTTTTTGTGACTTACTTTAAAGGATCACACAGTTGTGTTTTACAAATGTAGATGCACTACACTGAAGGCACTTGAGTCCATTATACTACCAATGGATAAATATCCAGCTTTGTAATATAGAAAGGAACATCTCCAATAGAAGATAGGGGGGAGAAACTTGCACCCTAACCTGATGGCTCTGAGAAAATTAGACTATTGTCCTGGGAAATGTAGCTTTAATATTCTTCTTTGCATTGTCCAGACTAGGGGTCTTGTAACAGAGGGGCTTCCCAGGGTCAATTTTGCCTTTGGCCTGCTCACCTGTTTCTGAGCTAACGGCCTGCTTTCTCTTCTGCCATGCCTTGATGTTAATTAATAGTTGTTAATTAAGTGGGAGGCTGCCCATTTTTTGCCCTGATGCCAGGGGGCACTACCTGTGGCTCTGTTCCTCCCCTACACAGCACCCCAAGCCTTCCAGATGGTATTTATAAATTCCTCTCTGTGCTGGGGTCTCAGCTGCTGTGGGCTTACTCCGTCTCTCTCTAGCTAGACCTGTCAGTCAAAAACCCACTTACCAGGGTTTGACTCCAAGGCCGTAGCTCTTGAAGACTCATTTGGGCCCCAGCACCCTCTCTGGCACTGGGGTCCACTCATCCCTGAATGCTGCGCCCTCTCCAGCTCCGGGGTCCCCACACTAAAGTGGGTTCCCAAATGAAGCCTTCTCCTCCCCAGATAGCCTCAGCCCAATCCTCCAGGTATTAACATCCAATGCAAAACATAGGCTTCTATGGCCATAGAATGGGAAAATGATAATAAAGAAATAAGATAGGCAACATGCCTGCTTAGTTTATATGGTTATGCATCTGGCTTACAAAGTAGCGTATTCTTCCAACAGAGACTGCATCTGCGGCACCACAGTCATTGGGAGTCACTCTCTCTGCTGCCCCTCTGGCCTTCTCTACTTGCCATTTGTAGGATCCTGACCTTCCTCTTCCTGACCAGCTGGCAGAGCTTGAGCCAGCCAGCCAAGACTGGAAGTTTCTGGATTTAAAGGAACCACCCTGTCTCTTAGTAACAGGGCTAAGGTTCCCTGTTATAGGTCCAAATAGCCAAACAACTATAAATTCTGGGCTAACTTTTCTTGGAATTAAAGTAGCGTATAGAGACCTTTACACATCTATGGGAGTTCTCAGGTATACATCAAATTATAGAATCAGAACCTTTATTGTGTCTTGCATTGTGTTTTTGATGGTATGAAAAATATTTTCTTTAATGTTACTTAGAATTGTCATAGATTCTCGCTCACTTTACTGACAAAATGGAGCTAGATTAAATCACAATCTTGTTTATGAAGGATAAAAATATTCCTCTTGTTTTTCAAAGGTATTGCCATGCTTTGATTCATTTGAATGTGAAGCTGCCCCTCTTCTATAAATTCCCTTTAATGGGAGCGAAACCTACTTTTCTCATTGGAAAGGGCACTTAGCTTTTTGTGATTGTACCATTGCCACATAATTAACCTTTTTCAAAGATAGTCTGTTTCTGAGATGTCCTATTCAGACTAGAAATATTGGGAGGGCAGTGCACTCTATTTAAGCATAGACTCAGGACTGAAAAAGGCTGTGCACTTATCCTAACCACATGCTTATCCAAACTCAAAAGGGAACAAAGCTAAATAACCACAGGGACAGCCTGGAGTTAGCTTTTCTGCATTTCACTAAGGCTTTTTACCATGTTTTTCTTGTGTCTTAAGCTTTGAAATTGCAGGGTTTAGTCAACTCTAAGCTGCCTCAGAGGCCTTGAAATCTAAGGATCTTAACCAATATAATCAATTCTGCAGTTAAAAGGAATATAATTAAATTAAAAAGTGAATATTGAGACACAACAGTTCCTATACACTTAAGGAGTTTATGTACTTAACTGATGCATAGATAACCAATGTTTGATATAATGATATAATGTAAGAAACAGGTTAAAAAGGGATACGTTTTGTTTTGTGTTATATAGTTTAGCAAATAGTGTACTTATCCAACATCCTACTACAGCATACTGTAGTTTTGCTGAGAGTTGCAAGGGGGAATTTAGGATTTTAAGAAGGGGGTCCAATTGGTATGGTGCCTCATCACATAGAAAACAACACATTTTTGCCCAGTTAAAAATAAACTAGCAGCTTTACTAATACTCCAGGGGTTTAGGGCTGTATTATTTGATTTTGCTTTAATTTAAAACTAAATGTAACTTTATTGAATGAGTCAGATACGGTCCACAGGGCTGTGAAATAGGAGATACAGTACCAGGAGCAGCTAACAGACAGCAGAACAAAGGATAGCTTGATTGATAGAACATGAAGACCATAGAAAAGAAGAGGAGGTTATTAACACCTACGGGATGACTTTAGAAGGGATCAGGTCATAGGTGACTGATGCTGCCTTAGAGCAGGCACGTACCCCCCATGACTGGTCCTGCCGACCAGAGGCGGGTGGTCCCCCCCAGGCAATCCTGCGTTCCTGGGGGAGACGGGGAGGGGGGTCCCATGATGGCTGATCACTGTGGCTGATCACTGCACTTGCTGCAGCTGATTCTGGGGGTGGCTGAGGCTGCTTCTGGGAGCAAGCACTGGCCAATTGCTGCAGCTGCTCCCAGAAGCAGCTGCAGCCACTCTTGGAAGCGGTTGCAGCGAGCGCGGCCATCAGGGTCACATGCACCCCCGTCCAACCCCTATGCATTGCCACTGGATCAGGTTGATTATAATGAGTTATGATATCAATTGACTCTGTCAGCATTGCCTGAGTAGAAATGCTGCTGCCACTGCCAGGGAGTCGGTTTCAAACTTTGGATGGACCAGAAGTAAAAGAAGGGTGCAAGTGCACCCCTCCTCCCCCATCTCCTCCCCACTCCTATTTAATCCTAGGAAGTTCTGCTTAGTAACATATCTCATTCATAAAACTAAATACGTATAGATATAGATACAACTTTTAAACATATAAAACACGCAAACTTAAAAAACATGTTTTAAGACATAAACATGCAACTAGAAGAAATTTTAAAGGAGGAACTCTAATAGAGTATGTAAAGATCAACAGAAATAAATCATGGGGTCAAGGAGCACAGAATACACAGAGATTAAAAACAATGGAAATGGGCAGAAATTAAAAATAGTAGGAACTGGCAGAGGTTTTTATATTTCATTTCATATATTGGTAGTTTGAATATTCAAGTTGCAAGCATTGTTAAATTTAGTCTCCAGGTCAACAAATACATTTCCATCTACTTATGTGTGCATACAGTCACAGTGAAACTGTTTATTGTTGTAAAATTAGACATATGCATGTTTGCAGGATTGGGGTCTCACTTTTTCTTTTTCTTTTTTTTTCTTTTTCTTTTTTCTGCCACTATTTTATTTTTTATTTTTATTTTTTCTGCCTCTATTTTACACACAAAGACCCATGGGCAGACCTAGAATTTTGAAAAGGGGGTGCAGATGGTGAGGTGCATCATCATGTAGAAAACAACACATATTTTTCTCTAGTTAAAAATAAACTAGAAGATTTACTAATATACTATGGTCCTAGGGCTGTATTATTCAGTTTAAGATTAAAGCAAAAACAAATATAACTTCATTGGAATGCGTTAGAAACAATTTGCAGGGCTGTGGAATAGGAACTTAATTACCAGGAGCAGCTAACAAATAGCTAAACTGCAGAACAAAGGATAGCTTAATTGGTGGAACTTCAAGGGCATTAAAAAGAAGAGAGGGTTCTTAACACCTGTGGAATGAAGATTTTAGATCAGGATCAGGTTGATTATAATGAGCCATGAAGTCAATTGACTCCCTCAGCACTACCTAACTGGAAATGCTGCTGTTACTGCCAGGCAATTGGTTTTAAATTTGGGTAAAACATAAATAAAAAGTGGGGTGCAAATGAACCACCATGGATCTGCCCCTGCAAAGGCTCCAGATCTTTTTAACAGTGGGGACCTGCATGCTCTTGCCCTTATGTAGGATTGCAGCCTAAATGGATAACTTTAAAAAATGTTCCTCATCCTTTCTTTCTCCTTCTCTTGCACCACTCATAGTTATGTCTTGTTTTACACTTGGCCTTTCACTTGTCACTACTATTGATGCCTACTGCTGTGCTATGTGCTTTACTAAACTCAGTGTGGGTGCAATGGTCCATGCTAGTGGGCAGAATAGCAGAATCAGGACCTTAAGATTTTAAACTCTCCAGAGTAAGGATTGTGCCTTCTTATGTGTTTGTGTGATCAAAATAGGCTGCAATCCAAACTGTTGCATCTGGATAAATTAGAATACAAATAATGACATAAGGTAAATATATACAAATCCAAGAAGGAACTGCTTATGATCTTAGTATAAACGTGTAAAAATTATATTTATTTCAAGGTATGTTGAACATCTTTAAATCTGATATCTGAAATATTAAATTTGTGTTTGTAGCAAGTTAGGTAACTTCTAGTGACTTTCTGTAATATAGAAAATAAAATAGATTACTTTTTAAAATATCCTCTGTTTGGGAAAGGTAGTTAATGGACTCTGTTAAAGGACTGATTTATATGCAACAGATTTTGTTTTTCAGGGTTTTATTTAGGGGTAAAAGATTAAGCAATCTCTTGTAAAGTTTTTTATTACTTCACATATCTAGAGGAAAAACCAATAGCAATGTAGCCTATTTATAAAATATGAACTCTTGCCGAAGAGTAGCATTGTATTATGGAGAAAAAAACATATTTCAAATTAAATGCCTTTGCACTATAATGTATCAGTTGGATCCTAAGAAGTACTTTGCTCTGTCAGGGCAAGATTCAACAAGGAACTTAATCACAAGCCTGAAGTCAAGAGGTCTACTGTGCTTCAAGTCAGGCATATGGTCAACTGCACTGCTGAACCAGGGTATCGATTCCTACAGAAATCAATAGGAACAGCAGGGACACTAACATCTCCAGATAAGGCCCAATCTGTGTGTGCTGTCAGGAATTTCTTATTAAGTTCAATTTGTGCAAACTCCTATCACACTATGAGGTGCCCAAGTGCACAAAATGAATAATCAACGTTTCCCAGATAAGTTTATATTGAATGTTGAAGACCAGAAAAAGATGTTGCAATATTGTTGGTTACTAATACAACTTTGCAGTTAGAAAAACAATTTAAAAACAGGGCCAGCAAGCTAATCAGAAACCAAACACTTTGGTCTCAGTATATCAACCAGCCATCCTTTCTTTCTATTTTGATATATTTTTAAAGGGACAGTCTAATTCAAGTAGAGACATTCATTACATTCAGAGTCTACAAAAGATGTAGTAAAATATTTGAATCCAACACTTGAATAAGGTGTTTGAATTAAAGCCAGATTGGTTAAGTGCAATTTTGATGGTATATCTACATTTACACTAGGAACTTCTGCCTTCAGAGCTTTTTTGGGCAGGGATTACTTCTCTACACACCAGTGACTCACAAAGCTATGTGATTCACAAAGCTCAATTCCAGTTGGCTAAGTGAAGACAGTTTTTACTTAAAAATTCAGTATACTTCACACAGAAAAAATTGAGAGGTCATAAACATAAAACTGTGCTATTACTTTTAGGAGCTAATGTATACTTGAATCTTGCAGTGCTTAGAGTGCTATTCTCTAATGCCTTAGAGATTCTCACATCAGTTCCCACTCCTCAATATCATGATGAATTTGAGGTGATCCTATAACTTCAGGCTCATTGTAACACTCATGAGATCTTTCTATTCATTTATCTCTTGTCCTGTATGTAGACTGCAAGTTCTTTGGGCTTACAGAGAATGTCTCTTTTATTCTGTGTTTATACAGCATCTGTTCATATATAGAGTTCATAACCATTATTATGATTTGAAGTGTTACATAAACAACACTGGTAAGAACCTGTGCAGTTTCAGATCTTGTGTTTTTATAGGCTGGAATTCTCTGAGATGTGGAAAGCCTCAAGTACCATTAGAGGTTAGCAAATACACAACCAAATGAGAGGCGGCCAACTTCATTGCAACATGAACAGTTTATGCGTGCAGAATAGCATTAATAATTAAGACAGGGAGGTGAGAAAGGTTTTAGATGAAGACGATGAGGACAAGAAAATCAGGTGCTTTTGATAGTTCTGTTTTAAACACATATGCCCCAAACAGGCATTTAACCACAATTAATCTGAAAAGGCACTTGCATACGTTTGCAGAGTGAGTAGGCAAACAGTTATAATTGATTCTATGATATTACACTATTTCAGGTAAAATACACTAAAGAGTTGATATACTTTAAGTATGTATAACATCTAGAATACCAATCATACATGTAGGATAACATTAATCACAATCAAAATAGTTGTCACTAAATCCTATTTGGCTTGTACAACCTGGAACTTGTGAGAAAGCATTTTCAGAAAGCGTGCAGCTGCTTTGTTCCTGCGTAAGTTTGCCAAGTCAGTAGGACAATGACAATGGTTTTCATGTTGCTTCAGTTACAGTCCATATAATAATTAGTATACTTAAAAAATATATGGATCTTAGAAGAAGTCACAAAGTCCTTTCCGAGTAGCCAAAACCAAGAACTTTTAAGAAAGCATTTTCAGATAATTTGTCATCTCCTAAAGTCCAATGACAGAAGATTAATAAGGGTACTCCAAATGCCATTTAGAAAGGTAATATTAAAATCTATTAGCACTGTAACTGTGGTTTGAATTGTAGCATTGATTAGAGGTATAAAGTTGCTTAGTATTATACAAGAGTTTAAGCAAAATTTATTTTCCTTTAAAGTAAAATTACTAATTTGTTTGAGTAACACCTAATATATGATTTAGAATCTAATGAAACTTATCCATACTCCTGTGACATCAGTAAGACTGTTCATGTGAAAACGGATGATTTACATGAATGACAGACATACGGATCAGGCCCTGGCATATTCTTTTAAAAATATCTAATCCTATTATGCATCAGTGTTAGAGTAGGGGCTAGATGTTACTGTCCTGACTCAGGCAAAACTCCCATTGAATTTCCTATTCAGCTGTAATCCACTAAACACATAACTCTGTTGCACCATTGTAGTATGGCAGTCAGTAAAGGAATGATGTTTCAACACCCTGTTTTCAGTCATCTGAATCTTCATTATAATAATTTCTTTTGGGCTGAAAGTGTTTGTGCTTGTTACAAAATCAAGACAGTTTATTTGTTTAACCCCCTGCTGAGTTTCTTTTGAATTGTATCGGCATAAAATTATATAATATTTGGATTAATGGTACAGATTCACAATTAGTTCAACACAATGTAACTCCATTTAAATGCATGGAATTATAACTTCTTACACAAGATTCATGTGTGTCCCAAAGTGTTCAGACTTGGAATTTCTGAAAGCAGGTGTGTGTTAAAATTGTGTACTTAGTTCTGTGGTACATTTTTTTTCTCATTTACAATATGAAGAAGATAAAATTGATTTAAGTAAAGTAAAAGAAAAATCAGACTGACTATAATGTGAGTCAAATGCAAACAATTCATATAACATGACTATATTTTACTTCCCTTCCATCCTTCTATTTATTGTTTTATTTACTGTAGTTTAGAAATCTGGGACTGTTCTTTCTGTTACACTCATTAAAGTCTGAAACAGATACATGGTGATTAAAATTGATACGTACTAGCCAATACTTAATTTCATTCAATGAAAATGGTATATTATGTCCTCAAAAGATATACAGTGAATATTCAGTTCAATGTGTATACTGTGTATCTAATGCAATGTGACCAGTCCTTGGTATGTCAAGAAGTGCATTCAGAAATGTTTTTAAGGCCTGAAGGGATTGCACCAGCTATCAAGTCTCTTTCTGGATACAGGCCAGATTATTTGACCCAGCTTTTCTTCCATTGGAGAGAATTATTCTTCCCCACTTCACAAGAGAAGGCTATCAAGCACCACAATTCATTGTTGTACTTGAGCATATCTTTTAGAAAGACATCCAATCTTGAATTAAACACTGCAACTAATGATGAATTTACCACTTCCTTTGGTAAACTGTTCCTGTGATTAATTCTCCTTATAGTTAAGAATTTGTGTCTTCTTTCTAATTTGAATTTTTACTACCTTTTGTTTTGAGACCCTGGAACTTCTTATGCCTTTGTCTGTTAGATTAAGGCCTCAAATGTCAGCTGTCTTCCTATGTCAGTCCTTATGAAGTGGGATCAAGTTGCCTTTTAACCTTAGCTTTGATACACTAAATAGATTGAGCATCAGTCTAGTGAATCCCATGATCATTCCCTCAAGGCACTGACTCACTCTTTGGCAAAAGTGTAATATTTGGAGGAACTTCTTAAAGATATTAGTATATTTTTTAGAAACCTGTGATGATAATATCAAACATTCCTTAAAATTAAAACAAAACAAAGAAAATCTCTCTTCATGTGATCATAAGAGCTTTTAGTCAAATGAATATCTAAGTACACTTCTCAGGCTTATTTTGGTTCCTTTCTTCTTTTTTAAAAACATAAGCCCATATGTCTCCCTGGGATACATGCCAAAGAGGAAATGGAGAAGATGTAACCTATGCGTAACTGCCCTGCAGGACCCTCTGCACATGATGAGATGATATATCAGTATCCTACAATTGCTGAAACATGTATAATTGTCTCACATTGGAAAAAAAAGAGGGTTGTGGTTTGTGGCTAAGTGGGAAGTTCTTGCAGGAACTAAAATTAGAAACTTAGCTATTAAGTTAACACAGGCAAGCTTACTTGATCCCATTTGTGAGCATGCTTTATAATACTGTCCTTAATCACACACTCAAATGCTGGCTTTTTCTACCTCATTTAGAGAATGGGTTGTAAGTTGACCTTTTTTTTTCATTTTCCTTATACTTGTGTAGGTGCACAAATTCATGTACTTTGGGCCAGATTTTAAAAATATATTTAGCATCTGAAGATGCAGGTACATACCTAGTGTGTGTTTCAAAAGGCACCCAAGAAAGGTGAAGTGAGTTCACAGTTGATTGATTTGAGTTGAAAATCCAAGAAAGCAATTCTTTGCCTCTTTAGGTGCTGAATTATCTTTTAGGCATCCTTATGTCCCTGGTTTCAATGGACACTTGGAATTTATGTAGTGCTTTATATGTCCACAGCACAGTCCACTTCAAATACAATACAGAGCACTCAGAACTTCTTCAAATTTGACTGCAGGTGTCTTACATTAAGGAAAGAATAATTAGTAGCTACCTGTGAAAATATTATATGATATATCATATAAGGATCCAGTGGTTTAATCAGGGAAAAAAATCCAATAATTTATAGGGACATTCAACCCCCTTAAGCAAAATACCATCCTTATCCACCCTTTAGTGCCTTGCCTCCTTCACTACTTATCTTTCGACTTCTGGAACACATGAGGTACCACACAACTTTGATTCACACATGAGCAACTGCATCCAGTGCACTGAATGAGGTGAGTGTCCTGGGGACAGACATTATTCAGTTCCCTCTCTAGCCCTCCTCTTATTGGGAGCAATGATCTAGGCCACTGGTGCTCAATTCTTCTACCCCACAGACTGGATAAGTGGTCTGGGCAGGCTGTACCAGTATCAGACCCCACATTCCAAAATTCTGCCTTGCATTGTTCTTGGCCACACTATCTGCCCACAGGGGTCCCCAGGGGTTTGGAAACTGGGTTGATAGGGAGTAGCAATTAGCACTGCCACCACACCCTGGCTGCAAAGTTTTTGGAGCCATGGGGAGCCATGTGGGCAGATGACACAGATCCACAGGCTAGATAAGGCCCACAGGCGGGGAGTTAAGTACCCCTGATCTAGGCAAAAACACTGTGCCCTTCTCTGAAACAGCACTATCCATCTCACTAAGCACCACATTCTAGCTTTTTCCATTCCTCCAGCCCCTCTTGGCTGCCTATGGAAGCAGCTTCAAAAGGGACGAAAAACATCCTGGGTGAAACCTCACTTATGAACTGGTGCCTAGAGAACCAAGCTAGGACATTGGAAGGGTAGATAAAAATAATGTATTCCTTGCCTTCTCAATTCCCTCCCACCTCCCAGCACCCAACAGCACATTCTTACAAATGTCTGTTAACTTTAGCTGAAACTTTAAAAAAACACCCTAAGGCAGGCAAAGGCATTTTAAGATCAATTGGTTAAAGTTTGATAAAGTGATAGATTGATGAAAATAAGGTCTTATCATGGAAAGTGTAGGAAACCTTATCTATTACCTATAATTATCATCTATTACCTTTGTTACATAATACGTTAATGGTATAAACAGTAATTAGGAAAGCTGTATATATGTTGCATGTATATATATGCATAGCTGAAATGTGAGAGTTGATGCTGCTGGGGGATCCATAACGGGGATTTTGTGAGTTGCATGGATTTAAATGTCATTGCCAGGTTGTATGTGACATTGTATGAATGCGCAGTAGAAGAGCCAGCGCTTCCCTCTTATGGGTGCCAGCAAGGACCAGACACAACTGCACAGTTTGAAGAAGAACTGGTTGAGTTCAACACTCAGAGCAGCACTAACTCCCTGAGTAGCAGGGGAAGATGAGAAGCCCTGACCAGCAATGAATGATGGATCTAGAGTTCCGAAGGGGTGAAGTACTAGTATTGTGCAGCTATCACATTGTTCAGAACTCCAGGAGGCCCAGAGCTTCTCAAACCCCATGGTTATGCTACACTCCAACTCACACATAAAGTTGCGACTGAGCTTACAACTACAGTGTTATATTAACAGAACATTTTGCAATGAGTAACTATTAAAACATAATTTGAAAGTGCTAGAAAAATGTAAGAGGTAGTCTACAATTCATATCCTACCAACTATGTATTACATTAGTTTTTTTTCTATTGAAGGCTTATTCTTGCATTCCTTATTCAGGAAGAAGCCTCTTTCAAATTCAAGCAGAAGGCATTAGGCACTTCCCACTTTTATATGGGTACCTAGAAATGAATTTAAATGACTAACCTTGGGACTAAATCTTGAAAGGGTCTTAAGTATTGCAGCACAATGGCTACATTTTAGGAGTTCCCCTACCTGGTAGAATTCTCAGTTCCCAGTGAGGTGCTCAGGTTCTCCATATAATGCATGGGGAGATCTAGATGACTAAGGATAAGATTCACAAAAGTCAACAAACTGAGCTGGGAGTCATATAAACCAGACAGTAGGGTATGTCAGAGACAGGTTGGGCCTAAGTCACCAAAAGTATGATGTATGACTGTGGGCTGGGAGGAGAGCAATCTCTGCTTGTGATTCTCAGCCATGAATTCTTTCCTAGATTTAGGGTTAATGAAGAAAAACCTAGAGAGATGAAGCCTACCTTGTTACAGCCAATAGATTTGGCTCTGCCTTGTTACCGGCATTGTCTTGAGAGATGGGAGACTTATTCTGAACATAACACACTATCTGATTCAGAACAAGTACATGAGCTCATGTCTGCAACCTCCCAGATAAGTGGAACTTCTGGACATGAATGAGTTGTCATATTCTGAAATCAACAGAGTTTGGGTCCCTCAAGGAAAATATGTGGGGAAATGGCTAGTTTGAAAATCCAGCTGGAGATAAATTAGGGCTCCAAACACCATACTAGTGTTACATCTTAGGCATTTGTGTGTATGCATATCAGCCAATTGAGGTGCCTAGATATTTTAGATGGCAGCTGAGCAGGGCTTTTGAGGATCTTGGTGTTGCCTGAATGTTGAGGTCAAGTGCCTAAAGTGGTGAGTAGGTATGCAAGTCCCTTTTTGGATCTAGGCCTTAGTCACCTAAGTTTGAAAATTGTGGTCTAAGGGCTAAATCCAAATCACAAACAGGACTTAGTTAAAATTTAGGTTGCCAACTCAGAAAAAAATGATACAGATTGACCCCATCCAGATTCCAGCATCCTCAATACTGCTTAGGCAACTAGATCTGTTAGGCATCTCCATTTTGGCCTGTCAAGATCCCTGTGTACCTAGGTTGAGGTTTGTGCATGCTCAGAAGCAATTCACATTGGTTGCCTATGTGTGTGGCTCCTGTCTAAATTCTGGTGTTATGCTGTAGTGGAAGTTGGTGTTGTCAGGGCAGGATTAATGCAAAGGCAAACTAGGCAAATGCCTAGGACCCTAAGTGAGGAAGGGGCCCAGTCGTGCTTATTTTACATATTATACTTATTGAGTGAAAAAAGTAATATAAATATATAGTATTTAGTAGGGGCCCATGAGTGTGTTTGCCTAGGACCCAGTAAAGGGTTACTCCAGCCCTGGGTGTTATCATCTAAAATTTTTGTCTTTCTCTATTCCTAATGTGGAAACAGAGCATGTCTATCAACTCTTTGATGCTGACAGCAGATATGCTACTCATTGAAAAATTATAGTGGTGACATCATCTTTTGCTCAAAAGTCTGCAAAGTGAGAGTTCTGGGTTCTAAACACATTCATCTTAAGAGGATACAAACATATATCTCCTGCTTCCCTGGCCGGTACTCTAACCACTGGAATAGGTTGGTTTGAGTTCTTCTCATTGAAGCTGACCTCTTGGGCAGCCAAAAAGGAGGGTGCTTCTCTAGAAGGAGAGTCCAGGGTTCTTTCAATTTCTTAACCAGTGACTTTTTAACACAAAATGATAAACAATTCAGGGAGCAAGCAAAAAGAAGGTTGACTGTGCAGCCCTGTGAGGCAGGCATTTTTCTGGTAAGGCAGAATCCGTTCCTTGGACTATCCATAGATTTTTCACTAAAGAGCCACCGGTGGAAAAAAATAAAAAAAAAAAAATATAT
>JAGPOW010003642.1:72137766-72153818 GCA_030014935.1 Caiman crocodilus | reverse complement strand
TATATATCTCCATCTCTGATGGCAGGACCCAGATTTCACCCCTTATCCTGGAACCTGTCTCCTTTTTCTGCCTAAATGTCCTAACTAGCGAGTTATTGGAAAAAATAGTGGAATCAACCAACAGCAGCATTGTTCAAAAGTAATTAAAGACGTCAGTTCTGTCATTATGTAGGTCCCTCTGTTTTGGATAGTCTGGATCCTGAGATTATGAAGGCACCCAATATATAGACCAGAGTTACACACCAAATCTCCAGTGAAGAGTGATAGTTCAGACATCCTCCGGTGAACCCTGTCTCTAGTGTTTCTGATTGGCTGACTGTAAATGCCTCCCTCCTCAGCAGCTGCCTGCTGTGGATTGCCTTGGAAAATGCCTAGGTCTCCTCATTCACAATACAGGGATCCTAGGTGCCTAACCGTGGTGATTTAAATTCCCTGTCTATAGCAAGTGATTTGCCAAAGTTACGTAGAAAATCAGTGTCAAACTAGAATAGAACTAAAGGTGTCTGATTTGCTGCCAGTTTCACTTTGTCTGTCAGACTCAACTTTTGAATAGTGATTTAATATTTTTTTAGAATTTAGTCCTATACTAACTCCCATCAGTATTTCCAATTAAAGTCAATAAGAGCTACCTATCTACACCCACAGGAAGGAATATGTCTTTAGAAATAATTAAATGGTTCCTTATATTGCCATTAATGGTTAGTGTGGTAAATTGATGTAATCTGCTGGAAAACCACTTAGCAGGCACTGCACTCTGTAAATATGTACATATTTAGACCTTGTAAGTCTGCAAAACCCCTTAGGATCACACAGTCCTCAACAAATAACTGATCTGGGATGAAACACTTTCTAAAGGATAGCATTGACTGTAAACTATCTTATGCTGTTACAGCATACGGTTTGTGTAACATATGCTGTTCCTGTGTAATGACTTGATATTGCCGTACCCACACAGAAATGTTAAATAAGTATTTACATATTGTGCTTGCCAAGCCACGAACAGAAAGTTAAAGACAGAAAGTTAAGATATACCACAAAAAATAATATTTTACTATTAAAAGGTAGTACTACAGCAAGATGCAAAATAAACAATGAGTTCTGAGTGTTTTTTTAATCATAAAGAGTTAGCTCCAAGATATTATTTTAAGAAGATTAGGAGGTATGAAGTAATTTTCTTTTTAAGCTTTGTAAATGCAGGGGTGATGGCACCACTTTTGAATTTTCCATTCTCCTCAAGTTTGAAAGTTAGCATTTTAATTTCTTCATTTTAGCTATTCCAGTAAAAATATTAATTCCACAGGTGAAGATCCAAACACCTTAGCTTCCAGGCTGATGATAGTAAAATTATTCTCCCTGGCATGTGGATGAAACCCGTCCCCAGAAATTGTGTCAAAAAGGGGTACAATTGGTATGTTTGCCTGTCATTATTTGCTATGAATTCACATGCTCCATCATGCTGTCCTCCAAATAACACAGACCAAGTCCCTTTACTTGAGTTCTGTAAAACAGGATTTTATTTCCAGAACAATGTCACCTTAACCTGAGTTTTACTCAGACTATCTCTATACATTGCAGATTGTACCTCAGGAAAAAAATAGGAACATGTTATTTTGTTGTGGGCCAAATCCTAAGTTCTTCTCAAGCAAAAATATTATTTAAACTAATGCGTATTTTCTTCTACTAAGGACTTGGTAAGACTAGAATAAACTTTGGGGAAGAGGCACAGAAATGATATTTTACTATAACTGAATTCACTGTAAATCTGTTCCATTACACCTTATTAGGATCTGAACTGTGGCTTTGTTAAAAGCCATGGAAAGACAATATATTAGCTTTCGGGGCAAACCATTGTATAACTCATGGTTGTAGTTTGCTCTCTGGCGTCTTTGTCATTTCATGGTGAACATTAGTCAGTTATGGCCCTGTTCCTGGGAAAGATTGCTTCCATGTCTGAGGTGGCTCAGACTAGATAGGCAAGGAAACTGAAGAAGGGAGGCACACCTGTGTGAGTGGGGAAGTAATGGTTCTGTAGAAGTTACTCTTTTCCATACATATAAGTCATGTCTACATGTGCTTTTATGTACTCCTAAGGTTAATGCTCATTTGCCTAATATACATTAAGCCAATTTAGGCATGTATCTACATGTGCATGTGCTAAAGTACATTAACACGGTGTGCAGACCAACTTGGGACTAAAGTTAGTTGCACATTGGTTGAGATACACAGCATTACTGCACCATAGTGCATTTACAGTTGCATTAAGGCATGTTAGAGATTTGCATCTAAATTTGATACCTGCTTTTGCAGGTATCAGATTTAGACACAAATAACCTAAAATCACCATTTTTAAGGTACAGTAAGGTGCATGTATAGACCCATACCCTTAATGCACCTTAAAAATGGCTAATGCATCTTAAATTGGCATGTGTAGATGTGCCCACAGAGTGGTGATGCAGATGACTTGGAAAGGGGAACATGTTAAGGTCATTTAGAACTGCCCCCTAAATAATGATGGCAGACTAATAGGTAAAAAGGCAGGGTATGTATGCCCCTTATAGACTAACTAAATAAGATACATATAGAAACAGCATAAGCTTTTGTGAACCCAAGTTCATTTAATCAGATAAGCCATTTCCTTTTTGAGTGT
Source organism: Caiman crocodilus (assembly GCA_030014935.1). Lineage (NCBI taxonomy): Eukaryota > Metazoa > Chordata > Crocodylia > Alligatoridae > Caiman > Caiman crocodilus. The sequence goes on along the minus strand of JAGPOW010003642.1, from coordinate 72,151,171 downwards.
ATCTTTGATTTTTTGATATATCATTTGTTTGCAGCCTGTTGTGGGCAATAAATCTGACTATGGAGACAAATGACCACAGTAATTCTTCTGACATTTATTTAGTATACTATCTATATCTATATCTGTTGAGGATTATAGTATGCTAATTCAGTTGCCCAAATTAGCTCTGATATTGTCTGCATTAGATTGCAAGCTCCATTGGATAGAAACTGATGCTTCTGAATAAGGTGCTGTAGAAGTAATAGAGAAGAGTATAACATTAAATAAGAATTTGGTCTATCTTAACTTTGCATTTGATGCCATATGTTCTGCATTTTTTCCACTGGATTATGGATACATTCCTTTATTTTTCTTTTACTCCGTGGAAAGAGCTTCATCCAATTATGATTTCTGATGCTTCCTTTTAGGTGTTATAGGAACAAATTGTGCTCTAAGCCTTTTTTTAATTTCAAAGTTTGGAGCATTGTCCATATTAAGAATAGGATTTTCTCTTTCTTTACTGTTTTCTTTTAGCAGGAATGAGAGCACAAAAAGGTCTAATGGCTATCAGTGACTATTTAGTAACTACCAGCAGTTATTATGTAGATAATCATGCATTTAGAATTTTCTTTTTTGTTCAGAATAGGATTTAACTGTGGTATCAAAGATACCTCTATGTTAACTATTGATAAATGTAGAATTAACAGTAACTACTTTATCAGTGTTTTAGACAGGACCATATTACTCACAAAGGCTTTGATCCAAAGCCCATTGAAATCACTGAAAGATTTCCATTGACTAAAATGGGATTTGGATCATGGCCAAAGTTTAGTCACTTGGATTGGTAAAGAGAGACTCTCAGCCTATGAAATTACTCTGTTTAAAAAAAACCAAACAAGTAATGTATGGGATAAAGGCAATAAATGAAAATGTTCAGTTTGGTCTCATATTTCATGAACAGTTATTTTTTCCTGTGCAGTTCAAACGAAGATATCAGTACAGCGGTTTTGAAAACAGCTATCCTTAGCGATCAGTTTACACTTTTGTCTACAAAAGCAAGACAATGGAGAAGCCTGAATAATCCTTCTTATGCAGAAGGTTTTTTATGCTCATGCTTTCTCATGCTTGAAGTTTTTAAATCAAAACTGTTTTTTAAGGAATATGCTGTTGTTGAACTACAACGTAATAGACTCAGTAATATTCACTTGCATAGTTGCAAAAACTATTTCTCTTCTCTACCAAAAGTATTGGCCAAATTGTTTGACCTCTGCTATACAGCAGATCAAACAACATGATCATAAGGCTCTCTTATGTAGCCATAAGAGAAACAAGTGAATTTTGGTCCCTTAGGGCATGTACACATATTTTGCAGGGCTTACTTTAAGTGGCATGATCATATATTGAGTTCCTTCTTGTGCACGTGTTCACCAGTGCCAAGAACCATGCCAGGAACCAGATGTAAATAAGTCAGGGTGGGCAGGGGCTAGCAGGTCTCTGATGGGGGGAGGGGCGAGCAGGATTGGAAAGGGTTAGTGAGTCTACAGACGGGGTTGCTGATCTGAGGGGGGAAGGTTGTCTATCTAGGGGTGAGATTAGGGGGTTAAAAATACCCAGTAAAAGTGGGGTGGGAGGGATTGGAAAAGTGCAGCTCAGAGGCTAGGGTGAATGGCTGGATTTTTGCCGCACTAAGTTTGCAGTCTGAACATGTACAGACATTCATAGATAGGGCTAACCTGTGCCCAGTTTAACTTAGTATACCTCTCAGACCATTTTTTGCTTGATCTAACCTCCCTGAATGTCTGTATGCGTGGGTACTTATATTGACCTAACTCCAGCTACGTAAATCTAAGTGCAATGTCTGTACATACTCTTAGTTGGTCTTTGAGCCCTTATCATTGTTTCACATATTACTTATGGCACTGAGAGTGAAAGTAATACATGGAATGTTATATTAAAGAGACTTTTTCTCTGCTTTATGGTAATATCAGAGGCTTTTAAGGGGGATTTAGGCTTGGTGTTGCAATGCAGTTTTTCAGCACTCTATTAATTTAGTGTAATTCATAACCCACGTCGGACAACTAGACTTCTTATACAATGTTGTGAAGCAGTCACCGGTATGGGCAGGTGATGATGCGGTCTGTGCATGGAGCACCACCCTCAACTTCCTGCCATGCCTTGATCTTGAAAAGAAAGGAGGGTCCTAGGGTGTTATGGGTACCTTTGTGGGTGCACTTACATTGTGGTGGCTCCTTGGGGCTCCTCCTCCCATACATCCCATCCACACACCAAACGAGGTCATGATGGTGACAGCAGTCTGCTCTCAGGCTACTGAGGTTAGATGTCAAAGGCAGCCACCCAGGCTCCAACGATGCCTGGTTCTTGATCAGCTTTAGGTGATAGGCTATCAAGATTGTGCTTACTCAAGCCAAGGGGCTTTAGCCTGTCTTCAAAAAACTAGATTAATTCCTAGATTGGTTTAGATCAATAAAGTCAATACTTTCCCAATGCTGGCTTGGTATCAGTGAATTATACTGTCAGTTCATTCTGTCCGTAATCAATTAATATGCAACCCTCCGCCCTAAATATGAATCACCTTTGTTCAATAAATTCTTGAACCATTATCAGTTCTTGGCCTTTAAGTCCCTGCCCACTTCTTTGACTCTGTTACTCTTAACTCAGTAACAACAATTAACTTTTGGAAGAAAAGAAAAAAACCTGAAAAGTGGCAGAATGTTCAAGCAGCCAGGTCTCTGGGTTCCAGTGTCTGACTGACTCATGTGGTTCCCTCCCAGGATCTGAGTGCTAACTGGCTGAAAACCCCTCTGGGTCTCCAGGCAACAAAGGTGGTTCTGCTTCTTCCTGGCTTCAGTAACTCCAGGGGCTTTTTACTCATAGCACACTGTCTGCCTGTTCCATACAGACCCACTTCTGCTTTTCTAGCTGTGCTGGGCTGCAGGGACATGACGTCACACTCAGGGCACTGCCCAACCTGCAGGGGCCAGGAGTTAATAAACCACTGCAGTGGTGCAGCTCACTGTTCCATCCCCATAAGCTCTGCATCTGTGGATAAGTGCTGTTTATCTCCTGCACTAACTGGGCATTCAGTAACTGTGCACTGGGAGCCTGTCATGACTCCAGGGGCCTTCCCCTGCTGGGACCAGCATGCCTGCCTCAACCAGGTGTTACACATACATATGGAAAGTCAGGCACCCAAGAAAGAGACTCACATAAGCCTAAATGTTCAGCAGGGTTCTGCATAAGTTACCCAATAAGAAGTGCCTAAAAATAGAGGGCATGGTTTAGCCTTCGACCCTCTTGGGAATGTAGATGTGCATGGACTGAGGCACCTCTGTTTGCATAGGATTCACAGCCAAAAACCTTCCTTTGGAGCTGGGTACCTATATCCGATCAGTCTTTTCCTGAAAGAAGCCATCACTCTAAAGGTGTGCACTGCCTTAGGAGAGATAGTGGAGTCTAAGGTTCAAAGGTTTATATATGAGACAACTTTATTCTGTGGTTTCCTTTCAATACGTACCCTATCCACCATGCGAAACAGCACTCTGAGATGAGTGGTTCTCAAATCTCTTTTGCCATTACCCCAACTGGTGGAATATCCAACATTCATTTTTGTTTCCTTTTCTCTGGTACAAAGAATATTCACATATTCCTTACAAAGTGAACAGTTTCGGTAGAGATTTTAAGAAACAACAAACCTGAATGCCCTAGATCCTGATGGTTAGTATATTATCTTTGAAGTGCATAAACATTCAAATTCAAATTCCTTAGGGCAAGTGACAAATTTGAATCTGGACATCTTACATCCCAGATGAGCATTGTTACTGCTGGACAAGGATGTCTCCTCCTCTGGTGGTTTTTTATGTAAGACTAGATACACCCTGAATATATTTGCTGGATCAGTTGTATACAGGAAGCACCAGTGGAGGAACACCTACTTTGTTAATCTCACTGAGGCCTAGTCACAAGATAGATACTGATCTGCTTAGTATTGTCACAATTTAGGTAGTTCTGGGCACATTCAGCAGCAGAGCATAGGCACATAGGACTGGACAGGGACTCAAATAGTAACTTAGACTCTGAGAAACTGAAACAGACCATTTGAGTCTAAATTTTTGGGGCTTAAAATGGCTGTTAGGCATCTAAAGGTACATCTATATGTCACCTATGGTGATGGTGCTATGGTACCACGGTGCAGTATGAGCAGTTACGTTTTACCATTTCGTCACCATAATGACATACTATACCTTAGGAGCATGCTGCTATAGCAATATAGTTGGTGATCACATATAGACACCTGATCATATTTAGATCACGTGTAGATCACGTGCAGATATTTCCTAAGTCTCTTTGATGAATCTAGTCCAGAATGCCCTTTATCTTAGACTGCTGTTAATTTAAAATAGATGCATATTGATAATTTCCCACCAATGTAAGTGAATATTAGCATTCTGATGTTACCCATGTACACGTTGAGGCACAGAGCTTGAAGTAATTTCTTTGTCCAGTACTATGTCCAGGTTTGGGACCTTCACTACATAAAAGATGTAGACAAATTGGAAAGAGTCTAGGCAATGGAAATGATTAGGGGGCTGGGCCACATGACTTATGAGGCTGAAGGAAAAGGGATTATTTAGTCTGGAGAAGAGAAGACTGAGAGGGGATTTAATCTTAACATTCAACTACCTGAAGGGTGGTTCCAAAAAGGATGGAGTTAGATTGTTCTCAGTGCTAGTAAATGACAGAACAAGGAGCAATGGACTCAAATTGCAGCACCAGAAGTTTAGGTTAAATATTAGGAAAAACTTTCTCACTAGGAGGGTAGTAAAGCACTTGAAAACAGAACCCAGAGAGGTTGTGGAATCTCCATCCTTGGAGGTTTTAGTTGGGGATGAGCATTCTTTGAGCAGGGTGTTGGACTAGATGACCTGTTGAAGTGTCTCCCAACCTTAATTTTCTATCATTCTATGATTTGCTGAAGTCTACCTATATGTGCATTAAAATGGAAGATTTTCAGCCATATAAGTGTCCTCATTGGCACTTATACACAGTACAAGATTCTCTTACCCATGCAATGTGTTATGAACACATAGGCTGTGGCCAGATGAGCCCGCACATGCCTCTCACAGCATCTCAAACTCCTTTGAGATGCTGCAAGACCCATGTGCAGGAGTTAGAAAACGTTCCCTGCATTGCAAATTTGCAATGGGGGGCAAAATTAGACCCCTGGATTTCCGGGGGTCAAAAAAACTTGCAGACAAAAAAATATGGGGCAAGGCATGGTCTCGGACCATGCCCTGAGGCAACCAGAGGCTGGGTCCTCCATAGAGACGCTCTGGCTGCCAGAACATCTCTGTGGTTAGATCTTGCCCTGGTGCTGAAGCACACTGCTTGCCCTGCAGGGCAGGCAGCATGCTGGCATGAGGGACCTGGACCCAGGCTGCAGTGCTGGTAAGTGAGGGGCCGGGGGAGGTAGGGGGCTGGTGGAGGGGGGAGGGGGCCTTGCCTGCTCCCCCAGCCCTTCCAATCTCTGCCCTGCCTCATCCCCTGCTTGCCGCCTGATCCCTGCCCCACCTGGCCTCATCCCCCACCTGCTCCCCCAACTCCCCAATTACTGCCCCACCTAGCCCCCCTGAGCCCTCCAATCCTTTCCCTGCCTGGCCCCATCCCTCACCTGCCCCTGAGCCCCACCATGGATGCCCTACCCAGTCCTACCCATCCAAACCCACCCAGCACCCCTGATCCCTGCCTCACCTGGCCCCATACACCCACAACACCCTAAGCCCCTCCATCACTGCCTCCCCACCCCAGCATCCTGGCAATTAAAAAAAAAAAAGAAAACAAACCCTGGCACTCACTTACCGGCAGTACAGCTGCAGTCTGGGTCACTGCCCCCCTGCACAGCAGAACTGGGTGGCAGCCCCAGCGGTGCCAACCCAGGCCCTGCTGCCCCACCACTGCCCTGTGCTTCCACCTGCTCCTTGGGTGAGTAGAAGCTTTTTTTTTTATAGGGCCAGAGGCTGCTGGGGGTGGGGGTGCAGCCATGGGAGGCTGGGGTTGCAAGTGGGGGATGGAGCTGAGTGAGGCAGCCATTGGGATGTCTGGGGAAGATGGGGTGGGAATGGGTAGGGCAGCCATCGGAGGGGCTGCAGGAGTCATTGGGGGATGGGGCCAGGCCAGGCAGCAATCCAGGGGCTGGGGGAGCAAGTGGGGGTGGGGCACATGGGCTCCTGTAGAGGGCCGTAGCCCCTGTTGGGAAACTGTAACTCCTGTGGGGGGTGTGGTCCCTGTTAGGGGGCTGTAGCCCTTGTTGAGCGGCTGGGCAGGGGGCATATATGACACTAGTGCCACACAAGGGCCAACCCTGTAACCACAGCCCACTGGCAGCTGGCCCATAGGGGCAGATGTCGCTACTGGCTGTGCAGTCCCCATCCAGGTCTGGCAGGGGTGCAGTGGTTCATAGCCAGGCAGCAGCCCCCACTGCCAAAGTGCTGCAGGTAACTCTCAGGGCTGCTTCAGCAGTCCAGCTGGCACAAGGGGTAGTTCCCAGGTACCAGTTGGCTGGGCCCCAGAAACTCTTGAGTGCGAGTAGCCCTGAGCTACTTGCCAGGGCAGCTTTTTGTACTGATGGAACCAGGACAGGGCAGCTTTTTATACTGCTGAGGACAGCACAGGTGTTGGCCCCAGCCTCTACCTCCCCCGGCTTCACATCTGGGAGGAGCCAGGCATGGTTATTTTGCCCCAAGTGGTACAATTTGCTCCACAACGAAGTACATGTCCAAGCACGTGTGCTGAGGCACAAATCCCTGGCTCAAATTTGCTCCGTTTCTATTTGAGCTGCTGCAAGCACACATGCTTGCCTGTGTGGATGCATCCATTATTTGTATGTATACGTATTGAGCATGTGTCCTGACCAGGCAGTTATGTGGTTGTGGCTATGTATGGACATCCTTGTACATGTGCAAGTCATGATTTGTTGCTAGTCAAAAAAATCTATGAATAGAGGGTGTTAGATGCTGGCAGAAAAGAAGTAAGAAAGTCCTCCCCACTCTCCCATGTTTTAGTATCAATATTTGGATACTATTCATGTGGGACACACTATTCAAATCTTCTTTACATGTGAATGCCTCAGAACTCAAGTCTCCTGGGTGAGTGTCCCAACCACTCACTTAAATCATGGAAGTGATCTCTTTATCCCCATTCCTTTTAGGAGTTATGCTAGTGAAGTCATGTACCTGTGCAGCCAGTGCATAGTTTCAGACTTTGCAGCATATGTATGTATGCTTATGCATCCACACTTCAGATCAGAAACTGCCTTATGTGTCAAAAAGCCATGTACACAGCTGAGTAAAGGGCACTTAGACAGAAAGAATGGAATACTGCCTCTAGTGAATCACTGACAAAACTAAATGAAGAATCCAGAAATTTTGTCTCCCAGTTCCTTGACCAAGTTTTCTGCTTCATTTTAATTTATATCCTGAACAATGCAAGAAGCAAGAATTCTTTTGAGCGGTATCTTTTATTGGACCAACAGCATGGTTGGGAAAGACTTAGCACAGACAGCAGATTGTACAGGGCTTCATGTAAAACTCCACATGTAGATAAAAATATAAGAAATTATCTGGTTGCCAACAGAAGAGAGACATATAAAAACCTGATGAATGGAATAGCAGGATCATTCAGAAGAGAGTTGTTATCACCTGTGAAGTGCAGAGATTAAGGAGTATCAGACAGATTATAATGGACCCAGAAGTCATTCTTTCAACCATGGGTATCACCAACCTGAATACTAATATCTCAGACAATGAAGGCACAGCTGCCTGCCTGAAATACCTACAATAGCACAGACTACATTCAGATTTGCAACCACAAGATATTGTACAAATCTATTTCATGCTTACCCACAACAAATTCATTTTCAATGACTTGTACTTTCTCCAAACCATAGGCACAAAGATGGCTCTCCAATATGCTAACCTCTTCATGAGTTAACCAGAAAGGGACTTAATAGAAGGCACCCTAAAAATCTATATACTGTATACAGAACACCCATAAACCATCACACAGCCACAAAATAAGCAGTCATCCTAAACACACTAAAAAAATAGTGATCTACAGTCAGGCCCTCAGATACCATCACATCTTAGGAGGGGTATTTGGGACACTCATCTTACCAACGTATAAACTGCCATTACCCACCAGTGACGCTCTAGCAGAGGAATAAATTGTACCTTTGAAAGAGCCACTCCGATGTCTTGCAGTTATGTACTACAATACAAAAGAAACCCTGACACTGACCACATACCCTTGGTTGTCACCTGGGATCCCACACCAAGAGGAGGGATGATCAAACAATTATAGGCTGTATTTGAAAAGGACTAGACCTTAAGAGAAATATTCCCAGCAACTCTCCCACACCTGTTCTGGTCTTCAGACATCCCCCCAGTTTTGTCCAACTCATAATCAAAAACAAACTCCACACTGATCAACAGGCACATACTGGAACCCAGCCCTGCCTCAATGAGCAATGCAAGAACTGTCAACTCATACTACCTACAATGAAACCATCAGAATCCATGGATCATACACATCTTGTTCTCAAAGAACATTTAGAAAACAACCTCAAAGACAAGCCAGGGGGAAAAAAAACAATAGTTTATTGGAAACAAAGAACCAAGGGCTGATTCATGATGCTATGGACCCTCTGTTTTTGACAATGACTCCATGGTCTGTTATCAATTACCTGATACTCACTAGTCTCAGAACTTCTCTGGCATGCCAGGCCAAGGACAGCCAGGTCTGAGGGTCACATCAGGGGCAGAAGAAGCCAGGAAGTCAGAAGCCAGGATATCTGTCTTTGGCACTGAGTTGGAGATCCAGAAGGTCAGGCAGAGTATGAGGTCAAGATGCTAGCTAGGTCACATATCAGGAGATCAACCCAAGCCAGGTCAGGAATTCAGAGGGTCAGGTAGAATACAAGTTCAGGAGGCTAGCCAGGTCAGGTATCCAGAGGACTCATCAGAGTTAGTAGCAGCACAATCCAAGTATGCAGCAGTCTAGGTGCAAGGCTGCACCTTGCTGCCAAAACACTTCCCCTTCCAGGTCAGGGTCTTCAGTGGAAAGGAGCAAGAGTCAATTGACCTTAGCTGGCCATTCCAGGGGTAGAGAGTGCCTAGGTCCAGATGAAATGTTCTGGCCACCTGTGTCTGGTCCAGTTTTCTGCTGGGGAGGTGGCAGACTAGGGTGAGCTGCTATTACAGGCAGGCTAAGGCCCCAGAATCAAGGCTACAGCCTGATCTTTTCAGGTGATAATAACCTTCCTAAATGATTCTGCTTTCCATTTATCAGGTTGTCTACTATATCTCTTTTCTGTGCTGGCGATTTGATAATTTCTCTTATTTCCTGTTTTTATATACATATGGAATATTACATGAGCCTTTTTTCCATCTTCTACTTAGCTCTACTATGTCTGCTTCTCTTCCAAAAACCCAAGGAAAGTTATTGTTATATCTAAAAGCATGTCTAAGTCTATCCCTACTATGCAGTTGGTCCATTAAAAGATGTCACTCACGAGAATTCTTAACTCTTACATACACCCTGGACCATCACAGCTGCAATATCACTTCAGCATTATCCTGAACTAGTTTTATAGCAAATAGTCCCGCTATGTGTATTACACCCAACTAAGGCAGAAGTCTTTACATAGCTTGGCTTTACCTGTTAGAGCTAGACTGGTGAGGGGAGAGTGTGCTGCACGTGTGAAGAGATAGCACTTCCCAGAAATATTCTTTCTGAAGACATAGACAGGGAAGGTACATACTCATACATGGTTTGTTCATCTCCTTATTGGAGATGCAATGTTCTGGCTCTTGAGTCCAACTTGAATTTTAGCTGGCAAAACAGGAATGTGGGGCCATTTCTACAGCCAGACACATATTCTGGGGGTGGGGGGAGTGCAGATCTGATGTTGCTGGTGATGCCATAACCCCTTCTGTGTTTGAACTAAGGATGAAGAAACACCCGGACAGTATCTAACTCTCACAACTCCCTCTCCTCCCTTTGGGCTTTCCTCTCTAGACTCTGCCCATTGGACAGAGTTTTGTGATTCCATCTTGCTGATGTATGACAGAAGTCTTAGCAACTGTACTGAGAAATTTAACAAAACTGAACAGCAATAAGCCTAGACTTAATAATATGCCTCTCTCTTCCCTTTGGAAGAAAGAGAAAAACTTTACAGAAAAAAATAATTTAAAGTTAAAAATATATTTTTTTTATTCAATTTTGATAGAATTATGAGAAGTATTAGACCATAGCCTCAGCTGGTGTAAACAAGCTCATTTCAGTTAAAGTGACTGACATCAATAGAGAGATTCTTATTTACATCAGCTGATGATGTGGCTCATTGTGTTTTCTTTTAACTGGAAATCTAACAGTGACAAATACAAATGATTAGTTTACTCTAAAACTGCTATATCTTTTGATGAATGGAAAAACTAGAAATGTTTTAAAGGCCAATTATTTCTTAAACAAAGCAGAATGTGCTTCTGGCTCTTTTCTGGCACAGACATCCATCAAACAATAACAGGACATCTGTTGAATAGTTATGCACATGCAGTGCGTGCAAGCTTAATTTTTATTTGTTGCTCATAAAAGATGTTGCCACTGTTTTATATATTCATTTTTGGATAAACATTTAAGTGAATAAATGAATAAAGTACAGTTACAATGAATAAATGCCAATGAAGATTGCAATTAAATACAAAGCAACACAGTGGGAATTTTAATAGATTGGAACTGTAGTCACATCTACTCAAGAGGGTATTAACAGTATGCTTCAGACTCCCTACTGTTGGTCTGAAGTGACAAGAATGCATATTGCCCACAGTGCTTTACAAGGCCAGTAACTTCATAAACTACATTTCTTCCTAAGGAAAATAGAAATATTGATTAATGTAGTTAACATAGGTGTCTGTTGCAAGGGCTTCTTTATTTTTAGTTCTTTAAATATTTGAGGGAAAATGCCTTTTGGCATTAATAAGAAAACACATTTAAAAGGCCTGCAAGAAATATTTGGCTGTTATTCTTGGCAGGTTATGGCACTTCAATACATGATGCAATTACACGTTGGAGAACTCAGCTGGCATTCACTTGTGTCCCACTCCTAAAGTGGGTGGGTTCCCTCCTCCTCACTGTTTTTTTGTGACTTAATATACCTTATTTAATACCTTTATTTAATCACACTACCGTAATAAGGCAAGATATCAGATTTTCAAAAGTAGACACACTAATGGATTTTGAATAAAGCTATACTTAGGTACCTAAATCTTTATTGGTGGAACAGAATGCAGCCCCAGATTTATAAATGTGGAAGAAATCAAATTTGTCACATTGTCATTCATGTCTTCCAAAAGTATTTTTCTCCTTACAATATCCTGTTGTGTATATTCTGCTACTCAGAACAAATGCTACAGTGCCCAGATATTTACCAGAACTATTAATCTTATGTCACACACAATTTTGTTGACAAAGCAAAAATTTAAAGCAAAGCACTCACAGGTGTTATGTTGAGTTATAGTACTTAGAAATTTTATGTTGCATTTAGTTAAGTTATTGATTGGTTCATTTCAGAATTTTAATAGCCAGAAGAAAGTGCAAAATTCTCAGGTATTCCTGTATAGTAAAAAATACTGAAAGGATTAATGGGATACAGATTGTTTAAAAACAAGAATGCTGAACAACAGCTGTAATGTTACTTGATTATTGCTTGTCAGAAGTACCAACATAGCTCTTACATTTTGGGAAAATGTGCTGCTCCAAGGCTGACAATTTCAGAGTTAGTATATTGATTGCTAAGAAATGAGGAACAATGGATTGTTGATTGGCTAAATCATTGTAGGTTGACATATTTCCTTGGCTATTGTTGCACTAGTGTTTGTTTAATAGTGATTAAGTATTCTGTTGACATGTCTTCAGTAATACTCTGGTGTTGCCTATTAGATTTGGAGAATGAGGGAATTACATGCAATATTGTTTTATAAATATGAAATGCCCTTAGTTTGTATGTTTTATATCCACCTGCCTGACTGTCAGGAGTTAAACCAAAGGAGGCTGTTGAGGGATAAATCAACAGGAAATGAAACAATGGGAAAAATAAGACTTCTGAGTAAATACCTTCAAAGCTCTTAAGATAAAAATGGCTGGGAAACAGCTATTTACATTAGTTTATTCAGATTGGCATGGCATGGTATAGTCTTTTTAAAGCTTAGAGTCTAGGATAAAAAAGGCAAGGTGAGATGACAACAGCCTGAGGCCAGACTACAAGGACAGAAACAGACATTGTGTTTATCCTAGGACAAACATGCTGTACTTGTTCTGGATCAGAAATATCCTGGGATTGGCATGTACACACATCAACCTTCTAATCAGGGTTTAGTGAGTGGTTGAATGCACGGCTGCTTTTCTGCCATTGGTTCAGTGATGCAATCCAAGGATAACCATTCAGATGCATTTTGTGATATCCCAGGTTAAATTGTTCATACTTCTTACAATGTGAACCTTGTTAGGAATGCATGTCTGAATGATTGAATTTTCTCCCAGGATAAAATGTTTTATCCTGAGACACATGCAGCATCCGTTTGTAGCCATCAAAAGGACAGTGGCTTTCCAAATCTGGAGGAAAGAATACAGAACTACAGATAAAGGGTTATGCTTAAGTAAGCATATATGCACATAAGGCTTTTTGCTGTGTTAGCTCATCTTACAAAATGATGTGTTCCATTTTGCAAATAAATGGTACTAAAATCTGGTCCCTAGTGCTCCTTTGGAGGTTCATTCTATTTCACCTTGCAATTTACAGAGCTCTTCTACAGGAAAGCATTATGATACCTCCAGAGGTGGAGCTGCAATTACCCAGTAGTGTGGTTCTTTGTATAACCGAGGCAGAGATGAATGTGTGATTTCAGAAGAGGTTTGACAGTGAGTGAGCAAAGTGGGGAAAGTCAGTTACAGAGGGATAGATAAGGCTGAGTATTATATAGGTGCGAGCTTTCTTTTCTGAAAGGAAAGGCCTTGAGGTTTGCTCCTATAAATCTACCAGTCTTTCTTCTCTTCTCAGACATACAGGCACATATTCTTCATGCTAAGGCATTGGTGGGCAAAGTATGGCTCAAGGGCTGGATCCAGCCCCTCAACTATTTTATCCAGAAAACAGATAGGTGGCCACCAACTCATGGGATCCAGCCTATGGGTGGCCAGTGGTTTTGGGTCGAGCTGATATGTGATGCTAGGTGGGTGGGTGGGACGGCTTCTGCCAAGTATCATAGTTTCATAGTACCTAGGGTCAGAAGGGGCCTAGAGCAGGCCATCTAGTCTGACCCCCCGCCAATTGGCAGGAAACGAGTGCCAGGGTCAC
>JAGPOW010003642.1:72123660-72137666 GCA_030014935.1 Caiman crocodilus | reverse complement strand
TTGGATGCACGCTAGGGTTCGGTTGGCCTTCCCAACCACCGTCTGACATTGGCGGCTTATGTTCATCTTGGCATCAACAATGACGCCAAGATCCCGTTCTTAACATCATAGCTAAGTGGTGTTAGCTATGATGGTGTCAGCTGTGGACCTGGGCAGATGCGTCAATCCTGACCCAGAACTTGCAAAGCACATCTATGGCTGAAGCTGCCACCCACTGAGGGCTGCTTTCATCAGAGCAGGCAGGTGGTGGCATAAACTGTGAAAAAGTGAGCCGGTTCTGGGTGGGGATTTGGATTGTGGTATGCTACAGCTCAAATAAGGGAGGGAGACGGGGAGAGAGAGAGACACACACACACAGACACACAACATTTGGGGTATATTACAACTCCGGGGAGGAAGGGAGGGTGAGAGAGAGAGAGAGATGTGGCCCTAGACAGGACAACAAAACTGATTAAGTGGCCCTCCAGCCAAAATAATTACCCATCCCTGTGTTAGTGATTGTGAGTTATATCATGTAAGAGACACTCCTGCCTGAAGAAGTAATATAATGAGAACTAGCTTTAGGGAGGACTTTAACTAGTTTCTAAATAGTACTGCCTAGGTATATATTCCAGCCCCAATGGGGTGGAGTTTTAAGGACACCTTGTGAGGAAACTTGGACTCTGCTTCCAGTGCTGTTTATACCTTTTCCAATGATTTTGTAATGCAAAATGCACAAGCAACATTGGAAATAAGGGCTCCTTTCTTCCCTGTCAGGATAGCACCACCTCCCTAAACCACAGAGAAAGACTCAGACCTACTTGTTATTTTGTCCTCATGATACATTCCCCTCTTGACTGCCCAGTGCCCTAGCCTCAATAGCAAGATACATTTAATCCTGCCTGGCCTCAGACTTGGTGATTTGACTGCTTCTCTATGATGTTCAAGGTCAGACTTCAAATTTTCTCAGAGTGGTGGGCCCAAAAGCTGGGTTTTCATGGCTTGGGTAGGTACCTTAACCATTAAGCTCCCAAGCAAAAAGTGAGTATCACTGTGCTCCCAATTCAGCATCAGATAACTGGCAGTTATCACTTTTGGGCATCTATTAATTTAAGCATTTCTGTGGGTCTATGGCAAACGGAATCTCATTGGTGTTAAGCACGTCCACCTCAAAATTACTTTACTAGGATAAACTTATTGTGTAGAGTGAAAACGTAGCCATGTAAGGAAAATACATGACTTAACAAAACTGAGGCCATTACACAAGGAAAAGTAGGATGGCTCTGGGTGAGCTTAAATGCCTAAACATGGCATGTCAATTAGGCATAGCATCATTGTGAAGTAGAAATCTGCCCATTGTCTCCTCTACAAAAAATTTGCAAAGTAAAGGACTGTTCCTACTGCCATAATCGTTATCATCTTCATTTTAAAAAAACATCACCAAATCCCAGTAACCTTTCTGAAACATCAAAAATTAATTTCTTTAAACAAGAACCTTTAATAATTAATGTAGTAATGACCTTAGTATATTTTGAGAAGCTTACTATACAACAAGAAACTTGTAGTATCTCCTTTTATTATGACAGCATAAAAAGTTTAGTGGTTGTTAATGCTGCTGCATGATAATTAAATACAGCTTTAACACCTCTGAGAAGCTAAGCAGGAAATAAAGAAACGGCTCTTGATGTTAAGAGCATAAATGTTAATGGAACACTTCCTAAAATCTGGCTTTAATGCCGATGATACTTTGATTACTTTATCTGATCTGAACTTTCCTGTAGTCCCTTTCCCAAAGATCCTTAAAAATGTCAGGCTTATTTAGTTTTAAAATCAGCTAGATAATGCTGAAGCTGTTCCTACTATCTGCCTCAATTTTCTCCAGAAGTTTTATTGTTCCACTGGAACTTCTTTAAATGTTCAGGGGAAATGCAATCACTGTGGCCTAAGATTATTATAGAGCTTTTGTTCACTCAAAAGATGCAAGTGGTAAAAATTGGTGCATCCATTGTGTGGGATAACTGATACCCCAAAATGTAGTATGTGCCCAAATATTCATGTTGCCTTTGGTGATTTCCAGAATGTGAGCAGAAATTAATACAGTACTAGTGCTGTACTGAGGCAGGGGGAAAGAGGTTGGCGTCAAGAAGCTGGTTATTTCTCTGAGTTGTGCCACTGATGTAGAACATTGAAGTCAATGAATAGGTGTAGAATAATGGAAATCTGACATGACACCCAAACTTGAATAAGCTTAAGAATGATATAGAAAGGATGTAGATCATAGAAGGGGAAAGTGAGAAGTTTAGAGAGTAGGAAAGGGGTCCTGCCAGCTATGGAGGCTAAGATTAGAAAAAAATAAAAATAAGAGGCAGAGACAGTAGGAGCTGTAGGAGAATGAGAGCAAGAGTGAGAAATGGAAGCAGGAGGTAGATCTGGAGAAGAAATACCAAGGAAGACAAGTTGTGAATGAGGCAAGGTAAAGGATAGGAAAGAACAAGAACCAGCAGAGGCTGGGAGAGAGCAGCAAACAGCAGGAGAGTACTAGAGTAGGAACTAAATTTAGGGATAGCAGCAAGAGACAGACGTTAAAGAGAAGGGGGGAGGAAGGCAAATGAAGTGGATCTGCTACTGCTAGTGAATGCTCTCACTCAGAACCTGAAACTGAAACCTGTGCCAACATGTTTGCCTTCTCCCCCATCTAGTGGCATGGCTATGGAGATGATAACAACTTTCTATTGCTACCTGTTGCATTACCTCAAAAAGGGACTCATGTGTGTATGTGAAGGTTGCAATCTGCTTCATTTAGTGAAAAAGATTCACAGAGTGCAGAATGCAGGGGTCTTATGGAATATGTGATTGTCATATAACTGAAGATTGTATCAAAATTTATGAGTTTAAGAGGGGACTCATGAGTTTAAGAACTCTGGCATAGCCTAACTTTTGAGTCCTCAGCATTACAAATGTAATAATGTTCTTTCCACATACATTTTAGCATCTTAATACATGTGTATCAAAGTTCTTTTTGGAGCAGGCCATACTGGTAGGCCGGAAGAGCTGAATTTTAGTCTTCTTCTAGTAATATGACTAATCAACTCTGTGTGCAGAGGTTTTTTCTGCTAATTTGTTTTGCTTTGTTGATGGGGTTTCTTTTCTACTGGATAAGTTGGGATCATTTTCACTTACCTGTTCTGCGATTGATTATACTTTTTGCCCATATGCCTGGTTAATTTCTAAAAAGTTCACATCTAATAATTGTAACATAAAGAAATAATAGATTATTTGTTGGGTAGCCTTTTCATTTCTTGTGTCAGGTCATAAAGGAATCCTAAGAAACACTCTAGCTCTAGCTGTTGGCATACAGGCTCTTGATGTACAAGGGCTACAAGACTTCTGGGCTTACTTTCTCCTCAGGGAATGCTATTATGGGAATAAGGTAAATTCAAGGTAAAATTAGAAAGGCTGCTAGCTAAATTTCTTTCACTAAAGTAAGTTATCAAAATATATGTCTGAAGCCAACATGTTACTAATAAACTGTAATATACAAAATAGAACAGCAATTTATAAATGATTTATGAAATATAAGAGCTTTCATTTATGGCAGGTTTGTACAAGCTACTTTTTTAATAATAGAGTTTAAAATGCAAAGAAGTAAAAGAGAATAATGAGTCTCCTTTACACCAGATCATATCAGCTAATAGGATTTTTAAGTATTCAGTACATTTTCAAGCATACTATACACAAATATTGAAAGAAAGCAATATAATAGTCAGCTATTCATCCTTTTTGCATTATTAAAAAGCTGGCCATTATTTTCACTGACACACTAATAGGACAAGAAAAAAGGGTATTAGAATATTTAAAGTTCTAGGGACAGAGGAATATTCAAGAATTCCACCAAGGCCTAACAGAATGTCTTTCCCCTGCTTGTTGTTGATCTCTGGTCCCTAAAGAGGATTCTTTACAACTTTGCCTCACTCCAGCACTTTTGTATAGTTTACTGCATGCCTCTCCTAGGGAACAGAGGTCTCAGAACAATCATAATCCCTGGCATGATGCAGATGTTGCAGAATGAGGACAGAATCATTGCATACAAATCAGCATGGCTGGTAAGCTTGTACAGTATCCATCCATCAGACTGCTCCTTTTGCAGAACTATATAATATATCCTTTACTAAAGGTATTAAAGGGCTTCTGCCAGCAGTCCCATTAAAACTATTTTGGCTGCAGTTTTAGGACTCAATAGCGCCAATATTAGCTTGTAATCACAGACAAGCTCTTAAAGGAAATGTAGATTAAATATTGTAAGACCTCAAGTTCTGCAGTGAAATCATGACATTTTTGTAACAATGGCAGAATTTCCAAATTCTTACATTATTTGCTTTCTTTCCTCAATTTTATAGTAGTTTCTCTTTCTGAGTAGGCAACTGCTGGGTGACAATATCTAGGACCACTTGATAGCCCCAACAGTGTTCCATCATCACCTTTTACCCAAAGATTTTTTGGAAAAGGATAGAGGGAAGCCTTCCAATACATAAAACTATCAGTCTTTATGAAGATTGGAGAAGGATGTTGTGATGGATTGCAGAGAAGTATGCTATCTTCACTGCCACCTGCTGGGAAACTGTCATTTTTATTGCCTTGGTTTTGTTGACTGATAACAATAACCAGTTATCCATTATTTCATGCAGTAACTTTCTGTTTATGTTCATGAAATACTTTTTTTCACTAGACAGAAAGTCTGCTTATCTCCAAGTTCTTTAGTTCTTTTCAAATTTTATTCTTTATGTTTGATGATTTTACTGTTTGATCTTGAGTTACAAATACCATATTTGCTTATTCACTTCCTATCTTTTTTTTCTCACTGACTTTCTATATCTTGTATTTTATTTTTAGACGTGTCAGTGTGCCTTATTTTGTTCTGTTTCATTCAAAATCTTCCTTTGGGTATGACTTTTTATGAGGGATGAAGATCTATTATGTATATTTTTGCTTGCTAAGACTATTTGGAGAATCTAGTGCATAATTTTCTTTTCATGTGTCATTCATTTTCCTTATCATTCCTTCTCCTGTCCTCAACACCTTGTTCAATGTGTCCTGTACTGCAGAGAAGTTTGCAGGTCATAGCCCTTATAATTTTCCTTTATGAAAAGTCAGGTCACTACAATTTGCACCTTTTAGAAAGCACTGCTTTTTATCATATGATAGTGAAAGATGTGACTTTTTCTAGTCTCCTGAATACTGCAATATGACCTACTGCCAGGGAGCACCATATCATAGTAAGAAATCATTATTTTTATAGACAGGTTCTCACAGAAGTGTTAACTGACTTTGTCTGAATTTAGTTGAGCGACAAAGGAAAAGTTCATTCATAGTACCCCCATAACTACAGTTGAAGATATATTTTCCTTTTTTTTTATAATTCATAGATTGTTTATATTTGTTAAATCAGTATTTGTTGTGCCACTATCTTGCTATATTTATAGTGGAGAAATTCATATAATTGGTAGCTCATTGCATGTTTAAAGAATGATGATGATAGTGTTGTGTTCATATGGATAACTAACACCATCTTTACAGTCTTCTAATGACCCACTGGATATACATATTTCTCCACTGTAAATGTCTCTGAACGTACTGAAATCAGTAGGACTTCTGTCATGTTCACTTTCCTGAAATGGAGCCTAAGGAAAACTAAAACAGTGGGTGCATCTACACTACACGCTACGTTGCTGTAGCTCATTGCTTTGGTGATGTAGCATCAGCGGGCATGAACCATGATGCTGATGCTACTGCACAGTAACAATGAGATGCTGTGCAGTAGGATCAGAAATGATGGTGCAGTAGGGTTGGATGATGGTTATTGTACTGCTTGAGCAAGTACTAAATGACTGTGCAGTAACAATTGTGAAGTCGGGCACATGTGTAGATGCGCCCAGTGAGTTTTTTAAATATGCTGTACAATGACATTCTAAATCTATGATACCATAGATGGAAACAGAAGCTACCATTTCCACCACCAAGTCAAATGCTCTTACTATTGGACAGTGGCTCTTCTCAACTACAGTCCAACTGACAGCTTGAATACCAGAAGTAAATGCTAAAATTGAAAATCAAGGAGCAGGACCAACAACTGGCATATACATTATAGCATAGCTCTAGGGATGTCAAGGGAGCAAGAACAATATATACTGAGTGAGATTCCGGCCTCCGATTTCATTGCCTACGTTTTTCATATTCAGTGAAAATGAATGAGTTATTTGTGTTATTGAATCAGTTAGGGCTCAGGTATTATCTGCAAAAGGCGCCTCATATACATAACGAGGTACCTTATTGCTAGCCAGAAGCAGCTTGCTGTTTGCAGAGCAGTTAAACTATTTTTTGTACATCTGAAAATTTTGGAATATTTTTTCCTATAACTATATATTACTCTTTTATTACTATTATTAGTCAGGCAGCTGTCTACATAAGATAATATTCTGCAAGTAAGTAATCAATTGCACCATCGGTAACTAAACTGTTTGTTTTATTTGATTTTAAAAAATCCTGGTGATTCCTCAACATGGGATACTCAGGTACTGGAATACCAATGAGAAGCTTTTAAACTTCAACTTAAAAACCGCACAGAAAAACTCTTTATTAAAAAAAATGATGGGTGATATATAATGCCTGCCCCCTTCCAAGTTGTCAATCCAAGAGCATTTTTTTTACTGACAGTCTTCAAACTTCTTGCGAACCACCGCACTGTTTTTACCGACATATGTTTTGCATAATGTATATGTAACCTTTCTGCCATGGACAAAGGCCTGATTCAAATTTAGAGTCTTAACACTAATAATAGTAAAAAAAAATGGCTGTCAATAAAAAGTTTATTGATTATCAGTTAAAAAAATGTGTTTGGGTTGGCAGCCATGCTTGACTGCAGAAATGGTTTTACACTGTGCTACCTCTATTCCAAGGTCCCCTACTCGCCTACACACTATAAGATCCCTGGTCACAACCTGTACCATGCTGCTCCCCTCAGGTCACTCTATGGCTTATCTTCACTGATCCTGCTTTCCCCATCTTGGCCTAGACCCCCAGACAAGGACAACTGTCTGCCTACCTGCAATTCAGTGGTTTTATAGGTGGATGGTGGAATGTATCAGCAGAAGCAGCAGCACATGGGTGGGTGGAGGGAGGGGGCTATAGGTTCAAAGCCCTGAGAGAATGTTCCCTTCAGGGTGTTATGTTCCCACTCAGACAGCAGGTGGTGCTGCTCTTTTCTGTTTGTCCTTCAAAGCTGGTCTCCAGGTTCTTTCTGGAATCAAGTTCATTGTTTGCTTTTCCCCCCCCTTTT
Source organism: Caiman crocodilus (assembly GCA_030014935.1). Classification (NCBI taxonomy): domain Eukaryota; kingdom Metazoa; phylum Chordata; order Crocodylia; family Alligatoridae; genus Caiman; species Caiman crocodilus. The sequence continues at coordinate 72,130,354 of JAGPOW010003642.1, read as the reverse complement.
TTATGGACCACTCAGTTTTAATGGACCTTAGAAGCAGGGCATTTTATCTTTATTTTTTTATAGATTGCCTATAAATTTACAGACTGTTAGCAACCCTAGTCTCTATCCCAAGGTAAAGGTTAGGGCAGTAGGGTAACTCTGTGAGATGACATAGCCTGGAAAGGATCATAAACTGTTCTGGACTTACCATAACAGACTAAACATTGGTTAACTGTCATAGAGTCCTAAAGAAGTAGGACTGGAAGGGACTTCTAGAGGTCACCTACTAAAACCACCTGCCTGAGGCAGGATCATCCTCATTCAAACTGTCTCATCCAAACCATAATCTAACTCTACATAAAGCTGTCATCAATCCTGACACAACACAGACCTAAAACCCCAATGTGCTACAGGTAAAGCACATTGCAGGAATGATAGCAGCCAATGCTCTGCTTCTCTAAAGAATTTGTTGTTAAATGTATTGAAAGAATGTATTGAATGAAGTGTTGTTAGTATATGCTTAAGAGATCCCAGGTAGAGGGCTACAGAGGAAGACAAACCCTCTAACAGTCCCTACCAATCTGATCATGGGTTAAAAATATGGTGGTCTAACACAGAGAGGCAAGACCCACTAGCCAGGAACCTGGTTTTGCTCCCAGCAGGAACATTGACACACCCCAGTCAAAGTCCCCAGCTTTTTTATTCCTCCCAAGGCGTAGCACCTTGCATTTGTCCTCATTGAACTTAATCTTGTTAGATCTAGCCCAGCTTTCCAATCAGTTGAGAACTTTCTGAATTGCTCTTACATCCTCCAATGTGTTTGCAATCCTTCTCAGTTTTGTGTCATCTGCAAACTTGCTCAAGAAGCATTTTTATGCCAGAAACTAAATCATTAATAAACACACTGAACAACACTGGACCCAGGATAGATCTCTTTGGGACTCCACTTGAAACCTCCTGCCATTTTGACACAGATCCATTAATAATTACCCTTTGCTTGCAGCTATTGAGCCAAGCCAAGGTTATCTATGTATCTGCCATACGCTAATTTTTTCTAGCCCACATTTCTCCAGTTTATTTATGAAAAGATTATGTAGGACTTGTCAACAGCCTTGCTGAAGTCCAGATACACTATCTCTATAGTATTCCCTTCTCAACCCAAGTAGTTACTTTGTCAAAGAAGCTATTGAGTAGCTCTGCCTTCTTTGCACTTTCAGTTAGAAGTTTCCCTTGGCTTGTCAAAAGAGGTACCATAGCTTCCTTGGTCCTTCGTTTCTAGCTGACATACTTATAGAAACTCCTCTTGTTGTCCTTAATCTCCTTTGCCAGGTACAGCTTATTCTTCTGCTTTGACGTCTTCTCCTCGTGACATTCTTCTGACATTCAATGCAATACCATCACCTTTCTGTCAGACACAAATGTATGAATGCTCATGACACAGTCCCAAACACAGGTTTAAAAAAGCAACTCGAGGTATTTCTAACTAACAAAGCTTTAGTACTGCTCCAGCCACTAACAGAACACACAGCCACAAAAAGGAGAAGTAAGCTGTGGTTTGGACAAGGAATGCTGCAGTGCTGTGCAAGTTGCAGTTGGATAAGAAATGCTGCAGTATCTCGCAAGCCACAATAGGCTAAAATTTGCTGCAATATGACACAATGCGTTTACGTGTACCCCAATATATAAAAGTAACACATTGTGAAATGGGCAGAGAGACTTCCCGAGTGACAAGCCAGTCACTTCCCCGTCTCACCCGAAAGGCCTTCGAGCAGTCTTTGGCGCCTCACCCGTAACGCGATTTGTGTAAATCAGCGTTCCTGTACTCGCTTCTTGTAATAAACTTCACCCTGCTTAAATCAATAGCAGAGTAAGTACTTTTCTCCGTAACCAATATGCGTAATTGACCCAGCCAGCTCGTCATCGCCTTGCACTAAATAACAAAAAGGTGCAACACTTTCCTTCTAACCCTTGTCTTCCAAACCAGAGTGTAACCCTCAGTGTTCACATTCGAGTAGTGAGAGCTGTCCCACCAGGTCTTGGTGATGCCAGTTAGAATGTAGATCTTTTCATAGGCTGCAGCTTCCAATTCATCTTGTTTATTCCCCAAAGTTCTCACATTTGTGTATGTGTATCTGATATATTTTGCATTTTGACCTCCTTACATCCCTTTTATGCCACTTCTTGCAGTCCTATAGGTCTCTGGCCCTTTTTCAGAATTGAACTGCTTTTTCAGGTTCTTTCCCCTCTGGATTGGATTATATACTATGTTGCTGGAAGATTTTGATCACTATCCCCTGTGGAACCTAGTTTGAAGCCCTCCTTACTAGGTTGGCCAGACAATGCCCAAAGATGCTCTTTCCTGTTCTTGCCAAGTGGACCCCATCTCCTGATAGCAGCCCTCCTCCCAAGAAAATCACCTGTTGTTGAAGAAACCAAAGCCTTTGCATTGATATCACCATCTCAGCCACACACTCACTTCCAGGATATGACCGTCTCTGTTTGGACCCCTTCCTTCCACGGGAAGAAGCAGTGAGAACACTACTTGTGCTCCAAGCTCCTTAATCCTCCTGCCAAGAGCCTCATAGTCACCTATGATCTGCTTAGTGTTATTTTGGCAGTATTGTTGGTGCCTACTTGGACAAGCAGGAAGGGGTAGTGGTCTGAAGGATGAATGAGTTTTGGCATACTCTCTGTCATATCTTGAATTTGGGCTCCAGGTAGGCAGCACACCTTCTGGGCCCCCAAATCTGGATAACAAATTGGTGCCTCTGTTCCCCACAGAAGAGAGTCACCAATCATCACTACTTTCCTCTTCCTTCTTGGTGCAGAAGCCTATGTCCTTGGGTCCTTGCATTTCCTGCTCTCTAGGCTGCTGCCTCCTCTGCATCATATCTGCAGATCTCCTCTCTGCCTCTTTGCAGTTCCACTACAGAGTGCTTGAAAGTGTTTGCTGACTTCAGCCTGGTTCTCCTTAGTCCTGCTAACCCTGTCAATTGCAGCTATGCTTACTGATACATGGGTATTCTTTGACAAGGAAGTTCTTTCCAGTAGGTAGTCCATTGACGATTTCATTTATATTGTGATAACAGATCTTTTATTTAAATTTTTCTCCGCTGTAGAGAATAGAAAAAGATACCTTCATTATTTTGCCCAATGCTTAAATTCTGAAAACTCTTATGTATCCCCTCAACATTGTTCATGTATGTAGACCCTTTGGCTTCAGTGGGGTTGCCAATACATATCTAATAAATTATTTACCAAAGTATTTTTCAAAGCAGCTATTGCCAATTTGTATGAATGCTTCATATAAATATACAGGAGTGTAGGTTGTAGCCGTGTTGGTCCAAGGTTCTTTGGCAGACAAGGTTCTTTGGGTGAATCTGATATCTTTTATTATATTCTGTCTTTATATTCTGTCTAAGAGTGCCTTGTTCTAAATCCACTACAAGTGTTAGCATATCACAGAATAAAGACTTTTTCTTCTGGAGTATACAAAGAATAGCTCCATGACTACCTTAATTCTAATTAATTTACATGTGGATATAAAAGGCCCAGATTTTTATTTTTCTGAGAATGTCATAAAGAATAAAAAATAAAGTAATTTAAAAACTGCCTGATTTTAAAGGCACTGATCACTACATTTGTTCTAAATAAGTCAGAATTAAAATAAGCTGTTTGTTTGAAATTTTGCTGTACTCCAATGTCATTTCCATAGGTGCAGCCTCTTAAAGTTCTTCTGAGCAACTGACATTCAGCAGTTCTTTCTTCTTGCAAGTTAAATCAAGTTGTTGTATCCTGCAAAATTAGATTGTGTAAAACTTTCTGTCGAGGATAGAGTTTGTGGCATTAATCTCAAATAGAATATAATCTTCTGATTCAGCTATTTTGGTTCATCATGGAAAAGTGTTGAGTAACCAAAACTCACTATGACTGAAAGAGTCAAAAGTGCTGAACATTTTACTGGATCAGGCTCCTTACTGCTAACAAAATGTGGTGTTATACATAAAGAATTATTTTTTCCTCCACTGGTACCATCCAAATCTGAATTTGGAAGGCCAGGCTGGATTCACATTCTATTAAATGGTTTCAAGAACTGAAAATAGGATAATTTGCCTTGTCTGCACAGACGGAGAAATCATTAGAGGTTTCACACGACTACCTTTATATTGTCTCCTGCCAGGATTTTATATTTGTCAAAGAAACCTAATTTCCAATGAAGCAATAGGAACAACCTGAAATGTTCCTTGAATTTGAAAGAAACTAGCCAAGTATATATGTTTTATGTATCATTTACAAACAGGATTGGGCATGGGTAATACAATTATTTTTTGTTATTAAAAGTTATGCTTATTTGATGAGATGGGGAAAAAACAAATGGAAATAGTTGTGACCAGTTTAATTATTCCATCATCATTTTCTTTTGGTTATCCTCTTCTCCCCATCTATTTATTTTATATAGTTGTTCTATGTCTATCTGTAGACCAGCTTTTTTTTCTATGTTTGCACAGTTCCTAGCAAGTTAGGACCCTGACTTCCATATGAGGACACCTATGTGCTGCCACAACACAAGTAGCATTAAGACTAACAGATATTCAACATTTTACATAATTACTATTATGTATTACATATTACATAATGGGCACATTTACACAAGATGCGTTGATATGCATTAGCCTGAGTGCATTATGGATGCACGTCTACATGTTCATGCCCTTCATGCTTATTAACTTAGGCTAATCATGCCTAAATTTGTTACTTACAAATGCAAGTATCAAACTGAGGTGTGATTAGTTAATGGGCATTAACTCACACGTAGACATGACTCAGCATTAACTTTAGTGTCGTGTCTGCCCTGCCAGTGGGGAGCTGGCCTGAGCCCAGCACCAGGGAAAATCCAGTTGGCATGGAGAGAAAAGCTGGGCAAGAAGGGAGCTGCTGTATGCTGCCCCTCCATTGGCCATATGGCTCCTGGGCAGAGAAGGGGCTAGCCAAGGATCAGAGTTTCCCAGATGACTGCCAGAATGCTGGCTCTGACTTCAACATGTCAGCCTAGTGCTGGAAGTCATGTGGCTGGAGGCTGGAGCTCCCCCCAGTGGCCCCAGCGGTACATGGCAGGGTTGCAGGGATTTAGGACTGGCTTTAGTGCCAAGTTTCTGCATGTGTAGACACCTGCCAAAAAGTGCTTAATGTGCATTAAATTTAGTCATGCTTAAATGAACATGTAGATGCATTTACTATGATATCGTAGGCTGATCCTTTTGGTGACTAGCATGCTCCGAAGTGGCAAAGTCCAGTTAACATGGAACAGCTGTCAGGGACTACATGCTCAGTATAAATGGAAATTTTGGAGAATTTAGCTGCCAAACTCTAAAGAATCTCCAAAGCCTTTTTGCTTTTTTCAGTAGCTTAAAACCTGGCTATATGTGGGCAGAGTTATTCAGAAACAGCAAAAGGCTCATGTGTGATACCTCCTGCCAGATTTCTTAGATCAGTGAATTGATATCTGAAAGTTAACTAAATTTAATATTCATCACAACAAGCACAAGTTAAATATTGGTATTGCTGTGCTGTAAATCAATTTTGCATTTGCATTTGGAACAGAAATTAGTAATGTAGAGAAAATGTATTTCTTGGTTTGATTTGTTGATTTACAAAATGTATACCATACATTTCCTTTCAACAAAGGAAGTCATAGGCACATACATAGATCATTGCAAGATTGGTGTTTATCTAAAAATACTTTCTCCATCATTCATTAAAATACCTGTAATATTATTGTTTGTTTTATTTGAAATCCTGAAATATGAAGTTAAAGAACAGTAAATTTAAGGAGGCAAAAATAATTTCTTCCAATATATAGTTTTTATATGATTTTTTTCCTTGGTCATTAGGGGAAGAATTCAGTCTGAAATATTACTAGCTTAAGTCAGACAAGTTGCTTTGCATAGCTCACAAGAACAATATTGAAGAGCTTGTCCATTTAAGCTTTCAGGCTTAAACTCAGCAAAGCATTTAAGACCACTTAAGCAGCATAGATTCCAGGGTGGGTGCATCTACACATGCATTAATGTGCTTTTCCTAATGCACATTAAATTTAGTACCTCTAATGTGAGTTACTAAATAAATGTGTATTAGGCTACCCTAATGCACAGTTCCAAAAGCACACATTTTTAAAATGTGATACTTAATGTGCAGTAGCCTATTTTACTATGCATTAGCATAATTGCACAGCTTTTATTTGATGCTTTAATGAAGAGCAAAATAGGCTACTGCTCATTAAAGCGCATGTGTAGATGCACCCGGTAAGAAGCAAGCAGGGGGCTCATGGCATTGCTCCTTCTGCCTGGCCGCAGGTTCCTGGGAGCCAAAAAGATAAGCTTTGGGACAAAGCCTGCTTCTCCTAACAGGAACTCAAGGACCACCTGCCCCTCTTGCCTTGTCCAGCCTGGGGTGAACCTTTCTCGGTGGCTCTGCTTCTGGTCCCTGAGATGAGTTAAGACACAAGAAAGTATGCACTTGTTTGCCTTCCCAGGAGTGACTTCTACCTGGTTGGAGATGGGTTATTTTTTTCATAGATCCATCGTTTGTGCTCTGGGAGAAAAATGCACGTGCATTTATCATAGTATCATAGTATCATAGTACCTAGGGTCAGAAGGGGCCTAGAGCAGGCCATCTAGTCTGACCCCCCGCCAATGGCAGGAAACAAGTGCCAGGG
>JAGPOW010003642.1:72097623-72123560 GCA_030014935.1 Caiman crocodilus | reverse complement strand
GCCAAGATCCCATTCCTCCACCGTGCTAGTGAGAGGGGAGCTTCCCAGCCAGTATGTGTGCTGGGGGTTGCCTCTCCCCAGATGCATCACCCTACACTTTATGATTTCTACTAAGCGAAAAGGCATTCTTGCAGTAGAAATGGAACACCTGTACTTGGCTTTAAGAGCAGTGCTAGGGGATGTCCTTAGGGCAGCTTCACTGACAAGTTCTAGGTTTGGCATGTGCAGAATGGGAGAAATTGGGCAGGATGTGCTTCTCAGTAGTGTTTTTGAAAGTGCCACAAAAGCAGTAGAGACTATCCAAAAGTATTCAGCCCTCAGGACTATTCTATGGTTCAGTCTCTGCCTGTACATTAGAGAGTTCACCATGATACTGAATAAAGCAAGTGCTCAAACGTATTCTAATGAAACAATTTTATTTCTAGCAAAACAGTTTCCATTTTACACAAAATTTTACAGTTAGACTCTAATTCTGCTAACCAGTGATCTATTATAAATAAATTGGTGCTTAACAGAGCTGTAAAATGTTTTCAGGCTCAGTGAATGCAGTAAAGCAAATGAAAGGCCAACTCAGGGTGGCAGCTGCAAAGCAAGCAACTGTGTTTTGTGATAATAATCACTCTATCTGGATCATAGTAGCCTAAATTTAGGTTATCCAGAAAAAGGGGACCCTCTGAGCACTTTCATCTGCTCTTCAGTCCGGATATTAGTTCACTGAAGTTTTAAACTCTTTAAACTGTAGTGGCTGTTCCTCTGAACTCCAACTATGAAAGAACCCATTACCAGAAATGCTTCTTACAAGGAAAGAGAACAGCTGATCAGCACCTGTGCTTGAATTCCTGGTAGACTTAAGGTGTTTCTAAATATTCTGGCAAATTTTCTGTGTGCATCCTACCAAAATTCAGTGCATACTTTCAAAATTTCATTGCATATTCATAAGACACTGAACATATTTTAGGCCCCAATGCTTCATTTGAAGTAAAAGTATGCTATGTAATTCACTCAATGCTTAAAATAACTGTCAGGGTATTTTCCATATTTATTCCTTATTTGCCAATGTTCATAATCACCTCTTGGCATGTTTCCATGCCAATACATCTTTTCCTGCTTTACACATGCATATTTTTAATGTTGCTCAGATTAGGAAGAGCTGACACCAGTATTTATTTTTAGAAAAATAAAATAACACCCTTAAAGGACCTCTTCTATTTTAAAAGTGCTCTGAGAATTTTGCACATTGGTACCTTCTTTCCTGGAAAGAAAATGTTGGGTTTGTAACCTTGACATTGGTCTAGCCATGTGGATTGCCAGAACTGCTGCTTCTGTGGGTGCTCTTGAGATTGTCACCAAAAAAATAGCCTCACCAATCCATTCCATATACTCCATCTCTTGAACTAAGGTATAGAAACCACTCTTGCTATCTTTGTCTCTGACACACTTGTAAGCGGTACCAGGAACATCTTCAGAACGTTTATAAACTATTAATATTATTCTTAATCCACTACCAGGGAGTCCTACAAATAGCTTTATACAGGGCAGATAGATTTTCTGGCTCAAATTTTGTTCCACTAAGTTTCATGTGAAAAGACAGATGGATAGGCAGTCTCATGTGAGTTAAGGAGGTTCACAGTTTGAATTCAACATTTCTCTAATATTGAGTGTAAGCTGAATGCACACGTGCTATGAGATATTATGTGGAAAACAGATTGTTAACATGGAAACTTAGAATGAAGATCTTATGGGCAGTTTGGGACCTTAATACTGCTCTCATTGAAATCAAGATTAGATTTTTCTTCTATTGATGTCAGTGCAACTCTCCACTTCCTGTAGCAGGGTATATAGAAAGTTAAAATGGTCACTCAGTGGTTGAGAAACAGTCCAAAGTACCTACTCAGTTGTAACAGCTGTACTAGCCTTTTCAGATATCTAAACCATGAATGGCAGTAAGATATTGCAATTCCTGGAAGGGGGATATTAGACTTATGGATGCCAACAAATTTTAAAAGCTGCTTCTAGACTATGGTGGGCCCTTAGCTACTTAATGACAATATGGTAAGCATTTGTTTGCATTTGTTTGACCAAAATTTGGGTAAGAGAAGAAAAACCAAAGAAAATGAGGAAGAAAGAGACAAGTTAAAAGAAAGTAGGCTAAAGGTTGCTTGGAGTACTTAGTGGCTTTATGCCAGTAACATCTGATTTAGGACAAGATATAACTTAAATATGGGATACAATTAGGCATGTCATAGAATCATAGAAAATTAGGGTTAGAAGGGACCTCAGGAGGTCATCTAATCCAGCTCCCTGCTCAAACCAGGACCATCCCCATGGCTTTGTCTAGTCAGATCTTAAAAACCTCTAATAATGGAAATTCCATGACCTCTTTGGGTTACCTTTTCCAATGCTTTACTACTCTCCTTGTGACAGAGTTTTTCCTAAATATCTAACCTAAACTTCCCTTGCAACAATTAGAGTAGAACCTATTTGGAACGCTGTTTTTAAAGATAGGCCTTATTTAGTAAGCTTTTTCATACTGAGCCAGACAATAGAGTATAAATATCTGGGTTTGTCTCAAAATCTTCTCTCATCTGCCTTAAACTATAGTTCTTGCTGAATAGAAGATTAACCAAATTAAATGTTTTTTAAAACTTAATTTGAAACCTAGTTGCAAAGTCCTTTTTCCTAATAGAATGTCCAGCTGTAAGAAGCTTTTAAAGACCTTAGGACTTAAATAAATTAGTTTTAAATTCTCTCAGATGATGATGAGATTGTTATTTCTTTAAATGAATTAATATTTTATACATTTTACTAATTTGCTTGATGTGCCTTACTGTGTTGTTTGGTCATGCATCTCTTATTTATGATGCACTATTAACACTTTTTTTAACATTTATCTACATTTATGCTTGTGAGTATTTAATTTTGGGGGATGGGGGAGGCTGGCTCTTCAAATTTTTTGTGGTTCCCAGAATAACTCTGGATGCCAACATGCTAAAAGATAAAGGCACTACACTAACAGGATGAGAGAAGGAAGACCTGGTCAATCTTTATAATTGGGTATTATCCTTCATGTTTGTCATGCCCTCTTCCATACCACCATCCACACAGATTTTCTTTTTTTTCTCATGCCCTGCATTACATAAAGAGGGAAAGGAACTAGAATGCAGGTGATGGAGAAGGTTTGCAAAGACAGCATGACACACTACACTCCAGAAAGCCTATGCTGAGACCAAGAAGACTTCTTATGAACCTCACTGAAGATGCCAATTCCTGTACCATATTGTTATCTGGGATGCAAAGCACTTTATCAATCCTGAAAAGAGCAAAATTTTCACAGCAGATAGAAAAATGTGAGGTTTCCAGGTATCCAGACACTATTTGCACATTTGCTGAATAAAGCCAGCTGCAAAAAAAATGGGTTAAATACAAAAAATAAAACAGCTTCAGCAACAGGCATTGGAGACCTATTTTGAAATTCCCATTATGTCCAAATGAAGACAGTCTAGGAGTTAAAACTGCCTTAGGCAAAAGAGAACAGAATCTGGGTGTCTCACTTCCAAGGTGAGTGCCCAATCCCCGAGTTGGAGAAGCTACTTTCTCCACTGGCATTTTTGTGAATCCAGACTTAGATTTAACAAAGACTTGTCTCTTTATACTTGGAATGGATATGCCTTTTCTCTAACGTGCAAGTCAGAAATGACCATCCTAAATGTTTATACATTTTTGTAATAATAATGTTTGTACATCCATTATTTTGAATGAGATGTTCAAGCTAGCATCTGAAACCTGCCTAAATTACATATCCCTATGCCTAAATCCTTGATCTGTTAGGTATGTAAACTGGGGAAGGGACTATCTTTTGCCCAACAATGTCAATGATAGATTTTCCCTAGAAGTTGGTGTACTGAGAGGATCTGAATCCCTATTGCCCATTTGTCCCAGAAAAGCACCCTCTTCATAGGCCATAAGCTAGTTAGGGTAGAGGGCATCTTACATGATCAAATCAAGATCACAGGAAAGGGGGTGCAATGACATCTATTTCAGAAGTGTGACACTTATGCAGTGAAGAGTGTTCACTGTACGTGTGCCACACTGAAGAAGAGGAGTGGCAGATCACGCTCACCGTGATCCTGGATGCCAGTGATCTCTCTGAGTTTACCAGCATGTCAGTGCAGCTCCTGACATCACTTTACTTTGAGCTCTGAGCTCAACAGTTGATCAATGCAGGGTCCAGCCAGAGCTCCTGCTTTGGCACAGCTCCAGAGTCCAGGGGGTAAGCAGCGCTGCTATTTGTGCCCTCTCTTCCTCCCCTACCCCCAACTTCCAATTATTACCCCTCCGAGATTGAATTTAGCAGCAGGTGAAAAGAACCCAAGGGCTGAGATCCACCACTGCCTGACCCCTCTTATCCTCAGCTTGAATTCTATGAGGGAGTGGGGCGGGGAGGAGGGAACAACAGGGGGAACAGTACTGATGCTTACCCTTGGACTCTGGACCTGGAAAAAAAAAATTTTTTTCATTCGGTCTTCTCAAAACAAGATGTGTATTTTATTGGGGGGGAGTGTCGTTTACAAGAAGATATGGTATTCAATGAGAGAAGACTAAAGAAGCCAGTCCCTGAGACAGGAGGAATTTAGGACACAGACCTTTTTCAGTATTTCCTATTTTTCAGCCTATTCACGTTTTTACTCATTGTGCTGGCACATATATTGTTATACATTCCAGTCTTGAACACCCAAGTCTCTTCCTTTGAAGTATAGGGCACTTAAGTGCCTATCTTGGACTTATAAATTCTGTTTTCAGATCTAACTTTTAGGCATGAGAATACTTAGTTCTATGCTGGAATCACTTTTCTGAATCTCACCTTTAGGGACTTTGGATATTTCACTCTTTAAATATTTTGTGGGTTTTCTTTTATTAAAGATAGTGCTTTACATGAACCACTTATAGTAATATAATAAAGAAATCATAAAGTTATGATCTTCAAAATATGCCTCTCAGCATTCACCAGGGATCCAGAGAGATGACCTTTCACCACAGAGAATTGAAAATGCTTGAACAATAATTAGTTTGGTGTCAGCAAAAATATATTTTAGGTTGCCCTTTAACAATAAAGAGGCACCAAGTTCTGGAAAGTCACCCTGTGCTATGGAGAATAGGAAATTGAAATGCATATTGTGGATTTAGTGAGAAACAACTGTTCAATATAAAATGCTTTATAAAATCTATAAGATAGTCTCTGTGTGTCTGATAACGTAACAGTTAGGGCTAGCTACAGCAAACAACATTTTAGTATCCCAATACTAAATAATTTTTTGCAGTATGGGGATATAAGAACCCGACCAAAATAACAGTTTAAGTCAACATGAGAAAAACTTTTGTCCTCTTAGTCAGAAGCAAAATACCCACAATATATCCCTTTCCCCCCTGCTGTTTAGCAAGCCCTGGCTGAAGAGCTAATAATTTATGCTGGAAAGCTTACATGCTTTAATATTGTAAGGGCTTAAATGGTTCCACTCCACCCATTAAAGGATTTTAACATCTACCTTTCTGTTATTCTCATAGGCATGTGACTTTGCATTGTTATGAACTAGGAAGAACTGGTAATCCAAGGAAAGATAACTGACAGAATGAAACTATGGATAGAAACAGAACATGGTAAAATTGATTATCAAATGCAAAGCCAGGACTAAACTTAGCTCTAGAAAAACTAGATAGTCTTTTTTGGTAAAAGAAACTATGATGGGAAAGGCCTCTGGATTGCCATGATGCCCCCTAAATGTTACCTCTATCCTGCCTGGCTCTTGCCCTTGCCTCCTAGGGTCTCTCCCTGTTTCTTTGCCCACTACACCTTGTTGTTACTAGTAATGAGAGGAGGCTGTCCTCAGAGGCTGGTGAGCCTAACTAAGGTGCTGTCTTTTCTCTGTCCCTGTGTTCATTTCCTTAGGTCATACTTGCCCTAAAGGCTGAATTTGTGGTTTCCTTCTGCCCCTAAAGTCATATCCATGCCTCACAGATTTTGCCAATTATCATTCTTACAGGGCACCTTGCCTCAGTACACTTGTTTTGCCTCTGGAGACTTCCAAGCTCTTATTGGGATCACAGCCATCCTGGTGTTCACCCTGCTTTCTCTAGCTGGGCTCTTTTAGCCTAGACCCACAGCACTGAGTCAGGGCTTATGAGCTCTGGTCCCACTCAGAGTCTGGCTCCTGACCCTCTTGGGCTATTGCCCTTGGCTCTGCTGGCCACAGAGCGAGCAGAGCCAAGGGCAATAGCTTCTCTGGCTTGCCATGCCACGGTTCTCAGCATTGGTGTGCACAGCTGGCACCCCACCGTCACCTTCTCATTCACCCCTTATAGCCACTCCCAGTCCATTGGTAAACTATAGCATAAAGGTAAGCTGTTGCTGTAATGAAAACTCTTTACACAGTGGTTAAACAATGCAGCAAAAGAAAGCAAGCTATCACTTCCATAAAAGTCATCTCGCTCAGTGTTAACAAACATCAGAACAGAGCAAGACACCCTGGTATCTGACAACTCCTGAATTCTCACCATCTGGCCCCTAGAGTACTCTGGTGCCTACAACATGAAAGACTATCAGGCTGTTGCCATGTTGCCACATGCTCCTTCTCCTGCTACCAGCAGAGCCTGAATGCCTGCTCTAGTGGGGCAGGGCTGATGTGTTTGGGAGCTCTTCCAACTGCTGGTTCTACCATCAGCCCCAAACAGGGCCTTTTAATCTCTCAATCAAAGAGCAGCAGGTGCTCTGGCTGCTCTGTCCTCTTAAAGAAGTAGGGCCCTGGCTCCCTGGTGAAGGTCCCATCAGCCCAGACTGACCTTTTCAATCTTTCCCTCCGTCTCTCTGGAATTTTTCTCAGTTTTCCCTTAGCTTTTGTTGGTCAGAGCTCCCCACTGCTTGTAGCCTGCTTTTGCAGCAGCATCAGGGGCTCTGCTTAAGTCCTCTTCTCCCTCCCCCGCTCTGCTTTGGCTGAGTGACAGAGCTTGGGTCTTCTGTGAGAGACAAAGACCATTGCTAGCTCAGTGTTAGCAGGTTAGGCAGTGTCGAGCTCAAATAAACCAAAGAATGTAGGCTGAGCTATTCTCAATGACTTTTCTAAATCTAGAGTAAGCTTTATGTCACCACATTCCATTTGTAGTCACTATGTTGCTTAATAAACTAATCTAGCTACAAGATTGCTACAAACGATTTGTGTTACTTCCAGGCCACATCTACAAGAGACACTGACTTTGCAGTCATTACTGCACAGTCATTTAGTACTTGTATAAACAGTACTAAATGACTGTGCAGTAACCCAAGTTATTGCACATTAGCGCCAACAAACAGGGTTTTTTGTGCTGCTGACTGCAGCAGCCTGAGACTACAGCATGGTGGCATTGCACCATGGTTTCTGCCACACAACACTACTAGGCAGCCATCTTAGGCTACTGCACAGTCAGTGTCTCATGTAAACATGGCCCCAGTGTGGCAATATACTCATCACAATTGCTAAGAGCAATGATATTAGGTTAAAAGAATTAACTGTTAAATTAAAAGGGGGGCTGTTAGGAAGGCCAAGGCAGAGCTGAAACTGGGACTAACAACCTGGATCAAGGATAACAAGAAATCCTTTTTTAAATACATAGGGGGTAAAAAGAAGGTTCCAGGTAATGTGGGACCTCTGCAGGACACACTTGGAAATCTGGTGGTCTCACCAGACAACAAAGCTAACCTATTTAACAATTTCTTTGCCTCCATTTTTCTGAGCAGGGACCAGGTCATCCCCCTCACTGGGATCCCTAACAGTCCCAGGGGAGGCACAGCCAGGACCAGGGTCAGAGAGGACCTAGTCAGGGAACTTCTGGTGGGACTGGACATGTTCAAATCAGTATGATCTCCACCCCAGAGTACTGAAGAAATTAGTAGAGGTCATTTCAGAACCCCTGGTACAGCTTTAAAAGCACTCGTGGTGCTCTGGTGAAGTGCCAGAGGACTGGAAAAGGGCCAATGTGGTCCCCATTTTCAAAAAAGGGAGAAAGGAGGACCCAGGAAATTATAGGCCTGTTAGTCATACCTCGGTTGTGGGGAAGCTTTTTGAGAAAATTATCCAGGTGCACATCTGTGAGGGGCAAGCAGGGGAGTGTATGCTTACGGGCAACCAACATGGGTTCATTAGAGGTAGGTCCTGTCAGACCAACCTGGTGGCCTTCTGTGACCAGCTCACAAAATCCTTGGATGCAGGTGTCACGGTGGACGTAGTCTTTCTGGATTTTAGGAAGGCCTTCAACACTGTCTCTCACCCCATTAATAAATTAGGAGATTGTGGTGTTGATGCCTATACAGTCAGATGGGTCACCTAATTGGCTGGAGGGCTGCACCCAGAGAATGGTGGTGGATGGGTCATTTTCGACCTGGAGAGATGTGGGCAGCAGGGTCCCCAGGGCTTGGTCCTTGGGCCCACACTGTTCAATGTCTTCATTGGTGACTTGGATGAGGGGCTGAAAAGCAACTTGTTCACGTTCACAGATGACACTAAGATGTGGGGAGAAGTGGGCATGTTAGAAGGGAGGGACAGGCTGCAATTGGATCTGGACAGGTTACAGAGGTGAGTGGATGAGAATAAGATGGGATTCAATACTGACAAGTGCAAGGTACTGCACCTAGGAAGAAAGAACCAGCAGCAGACCTACAGGCTAAGGATCTCTCTTCTCATCAGCACAGATTCAGAAAAGGATTGTGGAGACATTATAGACTCCAAGATGAACATGGGCCACCAACGTGGGAGACATAGTCAGGAAGGCTAACTGCACCTTGGTCATGCATCCACAGATGCATCGTGAGCAGGTCCAAGGAGTTAGTCCTCCCCCTCTATATGACATTGGTCAGGTTGCAATTGGAGTACTGCCTCCAGTTCTGGGCGCTGCATTTCAGAAGGGAATGTGGACAACATGGTCCAGAGGAGGGCCACACATGATCAGGGGGCAGTAGGGCAGGCTATGATACCTGAACCTGTTCAGCCTCTGCAAAAGAAGGCTGAGAGGAGATCTGGTGGCTGTCTATAAACTGGCCAAGGGAGACCAGCAGACAATGGGAGAGTCCCTGTTTTCTCCAGCACTACCAGGAGTAACAAGGAATAATGGTCATAAGTTGACAGAGAGTAGATTCGGGCTAGATATCAGGAGGCGCTATTCACAGTCAAGGTGTCTGGGATCTGGAACCAACTTCCAAGGGAAGTGGTACTTGCTCCTACCCTAGAGGTCTTCAAAAGGAGGCTAGATAGACACCTTGCTGGGGTCATTTGACCCCAGCATCCTTTCCTGCCCATGGCAGGGGGTCGGAGTTGATGATCTTCTCAGGTCCCTTCTGACCCTACCAACTATGAAAATATGAAATTGTGCAGATTCATACTGGGTGTGTCTACATGAGATGCTTTACGCAGTTGGCTAATCTACTGTGCAATAAAGTGTCACCATCTACACATGCGCACATTTACTGTGCAGTAAATTCATCTACTGAGCAGTTGGTTACTACCCACAAATACAGGTAGTAAACTAACTGTGCAGTAGATACTGAGGCAGGACTGGGGAATACTCTCCATGTGCATCCCAGAGCTGGCTTGGTCTTGCCCCAGAACGGGACAGTTCCCAACTAGCCCCAGGCTGCATGGGGAGAACTCTCCATGTGCAGCCCAGAGATAGCTGAGACCCGCCTTAGAATGAGACAGGTCCTGGCCAGCCTCAGGCTGTGCAGGGAAGCCCCGCTGGGCACATGGCTTGTCCCCATGTACATGAGGCAGGAGAACTCTGCAGTAGCAGGTGTCTCCCAGCTGCATGCACATCAGAACTCCTTCCAATGTATATGGGTACAGGAGACAGCTGCCACTGCATTTGGCAGAGCTCTCTTGGCCCTGTGCTTATGCAGACTGGCTCTGTGCTCCCTGCCAGCCCCGGGGCTAGCAGCCAGTGTGGAGGTCCCCCTGGTTGCTGCAGTGGGGCAGAGCAGGCCAGGAGCATAGTTGTTCTCAAAAGGGATCATGTGTAGTTGTGCTCTGGGGTAGGCTTACTGTGCAGCATTTTTACTTCGTGGTAAGCTTACTTCAGATTAATAGCACCTGTAGACATGCTCACTTAATCAGAATTTCCTTTGTTTTGTGGATTTTTAAGGATATCACCCTTATTTATCTAGTTTGGGACTTGGGTTTTAGGTATTTTAGGCAAGAAAATGCAGGTATAATATGAAAGTGCAGTCACATGTCCAATTTGCAATGTGCAATTCCCACAATAGTGCATAAAAATTCCACCTGCAGATAGTAAATGCAGGGTGGATAGTACACATGCAAATGGATGATGATGATCTTTTTACACTCTGAAAACCAACATGCACATCAGTCATCATAATTGCATGCCTAACTTGTTTAAAATCAAGCTTCTTATATTTAATATGAAACTAAACTGATGCCATAGAAATAATAAGCAACAAATGAATACAGACAAAACTAGATTTTTTCAAATTAATTGAGACTAGTAGAAAGCAATGAAGGGCAATGTAGATAAATGTTAAACAGGAAAATTGTTAGCAAAGAACAGAAAAAATATATGCTGGGGGAAAGATGTTGCAGCATACTAATCATGAGAGAAGAAGAAAAAGTGAAAGTCTCCCACCCAGCACACCATAGTATTAGCATTGGCAGAATGCTAGTGTTGACAGAAAAACTGTAATATAAGATACAAAGTTATAAATAAAAAGGCAGCAAGTCTAATCAAATGTTGAAGTTCTGTTGAATTGGAAGGCTGCTGCCAAGCTGCTGGTTGAAAAAGATATTTTAACAGCCAGCAAACTCAACATACATTTGGGATGAGGGACTCTATATTTTGTACAATCAATTTGGGAATCTCTGACATGTGGTACTTCTGGGATATATGCTATAGCACCGCTGATACTGATCCTGAGTGCCAGAATACCTATTAAAGGACCACCACTTTATAGAAAAAACTGTAAACTGCACAAAGGCTGGAATGGTTGGCTGACTTCCTAGTTTATTAAAAAAAAATAAAATAAAAAAGATATGGCAGTAGTTCATATCTGAAAGACTATACATTTTAGGTCTCTAATATTAATCATGAAGTTTTACTATCACTGCACACTCTTACTATAACAAGACTGATAAGACTGTAGTTAAGAAGATTTTAGGACCTTGTCAAGAGAAGCATAATGATACTAAACCTCAAAGTATCATCATCAAGGAAAATCTTGAATAGGTTGCATATGTGAAGGGGAACGTTTAAGGCTTCATGACTTTTAATTTATTTTGGCAAAGCGTACAAATATAAGAAATGGAAAAACCAACTTTGTCATACAAACTATAGAGCTACCATTTTTTTTTCTCAATACAGTTAATTTTTGTCAGGAAAATGATAATCAGCAGTACTTGATGTTGGGCTGGATTCTTTTACATGAAAGAAGGCAGATCTTGTAAGTATTCCCATTTTACATAGTACTGTCTGGTGTCAGGACTGCATTATTGCAAAGGCAGCAGCACTGCAGGTTCTCCGTGAAGGGAACAGCTTTAGCCTGTTAGTTTCTTCTCATTTTGGTTTTGGTTTATATTGGGTGGTTGCTTGTGGTGGCCCCTGACTATGTGCTGGCCACAGAAAGCAAGGAACAAAACTTTTTTAATATAAAAATATTATTTATCCCCAGCACAAATAAAAAGCAGAAAGAGGAGGAACTTACAACCTTGTTTTTGAACCTGAAGCAACATTCAGGCCACCTCCCTGATGGGACCTGCATGGTCACTGAGGAAAAAAGTCCAATTTACTCTCTCTCTCTTTATGTCATAAGAAATATTTAGTCTATGCAATGAAACGTATTTACCAGGAGGGATTGGGAACATTCTCTACCAACAACAAAATGCAAACCACAGAACAACCTCTAATCAGAGCACACGTCTGTAACATGGGACACCTAGGTTTGAAGCTTCTAATGCAGAAAAATCACTGAACCCAGATCTTCTTTTTCCTGGACAAAAACGGGCAGGAGGTGGAGTGTATTTCCACAGCAGAATGTGTTTTGAAAACAACGACTGGCCTCTGGTAGTTTTTCCTCAAAGAATAGGTTTAGCTCCCTAATGACAAGAAGTGATTCAAGGCTATGTGACCCAAATGCAGGTAGGTATTATCCATAGCTCACATAAAATGCTGAGCAAGGGAAAGATTTAAGATCCCCTCAGTTTTCTGTGTCTCTTTGGGCTACTTTCTCTGGCTGCTGTGCAGAGCAGTGATGAGCCCCATTCTGAGGTGCCTAACTTCCTCCATATATTGTACAGGGAGCCTACACCCCTAAATCAGGGCTGTGGGTTTTGCAAGGCATCTAAGTCCTTTTAAAAATCTGGATCTAGTCCTTAGCTTACATTAGGATTTAATGCTGGTTAAATTGCTGTTCAACGATTTCAGTCAGATGCTGTCTAGTCCTTAAGTGTGGATTTTATGAAGAGAGGACTGTCATTATTGAAACCTTTAAAGTCCAATTAATATATTAAGTGGGATCATAAAGTATCCTGCCTGTGATATGTATAATGGGGTGTGACTTCATTGTGACCTTTCTCTTTGGTGTTTCTATGAGTCTATAACCCAAGTCTCTTATTCTACAATTGAAGTGTAACAGGGACCTTGCACCAAAAGTGAACGCATAATAAAAAATAATGTAGCCGTAAAATTCCAGAAAAAAATAGAGATGGGGGGAAAGTAGGGTGTTTTGAGTTGAAGTCAGAAGAATTTTCAACCCAGGGCTATTTTTCCTGAGTCTGTGTGTATGTGCGTGTGTGTGTGTATTCTGAGTTTGATGGTATTGAATGGGGAAAGGTTCAGATTTGTGGAGGGTGAGCTGATGCAGAGGAAAATTAAGAATGAAGAGGAGTTTTGGATAAGTGTGGTTTATGTTTGGAGAATATTTCTGAGTGGATAAAGATTAGATAGGGAATGAAGAAATTCTGAAATGAGAGTGGTCTATGTTGAGCTGCTGGGTCAGAGTGCTAAAAGAATAGATCTATCTGAAGAAGGAGGGTAGGTAAAAAATGCTGGGTGTTTTCGGGGGTGGAAAAAGGAGGAGATTGGCAATAGAGAGACGAGTGAAAGCATCATAAAGAGATAAATATTACTGTTTTATACTTTGACTTTTTCAATAACCTGTTCTACTTCTCATTCTTAATGGGATAAGAGTGGGAAGAAGGTCCTCTTTTGTCTTCTCACTTTACCAGTTTTCCTTATTTCCCACCAACATACTATCCTGTGGATTTGAGCTTTTCCATTTAAAAAATATAACAGTTAGCAGGGGTGCAGAATCTTGAAACAAGCTGTTTAAAGGAGCCCTCTGCCATTAGTTACTCCATTTATTTTGGCCACCAGACACCACAGGCTGGGTTAATGAGGCAAAAAGATGCACTCACCTTTGAAGCAAGTAGTTATGTTCATACTGTTATGCCACCCTTAGTTATGCTGAGTACTTCATGAAAATCCTCACTGATTTCATGAAAATTACATTTAGGGTAATGTGTTGTTCAGTATGACTTAAGATATCAGAATCTGTCATTATGGAAATAGTGACTTCAGATGCCTGAAATGTTAGATGAGGTGTTATCTGATTTAGTTAGTTTATAAAGGTGCAAATCAACCTTGCCTTATCTGCCTCTTGGAAAATTCTTTCAAATGTATTCCTATTACTGCAGATCTTTAGGTACACAGCCTAAGAGGAGACTCAATGAACATTTAAAGTGCTTGCTTTCTGTACAGTTTTCAAGTTCAAGGAACTCTTGTCAGTCAATCAAAGTTATTTTCTTCATAGATGCCTCAGAGAAAAGTAGCACAGTGCCTGAGAGAGGGGTGTTTCTACGCCAGATTGAAAATCTCAATCCCAGCTCATGTTTATGTATAGGGGTTTTAATTATTATTTTTTTTTTTTGTAAAAAGGTGCAAATATTTATAAAGGCAAAGGTATGCTTTTCAAATTATAATTCCAACACTGCTAATCTGTCTTTGTTTAAACTTTCAAAGAAAAGTTACCTTAGCAAAGAGATCATATATAAATAATATCAGCATGAAAGGTAAAAGTCTCCCAAAACTATCAGAGAATGAAAAAGGAGCTCTAATAGAAATGGCTATAAAGAGTTATCAGAAGCAAACCGGGACAAATTCTCCACAGGAATATTTCATACTTGGTCTCCATCATTGTACAAACAAATATAACAAATTGCCCTTGATAGTAGTTTTAAAAAGAAACCAGGAATGTCCCGAGTCATGGAATCTAACATATTTTCTAATCAGAGTTAAAATGGGGTGAGAATTACGAGGAAAAAAAATCATTTTTGTGCCAAATGTCTTTTCCGACTCTGAATTGAAATTCTTTTCCAATCAAAGACCTACTTATACATTATGCATGTATAAATAATAGATTACATAAGAATTAAAAGATTATTTTATAATACAGTGTGAGATACCCTATTTAAAGTACTGTATTTACTTGAATACAATATGAAGTTCCTTTTCCCTTATATTCCTCCTCCTACCCCCCAATCAGCCGGGGGGAAAAAGCCCCTTACCTTACATTTGTATACAAGGAAACCTCCATACATACTTTGTCTATTTTTTGAACTGCTGCTAAAAGCAACAGTGAAGTCTATAAAAGACAGCCAACACTGGGCATAGCTGTAAAACATGTGGCCCATATAGAGCAAACATGCTGATGGCAACCATTTTTGTGTGTGTGGCCCTTAAAAAACCAGGTGGATTTCCCCTCTGCGGACACCTGCCATTGGGCTTGGAGGTACTGCAATACCAGGGCAGCACTGGGAGGGACAGTGCCAGCCCTGACACCCTCCCTTTGGTGCCAAAAATGTCATGTTTAATCTAAACCAAAGGATTTGAAGTATGTGAGGCCCCAAATATAAAGAGCCTGGGAGATAGAATACTTTCCAGTTTTAGTGCCACACAGATTTAAATGATTGAGCCAAAAAGACCAAAAATAGGTTAAACCACAGGAATAGCTTGGTACAGCCCATCTGAGTAAAGTATGTGGTAATGCCCTTTGTATGCAGTCCCTCTCAGTGCTGAGTCTTTTCAATGTCAAGATTCACTACACTGCATACATTTTGACTTCCTCTTCACTCCCACAGCTGAGCTGCACCTTTCTGTCCCATTTCCAATTATTCATGTTTCTTCATCAGCCTTAAAAGTCTGGCAAAAGTCACCAAATGGTGCCCCAAACTGTTCGACCAGAATCCCTCAGTTGGCTCCTCTCTCAGCCTGTTTCATACGATTATTGTGGCACCACCCTCCATACAGTGAAGCCAAACCAGGTTGCTCTTTGTCTCATTTGCATACAAATTTTTGGAGAATCCCAGGACCTGTGACAAGACCAGACAGTTCCAGTCATGACCGCCCCACCTCCCCAGGCTCATGGATTAACAGATGGATCCTTTGTTGGGGGGTGTCTGGAGTACACATACATACAGAGCAGTGCTGAGCTGTGGTCACCATGGCTTCTAATGTGGTTGACTCTGCTGGGGCCCAGTCTAATGAACTGTATTGTAAATAATGAGCCTTTTGGCTTTGACTAATATTGTGCACAGCTTTTACTCTTTCTAAGAAGGTGCCAAAGTATTACTTACAAGTGGTGTTTTTTTTGTAGTACCTGTGCTAAAACTTGCATCAGATTTAAAACACAAAATGTATCAATTCTGGATGAATTAAATCTATAGGTGCTATATGCAAATTACTACAGTTATATTTATTTCAAGATTAGTTTTTAAAATTTGTTTCTCACTTCCATGTGTTTGGGTAGGGCAGGGTCTGACTGTAAAAGGAGGAAAGGTGGGAAGGGATACAGGGGGAAGAAGTTGGGGGGACCCAGAGGAAAGGGGTTACCTGACTTCTCTGTTTAGTTTTCCCTACTGTCACAGTAAGAAGGGGAAAATTAAAGACAAACCTCCAATTAGATTATATGACTGGAAAATTATATCAAAGTTAGAAATGTTCCATATATAGAACCTAATTATTGGAAGATATCATCTTATATTTGAGTAAATATGGTAATGCTTTGCTATACAGTATTAGGCAGTGCACACTGAAAATAGGAAATGTCCCTTTAAAGATAATCCTATTTCATGCCATAAAGTGATCAAATCCCAGGCCATGGGCCAGGTATTGTCTGCATTCCTTATCAGCTCGTATCTTCTAAATAGCTCCCTAAGCAGCCAAAGAAAGAGGATAAGTGAGGCCAGAAGGAAGCTTAGCAGCTAAGGGGCATATGGCTCTGTAAGACTGCTGCTATAGGGGTGAAGAGGAGTCCTTAGGTTCTAGTCAGGGCTTTATTCTTACAGAAGTTTGAACTTGCCCACTTATCCAATGATTAGTAAATGTAAGCTGATATTGTCCAGCTTCAAGAGACGGGCTGATGAGGACTCTGGGTAGTGCCTGGACTGTGACCTGGCTGTTAGACCATATTAGTAAGAAACAGCTAGTACAGATTTAATCCCTTTTTGGGTAAACAGGGCTTAGAACCCTGGAAAAACATCCTAACTATTATCTAAAATGTGGGAGTGGACTTTTCTTATCCACTCTGCCTTCAGCAGGTGTGCACACAGAGGGTGCATCTACACATGCGATCGATGAGCCTGAATTTTCTGTGAAGATAATGCAGGCTCATTAAAGCAATCCTGGGTACATGTCTACACATGTGCCCCTATCAGGAGTAAATCTGCTTCCAAGATGTCTGGGAGTAGGGGACAGCCCAGGGATAACAGCCTAGCTCAGCGGTGATGTCTTGTGGCAATGCCCATGCCCAAGCATGGAGGTAAACACCAGGACTTAGGGGGACATGCCAGGAGGGAAAGCAGCACCAGGACTGGGAGGCCACCGCAAAGGGGAAGCAGAACTGGGGATGGTGGGGGAGATGCAAGGGGGAAATAGCACCAGTCCTCAGTGCTGCTTCTCCTTCAGGTCTCTCCCCCTAGTTTCACAGCTGCTTCCTCCCACATCCCCTCCTCACCCTGGTCCCAGCACTGCTTCCATCTCACATCTGTCCTTGGTCCCAGTGCTGCTTCCCCTGCCCATGTCTCTCCTAGGTCCTGGCACTTCTCAGCTCCCAGCTCCCTCTATGGGCAGGGAGTGGGAGCCAACTGGGGAGTGCACCATGTGGGCAGTGGCAGGGCTGAGGGAATGGGGGGGCTGTCTGTCCCTTCATCCCTGCTGCTGCCCATACAGTATATACTGCAGTCAGCTCCTTCTCTCTACCCATGCCTGGTGGGAGCTGGGAGGTAAGAAGTGCCAGTTGTGGACAGCTCTCCTTCCTCTGTCATTCTCTGCTGCCTAGGCTGACTGGCAGCAATTTGCTTCCAGTCAGCGTCTACACTTGCGCTACTGTGCAGTAGCATATGTGCTGTTAATCTAATAACTGTATTTGTTGGTACTAGCAAATGGCTTATTACCTGATTTTACTGCACAGTAAGTCCATGCATGTGTAGATGCTGATGCTTTGCTCTTCATTAGATTAATTTAATGCACAGTAAATAGTCTTGTGTAGATGCACCCAATGTGATTCTACTTCATCGCAGGATGAAATTACATTCTCAGTAGGAGAAGGAAATAAAGTTTAATGAAAGTACCAGGTGGTGGATATATAACGGGGTAGAACTTCATGCTCAAAGAGTAGTCATCAGTGGCTCATTATATAATAGTAGGGAGGTAGCAAGTGGTATTTCCCAGGGTTCCTGTATCTGCTACTATTTAATATCTTTAGTAATGATTTGGAGGATGGGGTTGAATGCATAGTTAGCAGATTTGCAGACAACACTGAAGTGGGTGGAGCTGCAGACTCTTTGGAGGACAGGGTTAGGATTCAACATGACGGATAAAATGAAGAAATGGCTTAAAATCATGTTAATTTCAGTAGACAAGTCCTGCACTTGGGACAGAACAATAAATTGCACGCATAGTGAGTACTAAATAAATGAACAGTTAATGGAATTACTGTTCTGTAGTGCTGGTGAACATCTTTTAAGTATGTTACCACTTAGTAGCCTGATATAATACTGTGCACCAGAATATTAGCACTATCTGTTCTGTGACATGCTACTGCACAGTATTATTCAGGTACTTTGCAGTCGGTGTCTCACATAGATGTGCCCATACACAGTTTTTAAGAGCAGGTTAGAAAAAGACTTGGAAGAGATTGTTAATACAAGAATACAAGAATGATCCTACCTTGAGTGGACTGGAGGGAGGGCAGAGGTCCCTTCCAGCTCTGCTTTTTTTAATGATGCCATAATAATTTCTACAACCTCTGTGCTATGACTGCCCTTTAAAAACTCTGTTCTTTCTGTAAAGCTTTACTTTGCTTTTACTAACATTTTTTAAATTCTTACCTTTAATTTTTGCTCATGTTCTCCACTACAGAAGTATCTGGTATACAAATGAAAAAAGAAAGAAATGAAAAAGAAATGAAAAATACCCAGAGAAAAACAGGAAGGAAAATGTAGAATGTGACCAACCTTAAAGTAACAGTGCAGGGAAAACAGCTCTGCTTTCTAAGGATGCATTAAGGTTATTTATGTTTTTGGTCTGGGAGCAAATATGCAGGGGAAGGAAGGAACTGTGTAGCACCTTGACTATATTTCTCTTTATCTACTCCCCTTGCCTTTCTTCTTAGAAATGTGACTCTAAGAATCAAAATTTATTCTTCAGTTCTGCTCATCCACACACAATTTCCCCCTCTCTAGTAGAATAGAAAGTATTTACCTCAGCCTTTGCAAAGTTACAGTTTACTTCCCTGTGTATGCCCAGTCCCATACAAAGGGAGGTAAACTGTAACCTTGCAAAGGCTGAGGTAAATACTTTCTATTCTACTAGAGAGGGGGAAATTGTGTGTGGATGGGAGGAACTGGGAAAGAAATTTTGATTCTTAGAGTCACATGTCTTCCCTGAGCTATTTGTGGTATGGTGCAGCTTCTGCAATGACTGTTATTTGCAGTCCTGACAAAGGACAGAATCTAGCAAAGAACAACTACTGTGACATACAAAATAGCCCCCTAGATACCTAAACTGTCTTAAAATGATTGGATGCTAAATTGAAGGCCCATGAGGCCTACTATGATGACCAATTTGTAAGAACAGGAAGAAGCTGTGCTACCAGTTTTCACAACTTTCCTGTGAGACTGATGACATTTGGTAGTTTTTTGCAAAGCCTAGGCTTCCAAAATCATGGAATTAAATGATAATTTCATTTCTCTTTTTTTAAACAGATAATTTCCTCCTTTTCCTTGGACAACACTGGAAACCATGAATGATTGTACATTTAGGTCCAGATTCTATACCATCTGTTATGCATCTAAGTGGATTTAGGAACCCAAGTGCAATTCTTTTTCACCCTGTTTTAGTCCCTGAAAATCTATTAATGCATCTATTTTTGTAACAACTATCATCTTACCTTTAAGACCGAGTGTGTGCATCTACACATTCGCTTTACTACAGAGTTAACTAATTAGCTCTGTGGTAAAGTGTCACTGTTTACACAAGCACCAGAATTAGGGCACAGTAGATTACTATGTCCGTTGCCCAATGCTTACCTCTGCCTTAATAGTACTGTTAGGGAAACTACTATCTTGCAGCAGAGTAATTAACTACACTGAAACATTCACGTACATGGTGTTTGGGGCTGGTTAGGACATAAGGGTCCTAAAGTGTGGGGCCTGCCTGCTGCCTGGGCCCACACTTTCACACGCTAGTGTCCCAGCCAGCTCTCTGTTGCTTGATGCTGCCACCAGAAGCCCAAAACTGAGCTGCCTGCCAGCCGGAGGCTGCCCTACACTGGCTCTAATTGGGGTGGTCATGGGAACCCATGAAGATGCTATGCCTGGGAGCATTGCAAACTGCACTGGAGTTTATTGTGCCTCGCTAATTGCATGTGTAGATGCACTCAACCATAAAAAAGCAGCAAGGAAGGGAAAAACCTTTTGCATTAACTGTTTTTCAGGGACCTGTGCAGGGTAGACTAGAATAGAACCCAAATTCACTTATATACCTCCTAGGTGTAATAGATTTGGTCCCCAAAGTCACAAAGAGAAAAGTACTGAAAATATATGTGTATAAAGTGTGCGTATGCATACATGTGCATATATAGTTCTCAAGATTTTTAAGTCTGCTTCATGTTTGTTGACCCTTTCAGTTTAAACTGGGTGAAGATTAGGGAGCTGTAGGGACTTGTAGGGAGAAGATTAGAAAAGCTAAGGTGAAGACTAAACTTAAGTTAGCAACTGAAATCAAGGACAATACGTAGTCCTTCTTTAGGTATGTAGGGAACAAAATTAAAAAAAAAAATGGAAGCATGGGGCCACTGCTTAACACCTCAGGATAGCTGGTTACTGAAACTCAAGAAAAAACACAACTCCTGAATGACTACTTTGCTTTGGTATTTCACTGGACTAAGATGAAAATCATGCAAGATAAGGAGCAGAGGGGACATGTCGGGATTGATTGACTTCCTACTGTTGACACTGAGCTGGTGTGTGATCACTTAGAAAAGTTAGATATTTATCAGCAGCAGGACTGGATGCACTTCACCTGAGAGTGCTGAAAGAGCTGGCTGAGGTCATTGCAGGACCTCTGGCAAAACTCTTCCAAAACTTGTGATGCTTAGGGGAGATCCCTGAAGATTGGAAGAGGGCCAATGTTGTGCCCATCTTTAAGAAGGGGAGAAGAGAGGACCCAGACAACTATATGCAAATTAGCCTAACTTCAATCCCAGAGAAAAAAATTGGAAAAATTCATCAAGGAGTTTATGTGAGATGTGTTGCAGAAGGTAGGATTCTGAATGATAGCCAGCATGGCTTCATCATGGGCACGTCTTGCCTTATCAATCTCATCTCCTTCTACAACCAGGTAACTCACCACCTGGATAAGAGAAAGAAGGATGACCTAGACTTCCAAAAGTTCTTTGATCTTGTATCCCATGATATTCTCACAGGAAAATTGGAGTATTGCAGGCTTAACTACTTGATGGTTAAGTGGGTAGGCAGGTGGCTGCATGATAGGACCCAGAGAGTTCTAATGAATGGATCTGTGTTGTCCTAGCAAGAGGTGGCAGTGGTGTTCCTCAGGGGTCTGTGCTTGGTCTAGTGCTTTTCAACATCTTTATTAATGATTTGGATGAGAGGGTGAGGAGCTCACTGGCCAAGTTTGTAGACAACACCAAGATGCGTGGGGGGAGGGAAGAGTTATGTTTGAAGATAGGCTGCAGATACAGGTGTGGACAGGCTGGAGAGTTGGGCAGATTGGAATCAGATGAGGTTCAATACTGAGAAGTATAAAGTGCTGTATCTGAGGACAAACAATCCTCAACATACTTACAAGCTCAGTGGTGCTAATTTGACTAGCACCATGGCTGAATGGGACCTAGGGGTAATAATAGACCATAGCATGAACATGAGCTATGCGTGCAATGTTGTAGCTAGCAGGGCAAACAGTACTCTGGCATGTATCAACTGATGCATCTCATGTAAAATCAAGGAAATGAGTCTTCTACATAGCTTGGCATTGTTGAGACTGCAGCTGGAATACTGCATCCAGTTTTGGGTGCCACACTTCAACATGGAAAAGCTTGAAAGAATCCAGAGAAGAACCATCCATATGCTCAGAGACTTGCAAGGCAAGCCATACAAGGAAAGGGTGAGGGACTTGAGGCTCTTCAGCCTAAAAAAGAGAAAGCTGAGAGGGGACTTGGTTGCAGCTTACTGCTACATCAGGTGAATACATCAAGGGCTCAGTGAACAAGTGTTCACCAGGGCACCCTTGGGGAAAACCAGGAATAATGGCCAAAACTCCTGAAAGACCATTTCAGGCTTAACAGTAGGAAAAACTTCACAGTTAGGGTGGGCAGACTAGAATAAACTCCCTCCAGAGCTGGGGCAATCACCTACCAGGAAATCTTCAAGAGGAGAATGGACAGTCACTTCGCTGGGGTCACTTGACCCCATTTGCCTTTCCTGCCTAGTGTAGGGGGGGCTGGACCTGATGATCTTGTGAGGTCCCTTCCAGCCCCTTACAATCTGTGAATCTGTTAATGCTGAGGTTAGTAATACTGAGAATACAGGAACGGAAACATTTGAATTTACTACTCTGCACCAAAGTCTTTACTCAGTTTGCTTTGATAAATGAAAGTAGAATGTAATAAGTTTTAAGATTCTCCTTGCCAAAGTACAGCCTTTCTTATGTTGGACAAGATTTTATTGCTTTCCATTGCTGTGGTGGGATCCCATGAGCAAAACAGAGTACTACCTATAAATTTTATGCACCTCCTTTTAGGCAGTCAGAAGGAATACTATAGCTCTTCTCAGTTAGCTGTTCCCTGCCATTTCTGTTCCTGGGTAACCTGCAAAACAAGTAATATATTTTCTTATAAATCAAATGTATTTAAAAGTAATAGAGTTCTGGTGGGGGATGCATTTTGTGCTTGGGCAGTGGGTGAAGAACAAGCTGCCATCTTTGATGGATAAGACACATAACACAACAGAAGGGCATTGTTAGACCACTGCCTTTTTATCCTGAGGCACTGAGGTGTTGAGCAAAATTTTTACTTTGTGAGAAATGTATTCAAGTCTGGCTCATAGCCAGAATATAATGTAAATAATATATTCCCTGGGTAGCTCACTGTGAGTATTCGAAGGATGGAATAAGACAAAAGACTACAAAATGAGTAAAGTAAATATTAACATTGAAATGATTATATTCATTTACAACCTCTAAGTAATCATCAGGCTTCAAAGCTCTGTGTTGGATGAAACCTGTCCTAGAAACAGCAATGTTTTGGACACATAAAAGACAAGCTCCTCAAGAACCCACAGATTATAAAATAAAATGACTTCACTGGGGGGAAGTAATTACTAATGCAAATTTATGGCTGAAAATTAGGGTCCTGATTCTGCCATGAGCTCTATCCAATCAGAGTCCTGCAGGATCCTGCTGTGTTCATTTGGAAGCCACTGAGGATCAAGGGTCTTCCAATGAGCTGGTTGCAAGAGTTGTACTTAAGAAGGTATATTCTCAGTTAATATTAAATTAATCTTGTTTTAATTTGTGAATCCAATTTAGTTAGAATACACAGACACAGTTATTACTACATTTTTTAGTATAAAGGATGTTTTTCCCCCAATGGTTTATGCCTTTCAGAAACGTGGCAATACATTTTACAATTTGATTAGATACCGGATACCATGGAGTGTGGTTGGAATTAACTCTCCTGACACCAGTCACCCACCATTAGGCCAGTGATCTTGACCCATTTGACTCAGAAAGAGGAGTCAGGTGACTAAGTGGATTGGCAGACCTGCACCTGCACTGAGTGGCTGAGGTTCTGCATTTTATTGGCATACACCAAGACAACGCTTATGGTCAGCTCCCTGAGCACCAATCCTGTCACCTCCTTGCACAGGAGGCAGGGGAAGGGCTTGAAGACAGTAGTGTAGAGCTATCCAGATAGCAGGCAGCCATGAAGCACTCCCTGTCTGAAGTAGATGGGGTTCACCAGTTTTCAGCTGAGCTTGACCAAGCACTCTGCAGATACATACAGCACCTGCACAAAGTGGGGACCAAAGATGTACACGCACAGAGTGCCTGTGAATGCCCTGGTCAAGGGGCAGGAGGATAAAGGACAGGCTGTCTCTGCAAGCAAGCTCAAGGAGGTCCCAGACTACGTACAAGTTGTTGAAGATGGTGTGCTCTGGAACCATCTAGTTGGGGTGGATCATAGACTTCAGCCACAGGGAGATGGCTTTTGCTATGATTTTGTGGTCTGTGCAGAGTAGTGAGACTGGGCACTGGTTTCTCAGGTCATGAGGGTCCCACTTTTTGGACAGTAGTGTCAACATCGCTTTGATTCATAGCAGGAGTAGCTCCTTGTCCACTGTGGATTCACCAAGACTGTGGTGAGGTATGGGATGAAAACGTCTCAGAAAGTGTATTCATATTCCACCCTCAGCCCATCTTTGCCTAGGGATTTGTTGGTGGGAATCAGGCAAAAGGCTTCCTGTAGCCAGTCCTGGTCACCCATGCTGACTTGGGTGGTAGGCATTGGCAATCATGGTAGGCAGGCACTGGTGTTGGCCTCTCTCCAGCTGTCTCAGAGCACCTTCTCATTTCCTCAGAGTCAGCCACACTTGCAAGTAAACTTATTACAAAACTATAATATTGACTCAGGAACTAATGCTCACCCAGTCAAATGAAGCATAATGTTATATAACGGAAAGGCAGATATTGGATCACAGGATCATAGGAAAGCAGGGCTGGAAAGGACCTCATAAGATCATTTAGTCCAGCCCCCTGCTTAAGGGAGGATTTACTAATAAAAAATAAATCAAATGAATGCCTATCAATGTGTGTTTATGGAGAATAGAACTTGTGAGACTACCTTGATTTTTTTTTTACATGAGGTTACAAGCTCTGTTAATAGAGTTGGTGTAATAACAATATAGAGTTCGTTAAGGAATTATACAACACAAATGATAAAAAATTAACATGCCACATACTAAATGGAAAAAAAAATACCTGTGCAATAGGTCTAAATATGTTATTTAAGTGGGAAATCACCAACAGTATGTTCTAGTGGAATTTGACACAAATCAGTTTTCATTTTATGCAGTTTAACATTTTTGTGAATGTAAATGACAAAGATAGAGGGGTGGTAAATACTGAAAAAGGATATGTCACGGTTACAAAGTATTTCAGATTGCCTGGTAAGCTGAATGCAAGCAAACAATATGTGTTTCGAAATGGTCAAACTGAATGAAGAATTCTGGCAGTTTTCAGCCTATATATGATTTGGGGCATGATGTATAAACAGTCGAACACGAGTTCCCATTACATTTATGATCTGGGAGATTATATTTTCTCTCAGTATGGCTGCTTTTGGAATACTGTGTTCAGTTTCAGTGCCCAAAATTCGAGAAAGATGTTGACAAATTGGAGTGGGTTCAAAGAAAAGTCGTGACAATGCCTAAAGAACCAGAAAACATGCTTTCTACTGAATGACTCCATGAGCTGAATCTATTCAGCTTATTGAAGAGAAGGGTAAAGTCTGACTTGCAAATGGGGCACCAATCTCACAAACAGGCTCTTTCATTTAGGAGACAAAGGATTAAGGGATTGAATTTGAAGGGATAGAATTTGAAAGTGATATTTGGAAACTGGCACTTCACAAACTCAGACAAAAAATAATGCATCGGTTTTAACATTGAGGTTATTAATGATTAGACCAATTTTCCAAGGTTTGTGTTGCATTTTCCTGTACTGCTAATTGTTGAACCAAACGGAATGTTTTCGAAAAGACACAGTCTAATTCAAGCAAGAATTCAGGAAAGTCACATTGCCTATGCTTCTTAGGTCAGACTAACTGGTTATAGTGGTCCTATTTAGCCTTGTAACCTACGGATTTATGTTTTAAGAAAGACATATTAGAATAAAGTTGTGATTTGGATAACAAACTATTATTTTAATGAAATATGGTGGTAAATTATGCTAATTTTGGTCTGGCTGGTCTCCTCTTTCTTTGAAATTTGCAGCCTTTTGGCAAAAAGAACCAATCTCTTATGACTTATGTTTAGTCATTATAGCCAGGAATCCATATAAAACCTTTATAAAAATATTTTTCTTTTTCAAAATGTCATGCTAAAGGCATGAAAAAAGAAGTACTCATCTTGCCTGCATTCATTTCTTTTTGTCTCAGTCCAACATGGCTACCAAATACATCCCTTGCCCAGTTTTGTTAACTCTAAGAGTTCCTGATATTAATTGTCACATAGAAAGGTAATCTGATATTACATGGCAAAAGGAAACAGAAATAACGGTAGGGGCTATTTTGAATTTCATGAGCAGAAGGATGTAGTTAGCCATGTTAGTCTGAA
>JAGPOW010003642.1:72079478-72096678 GCA_030014935.1 Caiman crocodilus | reverse complement strand
GGTTGGTTGGATGGTTAGCTGTCCTTTCTTTTTAGTAATGGTATTAAGACAACAATTCCATTGTAGTGACAATCTTAGTTGCTAATATTAATTAATGCTCTACACATTTGGTTTCCATGTGGAGTGGTTGTTGTTAGTATATGGGGGGAAAGTGGAATTTAGATTGTTCTACCATTTTTGTGTAATTTCTACTAATTTTTTGCCTATTAGCATGATAATATCAAATTCCCCCCTGAAAAACACATTCAGAATAAAATATATGGGACATACAAGTAAGGAATATTCTGTCTTTTGCTCACTTCTGAAAAGTGACTGTATAAAAATAAATGTTCCTACTTGTCACAGGGCACCCAGGGAAGGAGCCCTAGCAGTGACTAAGCAGCACAGCTGGGGGGTTGCCGGGGCAACCAGGGAAGGTCAGCTGACTGGAGAGGGCAGGGCCTGGCCCTCATAAAGCCCAGGGCTGAGGTCAGGCTAGCAGTTCCCTGCCAGCTACCACAGAGAAAGGAGGTCTCTGCAGCTGGGAGGTGAAGGGGCTGAATGTTGTTTGGGCTGGTGAGCTTCTGTTTTGTATTTCGTTGTTTTTACAGCAGTTGCAACCAAGAGGCTTGAGTTTGCCTTGTTGTTATTTATGACCGGTGGTTTGGGTGAGGCTATTAGGGGTTGGAGGAGGCCTCATAAAGGACCCCAGCAGTGTGGGGATCCTGGCGCCTGTGAGGTGCAGTATTCTCATAGGTGCCAGAGAGGGCGCAATATTCTCATAGGGGCCCACAGAGTGTGGGGCACTAGCACCAGGGAGGGTGCAGTCGAGCACCAGGGTGGGTGCAACAGCACAGGGGTGCGTAGACCCCCAGCCCCAGAGAGGGGGCATTTTGGTTGGAAGCCCAAGCTGGGCACAGCAACGTTGAGATGCCTGAGAGGGGTGGCATTGAGACGCCCAAGAGAGGCGGCATTGTGAAGCCCAGGTGCGGGTGTTGGGGATCCCTGGCAGGGGGCTGCATTTGTTGGGGGGCCCAGGTTGGGCACAGCAGGCCCCAGGAAGGGACAGCATTGAGGAGCCCAAGTTGGGCGCTGCAAGCCCCAATAGGGGGCTGCATTTACTGGAGAGCCCAAGTTGGGCACAGTAAGCCCCAGGAAAGGGGCCCTCTTATGAAAGGGCCCAAGTGGGGTGCAGGGACTGAGTTGACATCTGCGAGGCTTGGGGTGCTGTACTGGGGAGGAAGGAGCCACAGATAGTGCCCCCTACTGGAGGGGGCAGTACAAGGACATGGACAGCCTCCCACTAATTAATTAATTAACATCAAAGACGTGGCAGGTGAGACAAGGCGGGCAGTTGCCTAGAGACAGGTGCGAGGGCCGCATTGAGGGCTGCCCCGAGCGACGTCCTGTCACACTACTCTATAGATCTTTCCTGTATTCAGTTATTTCTAAATTCAGGGACAAAAATAAATGCATTCTACATTTGATTCCTGTTTCAAGGGCAAAGCCAATGCAGGTGTGAGAGAATGATGTTGATTGTTTTCTGACTCTCGCATCATCAACAGAATTGCTAAGTAATTCTCTTCAGCTGGAGTAGTGCACATTTGACTTCAGCTGGAGTAGGATGTATTTGGGTTTTCTGAATGATATAGTTAAGACTGTAACTGAAAGGTGAAAATCTGGTAAAGCTGCAGGTGTAACTGAGGATTGAATTTTGCTTGCAGAATCTTATGGATGATGGTACACCAGCTGGAAATAACCATTTGACTTTCATTTCCCATAGCAAGATTACAGAGATAGTAGGGGAAAACCCAATGACAATATGCTTATTTGTTAACAGAGGCTAGGAACAGAAAACTAGCTTGATTCAAATCGGAATGTTTTGTGTTGTATCAAATCCAGACCTTCCAGACAACCAATGTCCCGCATTAAGTACCTATGAATTATTTTAATTAACACATTGCCTAAGAACAATCATAGCTAATTTAGCTTAATTGCTGTTTAAGACTAATGTGTAAACAGCTAGGCCACACCTGTTTTAATTGCCGTCATATCCTAACATAATCAGGGCTGAATCAAACCAGTTATTGGTTTGTAGCCAGAGCAGCTTTTTCCTATAATAATTAAGGACCAGATTGAACTCATTCTGACAGACTGAAAACCATAACAAAATTTAGTAGAACTTGGGTCTCTAAAATCTGGATTGCAGCTGCTGGAACAGAGTCAAAACCACTCAGGTTCCTCCATTTTCATCAAAAAAGTCCTTAGGTGCCTAGAGTTGGATTCTGTGCATACTCAAAAGTGACCCAGACTGGACAGTTACACACCTAAATTTGGTCAGAGCTCTGTTGTGATCTGGTTTGGATCTGGGAGACGCCTGAAATCTACCTAAGCCCTGATTCCTTTTTGTCTTTGCTGAGGATGACATGGAGAGGCCCTGAGGTGAGAGTCAGAGTATGGGCAATGCTCCAAGGACAGGAGCAGCCTAGGAGCTGTAGCAAACAGCCGGGTAGACATTAAAGACATGTCAAGAGAACAGGGCAGCTCAGACACTCTGAGGGTACAGTGATAGGGAGAAGCCAAGTGTAGCCCAGTTAACTACAGGAGCAGGGATTGATGACACCAGAGGGTGAGCCGCACCAAGACCAGGTGACTATCCTAGAGGCTGGCACATGGAAGCGGTATAGGGGAGGCAGAGAGACCCACAGAGACCTGGCAAGGGTCATGGCCAATCTGAAGGAGTCCTCAAAAGGGGAACCCACCACTGAAGGTACAATCAAAGTCATGGCAAGGGAGTTTTTGGGCTTTCACCAGGGTGACCGAGGACCCCTTCAAAGGTCACCGGAACTTGTGCAGCATTCAACACGAGGTGCACATGCCAAGGTGGCACATGACTGTATTCTCAAGACCAGGTTGGCATAGGCACCTCTATCTCTCCCAGGGCATGAGGGAAAGAGGAAGATACTACCCCTGAGAACAAGAACTTACCCAAAGAGATGCTGGCGGTGCAGTCTGGGGAATCCCCGGTGCCACAGCTGACGCATTTCATCTGCTTGTGCCAGATCCGAGTTGGCTGGCATGCATCTGATCACATCATAAAGACATACCCCATGCCAGCTGAGGGAGAAGAGTCGGAGAGCAGAGAGCATGATTGTAGAAAAAGCCAGCTCTGATCTGTGTGTACCCTGGTAGAGGCAAAGAGAAAAGGGTGACAGCTGCCCTTCTGACCGGAGACTCAGAGGAGTCTCACCACTACCATACAACCAGTGAGACAGCAGCAGAGGACCAATGGCCAACAGCAGTAGAGCTCAGTGGCCACAGACACTTCACTGGAGGGAAGAGTACAGCAAACTATGAGGCTATTCCATCAGGATGGGGGTAAAAACCCCAGGGACCCCTAGACAAGGGTGTCCCGAAGAATTTCCTAAAAAGGAAAAATAAAATAGAAATCAGCAAGACTTGCCCGGTGGGACATAATTTACCAAAGCCCTAAGAAGTGACTTAGGAAAGGCTATTGACTGTGTTTGACACAAATTAAACTTAAATTGTGAGGACAGGTGTGGAAAAGACTTACCTCCATCAGATGACGAGAGTAGCTGGCAGGATGCTTCTTCAGAAGCAGAGCACAGTGAAAGTGAAACCACGGTGTTCCCATCCACCATGGCAAAGAAAGAAAAGAAAAAAACCTGTCAAGTTGGAAGAAGCCAGGATTGGCTCCTACTTTAGTATGGACATGCTTTATAACTGTGTACCGGGGTTGATTTTTGGCCCAGAACACGAAAGCCGGAATAGAAAGCTCAGCAAGGAAACAGCAGGCAGGACCAGAAGCAAGGTCCTCAACTAGCCCGGAGGGGCCAGATATTGAATGCAGTCGCAGCCCGGGGATGTGGTGGCTACACCAGGAAGGAGTTTTATTAAAGAGGTAGAGCCAGGAATGTCTCTATAACTTACCGGAAGAGACTCTGTGGACAACAGAGATCCACAGCACAGACTGGATCACAACAGAACCAGAGAGAGCAACCAACCCACAACAACCAACCCACGACAAGTATAAGACCTGAGTTGAGAGTGGGACACCGGGGAACATAACAATCTGTAACCAACAGGACGCATAAATAAGGCCAGTTTGAAGGCTGTATAGCAGAGGAAGAAACATCATCCTCAGGGGAAGATGACCTAGTGAATTTAGGAGTGGATCATGATCAAATGGGTCCACTGCCCTAGGAGTGGACCATGATCAAATGACTCAAATAACATCCCGACATTCTGCCGTAGTAAATCCAAAGGTCTAAGACACAAAAGGGTGTGTCATAATAATCCTGGTGACCCAAGCAATGACATCTTTGGTTGGCGTTAGGTGGGGTGTACGGGAGGCAGAGCCTCGAGCAGAAAGGACAACTGGAATGACTGAAGGAAAGTACCAGGAGAGATGAGATAAACCATCTTCCTCCCCATCAAAATTAATTTTCCAGCAAACATGTGGTAGGGGAGAACCCCCCGGCGTACTGACTGAAGTCCAGTCCATTAACAAACTTGTTCCTCTCTTAAAGCGATGGCAAAGCCAGAAAAACCCACACAGACTTGACACACAGGTGAAAGGCACAGGAAGTTACAATAGGAATACCTTGTCATCTGATGATGAACAACCTGAGTAAATTATAAGACTGGGTTGCTGCAAGGACAGGGTGAAAGGGAAGGTGGAGCCCCAAGGAGTGATGCAATGGTTGCAGGTGCAGGTGAATACCATCAAGGATCCTCCTTTCTTATATATAAAGATCCAGATATACCAGGCAAGATGGAGGGTATGCATTACTAGCAGCTGTTTGCCAGGTCAAACTCTCAGGCCCTATGAACTGGTGAGATGAAGATCAGTCCTTTGAACTTAAATGGCTGATTTCAATGAAGCACGGCTGTTTACAAAAGTGCTTCCTTGTTATAGTGCAATGCTATGGTGACGTAGCAGTCAAAAATAAAAGGGTGTAGCCAGCATGGCACAGTATGGGCTGTTACTATTTTGTCTTTTAGTACTTCCAAAAGGAGTAACAAAGGCACTGTATGGTGCCTGGTGACTGTTTAATGCTGATATCATGACTGTTTAATGCTGATATCAGATGATGTAATGGCACAGTGCATTACAAAACTTATGAGGGAATGGTACTGCCCACTAGGCATATTAGCTTAGTACAGGGATGTCCAACTGGTGACTTGTGGGCTTCATCTGGCCTGA
This sequence comes from Caiman crocodilus, assembly GCA_030014935.1. Taxonomy (NCBI): domain Eukaryota; kingdom Metazoa; phylum Chordata; order Crocodylia; family Alligatoridae; genus Caiman; species Caiman crocodilus. The sequence goes on along the minus strand of JAGPOW010003642.1, from coordinate 72,091,472 downwards.
GAGTTTAAACTGCAGTGCCCAGGGTCTTAGTCTGGGTGTTGCTCCCCTGCCACCAGTCCAGTTGTTGCTGTTGTCAGAGTCTCTGGACTCTTCCTTCCTCCTCTAGCTCCAACTTTATGCTTCTGCCAAACTGTTCTAGTCTCCTTTCTTATGATAGACTCCCCATTATCCTGACCTATCTATTAGCCCTCCTCTGCAACTGTCTCACTTTGAGCGCATTTTACTTGAACACTGTTGACCAGAAGTTCACACTGTTCCAGATGAGATCTCACTTGTGTCTCAGACAACAGCACTGATTCTTTCCCTCTGCACCTGATGCATCCTAGGATTGCATTTGTCTCTTTCACCTGTGCCTCAGTCTGGCAGTTCATAAAAATTCTGGGTTTACACAGTACACACACTGGTCCTCCTCCTTTATGTTGTCATTAATGCTTATCATTAGTCCCCAGATGAATGCATATGGGTGTATTGTTTTCATCCTATTTCTATTACATATTTTCTGATGGTCATCCAGGTTTTACTGTATGATACCCTCTGTATTGATAATGCTTCTCAATTTTGTGTCATCAGCAAATTGGATGTTTATACACATGCTCCAGGAATGGGGAGCGAGGGAGCACTTTAATTAGAGTGGTTCCAAGAGCCACTCTAATTAAAATGCCCAGAGCTTCTCATGTATCAGTGTCCCCATGCTTAAAAATGGTGGCAAGGTTACTTTACTGAAAGCTCATTCAACAAGCTTCAGTTAAGTGTCTGTCATCCATTAATTTTTCAATCTTCTACTACTTGTGCTTAGATCATTAATAAGAACATTAAAGATCAGTTCTAAGACTTATTCTTGAGGAACAATGATAGTGGCTGTGTCTACACATGCACTTTACTGTGGAGTAAACTAATTAGCTGCAGAGTAAAAGGTCACTGTCTCCACATGAGACGATATTAAGCCACAGTAAATTTTTGGGAACAGTACTATTTTACACTGAGGGAATTTACTGCAATTAAACACGTGTAGATGTTGATCATAGGCATAAATTGCGGTCAGTCAGCCCAGCCACCTAGGGACCAATCTTCTGCCTGCTGACTAGCCACACATCTCTGCACTTTCAGCAACCTCATGTACCAGCCAGCCCCTCCACTGCCCATCATAGCCACTCAGAGGTTGGGGCTGACCCCCTGTGACCCCTGATAGCCCAGGGTTGCTCTACCCCAGCCCAAATTGCTGCTGTCTCTGGCACCTGTATAGACACAGTGCCTGGGAATAGTTTACTCAAGCTCAAATTGCTCTGGAGTTTATTGCTTCACATTAATGTCACATATAAATGCATGAAGTAACACTTTCTGAGCCTGATTCTTTCTCTTTGAGTTCTACCTATTGTTGACTCCCTTTCTGCCAGTTCCTTTTTACTGCTTTTCTACCATCTTGGGAGTACTATGAAGGCAAAGGCCAAGACCTTTAAAATAAATTTTGCTTGGGAAGCTAATGAGGACAGACTGCAGGTCTATTATGCTATTTTGGCTGAGGAAATGTGCTGCAAAATTCTTTACCAGTTGGAGGTTCCTAACTGCTGTAGGCTTCATGCTCAGGATAAAGCCTGACTGAAGTCTAACTCAGAGAGTAGGAACATGTGGTTCTCTGGGGACAAACAGCAGTGGCACTATATGTACTGCTCCTACTTGTTCCTGGGGAACGCCCATGCACATGCATTCTGGCATGCAGCCCCAACCTTGGGTGGGGCAGGGTACGCTGGCATCAGCACCTGGCCTGGCCCTAGTAGCCTTACTTGGGGTCCTGTGGGCCTCTGGAGGCTGCAGCTGTGGTGATCTAGCAGCAGGGAGCCTGGTTGGCAGCCAGAGTGTGACTCCAGGATGCCAGAGACTGGTTTCAGGTGGTGCATGCTGCACATTTTTTTTAGGCACAGTTTTTTTTTGACACCAGGATCTCCTGGTTTTAACCCCTCTCCACAACCTGAATGCTGCAAATTAGCAGTGTGAAGAATGCCAGCATGTGATGCATGCAGTGTGTGACACCACAGATGGGTCTGTGGCATAGAGTGCCGCACGTGCATGCTTGTCTGGACCTGCCCAGAGATGCTTAAGGACTGCATGCCTGAGGCCGGGTCATATTTTGCTAAAATGGTTTTGAGATGATAACACTTATTGCTTGAGGATTCTGCTCTATGAAAGCTTTGCATTGATATGGAATTTAAGAATATCCTCTTCTATGGACTGAATTGATCAATCATGGTTTTATACCTTGAGTCAAATAAGGTTGAACTGTAGCTAAAAGCTTTTCTAAATGCTTTCCTCTGACCACTAGCAATATCTCTGTTTTCCTTTGGTTCAGGCTCCCTCTACATAGTACAAGTATCATACAATTAACTGGTTAATTGTGCAGTTACCTGAAAACCAGCTACATGTGCAAAGTAGTTATCACATGATGAAAAGATCCAACCAACTATAAAGGTAGACTTTGCAAATGTGTACTAATTTTATAGCTAGATGTTATCAAGATTTAATTTGCATGTGCAGCAATGCCTTCCTTGTGGCTAGGAGGCCCAGCAGCTTGCCAAGCTCCCAGCTCAGGGGCGCATCATGCCCAGCGTGAAACTCCCAAGCCCTGGGGATTGCAGTTTCTGTGATTCCCAAGGTTTGGGGGTACCTGAAACCGCTTTCACATGTGGGTCTTTTGGTGCCAGCTACACCACAGCTGACAGAGTTCCTGGTCCTGGCTGCACCTTACACACCACTGGGACACAAATGATGAAGTAATTAGATAATCAGTCCAATCAGTTGTGGGACTCTTAGTCCCAGATGCATGTGTACCATGTGGCTAGGAGCCCCCTCAGCAAAGGGAGCTCCCAGTCATGGGAACCTGCTTCTTGTCAGTGCAGGGGGAGGTTAGGATTACGCTCCTCCTATATTGGCAGTAAGGCGCAATTGGAAGAAATGTGTGATCCCACAATCATGCCTCCTGCCATGCAAGTCCATTTTTTCCATCACTAATTTAACCAAGTTTCATATTCTAGACCTAAGAAACTTATTTGAGGAGAGTTTTATGAAAACCAGCATGCTTCTTCCATTAAGAATTTAGGTTTTGATGAGCTGTTGTGTTTTGACAATAACCCTTTCACTGAAAATATTCTAACCAGCTCTAAATATGGTATCCCATAACTCTAATCAATCACTTTTCAAAGAAACCACATTTCAAAATGCGTATAATTCTGATAAAACTAGCTCACTCAGCAGCTGGTTTCTAAATGAACCAAATTTTATTGTAGTCTTTGTGGAATCACCTGTTTTTGTTTTTATTTCCTAATGTTTTTTCATCTCTAGTCTGGATACTTTAATTCAAGTAAGTGTGGTAATTTCTCTTCAGATAAAAAATGTGACCAAAAGAAAATAGAGAAGACTATTCACAAGAATAATTCTTTTAAATTAAGCTGAAAGCTTGAGCAGATTTTAATTAGAGCTGCATGATAAGTTTTACATGTAAAGCAAATTCATTCAAATTTGGCTTTTAGCCAGTTCTACAAAAGCAAAATGATATTAAAAATTACTCTTCCATTGCACATTTTCAATTTTCACTCACCAAGATACCGGGGGGGAAAGTACATTTGACATGGAATGTAGATTCCAAGGTCAAAAATTATATTCAGCATTTTAGGTTATTTTATATACTGTGCATTCTTAATTAGATTAAAATGGAACAAAATAATAAACATATTTGTTAAATAACCTTTGTTTTTCTATTTGACAGTATAAATTTCTGATACAACATCATATTAAAAAGTGATTTTGGCTTAGAAGAAACTACTCCACTCTTTTCTTTTGACTAATAAAGATCATTCAACAACACTACCAAGATGGGAAAGATAATACTTTTTTAAAGTTTAGTTTAACTGAATTGCTAATAAAGTTGTGCAAATGTCTTTAAATGATGCTGCATTTTGCAAAATGATGGGTAGCTCACAAAAAGTTAAAGTTTCAGTTGAAGCTGAAAATTCATATAAAGAAGCCGATTTTCAAATATCATTACTTAAATTACAGTATTCTGGATCTACATTGTTATTCTTATGTTAGCATGAAGATGAGTCTCAAATGGGCATTGGAAGCTTAAAAGTTCATATTTTAATATTCAAATGTGAAATCAAGCAAATTGTTTTAGGAACCCATTTTTTAAATTTAGCTAGAATAGGCTAAGTTATTCCTTTTTTATTCATGTTGAATTGCTCTCTACTGTATGAGTTATCTAATTAAAATGTTCTAATTGCACACAGAATTTTATCTATAGCATGCTGACCCCTCTGGCTCCTATTCAAGCAAGACAACAGGACAACTAACAGTCAAGCACATAAATCATGAACCAGATTGGGACTAAAGGGTCAGAACCTTGTAGGACACAACCCAACATTTGTTCTGCTTTAAAAGTAATGTTACAGCTTGTGTGATAATGAAGATATGAAATAAAATGGCAAAACTCAGGTCTGTATCAACATTTCATATACTCTAAAATTGATGCCTGAGGTGGTATATAACAATGGTAAAAGAGCATATTTTTCTCTAGGACTGAAACAAGACTTTTTACTAAAATAAGCTAAGTAATATTATTGCTTAAACTTTTCTCTCCACTTCTTCTGTCTAGATATTTTCTTAGTCTTCTTTGGAGTGGCTGCCTGTCATAGTTGTCTGTTATTTTTCATATTCTCATCTTTGGTATTCTTGTGCTTCCTTCCATTAAGGGAAGTTGTAAGTTGCAAAATTTTCAGCTGAACTTCCCCCAAATTTGGAGATGGCTGATGTCCAAGGTTGGCTTATAGTTCCCCATTCAATTCTGGCTTTAAATTCTTTACGTTGAGAAACAATGTGGAATGATAATGTGGCTATATTAAAATGAATGTGGCACAAGAAGATGTTTTATTATATTCATATATAAGTATTCTGTACCAAGTTCAGTAAAAATTGCCTATTATACTTTAAATTGAATAAAAAAGCAATCTTATCAGACACTGAGTAGATGATCAATGTTCAGCTTGAGATTGAATTGCCCAAGTAAGCTATGTCAAGACGAGCCTCCACATGCCTTTTGCTGCATCTCCAAGCAGCTTGAGACTTGACAAGAAGCATGTCATGAACAAAAACTTCCCTGTGCTGCATATTTGCAGCGTGGGCTCAAAATTTAATACCTGGATATCCAGGTATCAAATATGCACCGCCCCCCAAAAAAGTAGAGTAGAGCATGGTCAGGCAACCAGAGACTTGAATCCTCCAAAGAGAAGCTCTGGTAGCCAGCCAGAATATCTCTGTGCCTGCCTCTTGCCCCGATGCTGCAGCACACTGCCTGCCCATGCAGGGCAAAAAGTGATGCAGGCTGCAGTGACCTGGGCCTGGACTTCATTCTAGGTAAGTGATGCGGGGGAGCGGGGGCTAGAGGGGTGAAGGGCTGTAAGGCTACAGGAGATCATGGGGGGGGCAGTTCAGGAGGGGTGGGTTCCCTGTCCAACCCTCCACAGGACCCACAGGTCCCCCTGTTTGACCCACAGCCCCCCAGCATGGCCCACAGCTCACCTGCAGCAGCAGTGGCCATCAGGGTGCTCGGGCACTCCTGGCACAGACCCCACATGCAGTGCAGGGCAGATCACTATCTGTGCCATATTGTGCAGGCTAGGCCCAGCTCTGTGTGGCACTGTGCACCTTTGTGCAGTTCTAGGCCACTTGGGCTATCAACTGGAGCCCAACACCACTCACAGGGACTGCCTGTTGTGTTGGGCACAACTGGGGAGGCCCCTTAAAGCTGGGTCTCTCTTTCCCCCTATGTGAGAAGGTGAGAAGGTGTGGATGGGGGAGGGAGGGCAGTTGTAGCTGGGTCATGGTTCTTTTTCCACAAGGCAATCCTTGGCTTCCAGCTGTGCTTCTGCCACCAGCTGGATCTCGACCTGGTGACAGAAAAAGTGCACATAGATGAGACTGGGGTCTTGGCACTCCAGCAGGAGGGCCACCACTGAGGAGATAACCCTCCCCAAGGTTTGGATATGGGGAAGCAAGGCCCAGTTGGGGATATAGGGTGGGACAGAGCTGAGGACCACCCATGTCCCCAGCTCTTCTAAGGGCTTTAGGCAGACATATTTGCCCTCCACCACAATCCCCTTCTCCACTGCCTTTTGTGTGGCAGCTTCCAAGGCAAGATAAAAAAAAAACCCAAACATTGCCATGAAAGCAGGAGGCTGCCACGATCTTAGGGGCCCACCACCCAAGTCAGGGCCTGCATCCAGATCTCAAAGTGCAGAATCTCCTGCTTGGGTAGTTGGCACTTCACTCCATGCCTGTGGGTGAGTGTCAGCAAGAAGGTACTGCCACCTGAGCTGGAAGGGCCAACAGCCAAGGGCCTAGACCCTGCAGCTGTGGTTTGCCCCACAGCTGCCTGGGCATAGCTGCAGCTCCTTTGCTGGGGGGGCACCTTGGTGGGGCCAGGGCTAGGGTCAGGGACAGGTTGAGTGGGCATGCTGGCTGGTGTAGCAAACCTGGTCCCCTCAGGTGCCGGTGGTTTCTGTTGGAAGGCAAACCCTTGCCCTTCCCACCCCCAGCTGTGGAAGAGGCTAAACAGAAGCCCTTCCCTTTGCCCTTGACATGGGTACAAGTATAAATGGGTGCGGGGCTCAGAAGCCACTCCAGGGAGGCCTGTCCAGGCTCAGCCACTGGCCCCAGTGGCTCCCCATTAGAATTGTGCTTGCCCCCACAGTGAGGATCACAGGTTTGTCTACCCCCAAAGGAGGTCAGTTGGACTCTGCCCATGGGGTGGGGGCTATAGGGTCATGTGCTTCCTCAAGGGCCTGGCTGGAACCTGTCCCCACAGTGGAGGCTGCAGGAAATTCTGCAGCGGCATCTGTCCTGCCCCCCACCCCCAAAGGCTCCTGCCCTGCCATTGCTTAATATAAGGAATGGGAACCCCCCCAAGAAAAGCCAAAAATCAAAAACAAAACCCCCACAAAAGTCCAGTGAATCCAGTAGGGGCAAGCTGGGGCTGTGGGGGGGAGGGGAGGGAAGAAGAGGACTGAAGCTCACTGAGCTACAGCCCCACAGGAAACTAGGTGGACTATGCTTGGGAAAGGTGTGGGAAGGTGCACACACACACAAGAGCTGGGGAGACTTACTCAGTCACACAACAAACACCAGGGCAGGGGGAGTGGACCACTGAACTTAGCACACAAAGGCAAAACATCCAGTGCAGGTGTGGTACAGGGTGATGCAAGGTGGTGTGGTGGGGAATTTCCCTCTCCCTCCTCTCCTGAGATGGGAGGCAGTGGCAGCACAAGTAGCAGCAGCAGCAGCAGTAGCAGCCATCCAGGTCAGCCATGCAAGGTGTGTTTCAGGTGAAGGTGAAGGTGGGGGGTGGCCTGCCAAGGCAGCTGGGGCAGGTGAGATGCCCTTAGGTGCTGGCAGTGGTGTTAGAGGAGAGGCCTGCAGGCAGCACAGGCCCCCTCCCCAGGCTGATCCCAAGTCATGGCTTGGCAGCAGGCTGGGCAGCAGGCCGGAATGGGAATGAGGAAGCTGGGGTGCAGTGCTGGCATAGTGTGGTGGGGATGTGGTGGTAGCCCAGCTTTTTATACAGCTAGAGGTAGCACAGGGCAGGTTTTTATATGCCTGGGACCATCACAGGTGCTGGTCTCAGTCTCTTTCTCTCCCTGGCTGCAGATCTGGGAAGATCTGGGCAGGATTATTTTGCCGCAAGTGGCACAACTTGCCCCCAAACCAAAGTGCATGTCTGGGCACATGTGCTGAGGTAAAAATCCTTGGCTCAAATTTGTGCTGTTCCTATCTGAGCTGCATGTGCCTGCATGTGTGGATGTGCCTGTGAAGTATAGGAGTAATTTTACATATGTATGTGTTCCTATCATAAGAATAGGGAGATATCTATGCACCTTCGGATGGTGATCCTATTCATGAAACGGGAGTACCCAAGTAGGGATCATAAAATTGAGTATAGAGCTTTTAATAGATAGGTAAAAGGCAGGGAAGGGTGACACCTTAGAAACTAACTGGTTCAGGGAGGCATGAGCTTTTGTAGGCAACAACCTACTTCATCACATACTATGAATATAATAGGTAACTTGACTCCAGGTGCACTTCAGTTGTCCACTGCAGGTATGAACTGATATCTCATTTGACCTGGGACTGATTGTTCTGGGATTTGACCTGGATCAAAATAGGAGTGGCACAGACATTATTGCCCTTCTAAGCTGTTTTCCTTATCCTTTGCCAGTAAGTGGTCAGTGAAAGCATACAGCCTGGCCAGATTAACCCTGGAATGGACTGCAATAACTGTGTAGACAGACAACAGGATGTCCCAGGAAAAAAGTGTTTGTACATTTTATGTGGCATACTTCAGAAGGACGTGAAGTGAGCCAGTGAATATATATATGTCTGTACAATTCTGGGACAAATGCAACTTCTGTTTACAGCCAAAGAGAAATAAAATTATGTCTGTTTTTCTATTAAAAAACGCTATTTCTCTATATTGATATTTCTTACCAATTCACCTTGGTCAGTGTCTCAACAAATAGCTATTTGCAATTATTAGGAATCTTCCCTTTTGTTTTGTACTGCCAACATGAAAAATTTGGTGGCATTACACTAATTTGTATCAGGAAACCCCATTTAAAGAAAATAATGCATGCTATAATAATCTTTCGTTAATTTATACAATACATTTTAAACATAATTTCCGAAGTCATCTGTTTAATAGGTTTCACTTACCAGGCTTTTCACTAGAGGCTCTCCAACTTTTAATAGGTACTGCAGCTAGAACTTGGTCAAAATAAGTGGGCACCAGAAAATGTGAGAAATCTACAAATGGGCCCTCTACTGACATCATTAGAGACATGTACATAAAAGTTTATGACAAGATATGGATCAACTGGTATAAATATATAAATATATAACTTCTCACTATGGTAATGTAGCCATTTTCATGTCTTTGGAACAGAATATTACTACTGTGTTTTAGAATAGTTAGGAATCATTGGAGCTGATTTTCCTCTCAGGTGCATCTATTTTATGATGAGTAGCTCCATTAAAACTAGTAGTTAAGAGTCTAAGTGGAGAATCAAAACCACTAGTTTTAATGATTTTAAGTACCATAAAATACAGACGTATTATATTTACTCAAATGCAAGATTAATTTTTTTCTTTCCATTTTATATGGAGAAATAAAAGCACCTGACCTTGGATTTGAGCACAAGTGTATGTATGTCAGGGGGAGGGGAGTGATAAGGAGTTGGAGTGGGGAGGGAAGAAGCTAGCTTCTGCAGCTCTGAATTTTACCCTGAACTGTAGCTGCTCCTCCCACTGTCACCTACCCCTGCAGCCTCTACCCCTTACCTATCGTCCACACTGCATCCCCCCTTCAGCACCCCTGCCTACACCCTCCTCACCACCTCTGGTCCCTCCCCACCACTTCTGCTTATTTGCCATAGCTCCTGCTCTAGCTCTGCTCCAACCCATGGCATGGAGCACATGGGTTCTCTGTCTCATGCCCAGCCTGGTAGCAGCAGTTTTGGTCCAGGTGGGGGCCAGACCACATGCTTCATGCCCTGGCATAGTGTAGGGCTGGAGCCAGAGCTGTGGAGGGTAAGTGGCGGTGTGAGGCAGTGGGGGGTGAGGCTGTGGTGGAGGAAATAAAAGTGACAGCAGAGTGGCAGGTAGGATGTGGGTCAGCACTGAAGGGGACAGTTGGGGACTAAATGAGGCAGCAGCAGGTGCCATGGACCATAGGCATGGGTGGCACAGGCACCAGGGGATAGGCAGGAGGGAAGAAGTTGAGGGGGGCAGGTGCCAGGGGAGCAGGGGTCAGGGCAGACAGGCCCTGAGTGGCAGGGGGGCAAGTACTATGGAAGACATGGGCAAGGGACAGGGGTCAGAGGCCACTTGACTCCTCTGCTGCTTGTCCCACCACTTGTTGCTCCACTCCAGTGGTGATGGGTGAACAAATTCAATTCAAATCCAAGAATTAGATTATATATAAGGAAAACTATAACAAATGTATACATTTTTCATTTGAAGAACCTAATTGAGGTGGGTCATCTTACATTAAAAGTTGTTTTAGATAGAGGTAAATACAGGAGTTAGCCATGTTAGAAGTCAGGCATAAAGCAGAGTAGAGATGCACCTTATAGACTGAGATGTCTAGAAAGGGTATATGCTTTTGTGGACTTGACTTCTGTCACAGAGTAGTAAGGTGCCCCATGCCTGGAGAGGAGAAAAACTGCTAGGCCAGAAGCCCTAGCAGTGATTAGGCAGTACAGCTGTGGGTCGCCAGGGCAACTAATGCAAGCCAGCTGGCTGGGAGGGACAGGGCCTGGCCCTTATAAAGCCCAGAAGCTGAGGCCAGGTGGGCAGTTCCCTGCCCACTACCAAAGAGAAAGGAGTTCTCTGCCCAGGGAGAGAGGGGGAACTGGATGCAGGGGCTGCAGCTGAGAGTTGAAGGGTCCCTGGCAGGACTGAATGTTGCTTGAGCCGGTGGGCTTCTGTTTTGTTATAGCCTAGGGGCTTGTGTTTTGTGTTGGCATTGTTATGTATTAAAGTGGCGGTTTGGATGAGGCTATTAGGGGTTGGAGGAGGCCTCATAGGAGACCCACAGTAGTGTGGGGATCCTGGCATCAGTGGGGGCGCAGTCTGCAGGGTGCTTGGACCCCAGCCCCAGAGAGGGACGGTTGAAGAGCCCAAGTGTGGGCGTTGTGAGCCCCAGAAGGGGGGTTGCATGATTGAGAGTCCCAAGTTGGGCACAACATGCCCCAGGAAGGGAGCAACTGGGAGAGGCCCAAGTGTAGGCATGGAGAGCCCCAGGAAAGGGGCAACTTTGAGAGGCCCAAGGTGGGCACAGTGAGCCCCCAGAAAGGGGGCAACATTGAAAAGCCCACATGTGGGCGCAGTGAGCCCCAGGAAGTGGGTGACTTTGAGAGGCCCAAGCTGGGCACAGATTGCCCCAGGAAGGGGGCAACATTGAGAAGCCCAAGTGTGGGCACTGGGAGCCCCTGAGAGGGGGCAAAAAAGGAAGGAAGGCCTGAGAAGAATAGTAAGGGGTGAACTAGTGTCGAGACAACGGTAATTACATCTGTGAGGCTTGGGCTGCGGTATTGGGGAGGAAGGAGCCGCAGATAGCGCCCCTAGTGGAGGGGGTGGTATAAGGGCAGCCTCCCGCTAATTAAGTAATTAACATCAAAGACATGGCAGGCGAGTAGGCGGTCGGTCGGCTCAAGAACAGGTGGGTGGGCCACGGAGAAAGCGGCTCCGAGGAAGCCCCCTGTCACAACCTCACTTCATCAGATGCTGTGAAAGGAACCAAAAATGCCATAAGATGATTGGTATGAAGTTAGTGCATCTAGTGCATCCTATTGTTACCATATTTGCTCATTACTTTAGGGTGTGCTCATTTATTAGGGATATGTTTCTAGGGTCTTAGTAATTCTGTCAATGTGCTGCTTGTGTTACTTGGGTTTCTATGCGGAACTTTATATCTCCCTTCTGCAAGTCCTCATCCCCAATGGAACTATCTTGCAGGACTCAGTCTCAATGGGGCTAGGTTCCTCCAGTCACCAAATCAGTCATACACACAAACACAAACAGATTAATGTGACACACCTGACCCGGCTGGGTTGATCAGCATGGACAGGCTGACACCCTCATATGCCAAGAATCAGTCAATCATAGCAACAATAAACTGCAGTCAGACACAAGCACACAGGTAAACAGGATCCCTCTGAATCCTGCTGGGTGTCCAGCTGACACCCTCATGGGCCAGCATTCAGTACATAAGGGCATGTCTGAGTCAAACTGGGTCAATCAGCCTGTGCAAGCTGATCCCTTTATGTGTTTCAAACTCAGCATGTCCCAATCTATAGTCTCTTGATGAGCAGACCCCACAGTATTTTTGGGCTTCACAGGGATCTTTAGCTTAGGTAAAAGAAGCGTTGCTGCAGAGCACAGGAGGAAAGAGAAGCA
>JAGPOW010003642.1:72068665-72079378 GCA_030014935.1 Caiman crocodilus | reverse complement strand
CTGCAGAGCACAGGAGGAAAGAGAAGCAGAGAAGGAAAAATATACCCAGTTACTACCAGTTTGACTATAAAAGTTATTTATTGCTAAGTATATGAAATACAATGAAATACTACTAATAATAGACATGCAAAGGAAAAACAAACACAAGCAATTACAATACTACCCTGGTTTCACTAAGTATTTGGGGAAACATAGCTCAAGCTTAACTAGTACAGTTCAGGTTCAGAAATTTATTTCTAGAGAGAAAAGAGAGAGAGAAAGTGCTGGGATCTCACCAGTCCGAGGTACTCAAATTTCAAAGCTGACAGGTACAATTCGTAGCACAATCCTTGAAGGGAGATGGTCTGTTCTTCCAGCATCCCAAGAACAACAGGGGATGGTGTCAGCACACAATTTTTTTTTCTTGAAGCACACACACTGCTGCTTTTTTACAGATTTTTATATCCTCAGTTCAGCTGCTTTGAAGCATTCTCAATAATGTAAATCATTGTCTTTTCTATTGACAAGAGTTTACCTGGTTTGGAACGTCTCAAGAAACTGATTGACAATCAGGAAACACATAAGGTTAGGGAGTACCCAGACACTTGGGAGCCAGCTTGACATTCCTATGGATAGCAGATATACTGATGGGCTATCTCATGGTTTCTTCAGAAACAATAGATAGCTTGCAGCATCAGGATTTTGGATTTTCACTTGTTGTGAATAAGCCTCAGCTTAGCATGATTTTTCCAGATCTTACTTAAGACAATTATTGGGGTGCTCATAACCTTTTGTGGAGAGGATTTCCACCAGTCGTCACGGGAGAAGTATGGTAACACCTGTGGTTAGGGCTCCAGTGGGCTGGACACTGTGATGAACCCTTTACTATTGTTCAAATGTTGCCCATACCCCCTCTGACTTGGTCTCTTGCTTCAGAATTCTCTAACCTGGCAACCGAGTTTTAGTCAATCAAGTTTAAATAGGCCTCCCATACTGGGACTGGGGAATGTACAGCCCGAGATGCCTATTAAACTTAGAGGTGCGTGTGTGTGTCGGGGGGAGGGAGGGAAGTCCTTTGTAAATCCAGATTAGAACTGGTCTGATAAATGCTGAGCTGGGTGTGTGTGAACATGGGTTGATTAATATTTGAAGCACAGATTCCCCATCATGCAGTGCTTCCATGCTTCTCTGGTCCCAGAATTCACTGCACTCTCTGCTTCAGGCTTTCTGTTCTCCATCTCTCATGTAAATGAATGGTCATCTGGTTCCATCTCAGATACAAATGAGACCTAGGGCAGTTGTTTCACTCTGGTCATGGAAACAGTGAATTAGGTTGGTATCTTTAAAAAAAAAAAAAAGTCTGCTACCTGTGAAAAAGTGCAGGGACTGTGAAATGGCATAAAGTCAGTGAGTAAGCAGGGGAAAAGAGAAAAAAAAACAGGAGCAGTAAAACAAAACTGTTGGAAGCCCTGGCATCCTGAAGCATGGGGAAAAGGGTGCGGGAGGAGGGAGTGCAAGAGGGAGAGGGAAAAAATCAGAGACTGACCTCCTGATGTAGATGCAGTCCAGAAGCCAGTCAGGGGTCAACCTGGGAGTTTGCAAATAATCCTAACCTCCACCCCTTTTTTTTTTAATTTTGATTAATTTTTTGCATTGCAAGGCATTGCCAATGCACAGACCAGTGCTGCCTGCCTGCCCACTTGCTCAGGTAAGGAGCTGCCTCAACTCCTGGTATGTCATCAAGCCCATAGAAGACATTAACCCTATCCTAGACTACTTGCTAATGCATCAATTAATGGTTTCTACAGCCTTAATCCCATGATCAAGCCCGTGGAAGCCATTAACTATGTCTAAACTGCTTGCTGGCATGGAAATTAATGATTTCCCTAGACTTTTTCAGGGGTTGCTGCTTTAGAAAGCAGTTTAGGACATGGTTAATGACTTCCACAGGGTTGATCAAACCTGCAGATGCCATTAATTGCATCCTAGACTGCTTAATAATGTGGCAATGAATCGCTTCTACAGGTTTAATTCCCTGATCAAGCTCAGGGACACCATTAATTGCTACATTAACAAGTTCTAGTCTGGGGCCATCTGTCAAAATCCAGGGGGGAATCAATACTTCCAGACCCCTTGGCCAATCGTGGCATGGGGGCTTTCTGTGCTTCACTGCAAAAATGGCACTCAATGCCATGCTGGGACCATGACATTAGAAGGCAGCAACCCAAAATTGTGTAGTCTTGTAGTTCCTAATTAGAAAGAATTGGGTAAAATATCTCTTCAGAAGCATATATCAGTAGAGGATTTATGGTAAACTTTTTCTTTTTACTTGGATTGGAATGGCAACTCATGTAGCTCTTCCCTAGAAAATACTATTCATCGTTAATGGGGGAATAAATTCTGCTGCTGCTGCTTATCTTGTTGAGGGATACTGAAGAATGCTGGAAATTACAGTAAAAGAGTAGTGGAATGGCCAGATTACTTAAAATGTCTTCAGCAATCTTGTCAATTTCATCACATTTTGCATTACAACTTTGCCTGCTGCTCAAGTGATCATTAAAGTAGTATAATGGAATTTACAATCTTTGTAAAGAACATAGCAGTTGGCGGAATTATGTAAACGCAGTGCCAGGTAAATTTTAAATTCATTTTATTTTCTTTTACTGAACATATCCCACTCACCATTAACAAATCTCTGGAAAAAAATGCTACCAGATTTCTGGGTCTGGGGAGCAGGGAGAGAATGGGGAAAACAGGCATTGTGGAGTGGAACCTGTTGTCTCAAAAGCATGTTAGCAGATTCTTTATGGAAATCCAGTTTTGGGTGTACCATTGGGACTCCACAACCAGTGGAAGACAAGCACATTAGATGGGCAAAACTAGACCAGCTGTTAGAAAGCTTGTTTGTATGGTCCTCCTCCTTTCCCTAAGGCTTCTGAGAAAATAAGATCTTGTTTTCTTGTTGTACTTGTTCCCACTTTTGCATGCCAAAGACCATCAATTAGTCAGAATTCATGCCTTGGGAAAGGCTGAGTTGTTCAGGGACAGTATAAATAGGTCTGCTTTGATTTTAGGTTCTCAGACCAGTTTATTCTGCATAGATGACTTTGCCTCAATAAACAGCAAACAAACATCCTCTGTCTTTCTTCAGACCTCACAAGGGAGAGCAGAAGGGTGGACAACCTTATCTCTGAGCTTTGCCTCCAGGACTCCCTCCTGGAGTTGTTAAGTCTCCTGGTGGCCCCTAGCCTCCCAGTCATGCCAACTATCATCCACTGACCAACTGCAGCTGACTGTGGAGCACATCCTTACAGATAGACAGCCTCAGAGTAGCTCTGAGAGATGCACTTCAGTCTGTTTTAGGTTCCTTGAATGCATGCCGTAAAATAGAGGATGACAATATAACTAGGCTCAAAAGAAGGTTAGACAGTCATTCAGGATAGGCTCATCAATGGGTATTAAATGCATCAGTAAGAATGCGGCCTCTAAATTAGGACTGTGTAGACCTCTAACTGATGGAACCTGGAAGGTAGGAATGGCAAGGACCAACCAGTAAGATCTGCGTAATACTCCCCATTTTAACATGAACTCTGCCACTATGAGAAATCTCTTTCAAAATGGCTGAAATTCGTTTAAGATAAACCTGGATGGATGTAGTATCAGACTTAACTGATTTAGGTTAAATCAGTTTATTGAGCTTCTGTTTCAGATCCCCTTCAGTTTCAAATTAACTCACAGTCCCCAAGTATCCAAGAATGCTTTGCAAGGTTGGCAGGCTAGCTGTGGACCAAGCTTTCTACTTAAGCCAAGCAGTGCCCCCTGGCTTCCAGCCTAGGCCACTACAGGCATTTCCAGAATCAAAAATGAATGTCTGTTTACTTGCTTATTTGTTCAATCTATGCAGCCTATACTAACCTGTGAAGATTGAATCAAGTTAGCCTTGGACTTTTTGATTCTCTGTACTTAACCATTAGCATTGAATATAACTCTTCCTTCCTCTACAAGGAGATTATGGGCCCATTTCATCTTCAGTATTTAGGAATAAAGGGCTGGTGTACAGAACACACTTTACAGAAGTCTCCTTAACCCTACACAAGAGAATGTGTTTTTGCTAGGAAGCCTCAAAAATTGTTGGGACCATGTCAATCAGAATTATTCCTAGGTTTTCCAGAGTATAATGCACCTTCAGTGTGCACTCTTTTCCAACAGTGTCTGATGTATTGTAACAGTTCATAGGGTGCTCTGTTACTAGCAGGGGCCATAGTGGTAGCTAGGCAGCCTGCAGCTGCCTGCAATGCCAATTAGGCAGAATGGCCTGATTGGGAGCAGTGCCCAGTTGTGCTGCATAAGAGCTGAGCCCTGAACTACAAAGAGGTGGCAGTTTGCTTCCAGCATCACCTGGCTGGGATGCCACACAGAGCAACATCTTAGAGAAGTGGTGCTGGCTCCTACCCTGGGGGTCTTTAAGAAGTGGCTCGATGCCTACCTGGCTGGGGTCATTTAAGCCCAGTTCCCCTCCTGCCCAGAAAGAGGGTTGGACTTGAAGATCTACAAGGTCCCTTCCAACCCTAATTCTATGATTCTATGTAAGAAAGAACAAACACCAATCTGACATCAGTTTTAGGAACATACACAAGCTTGTGGCAGAGCACTTAAACTTTCCTGAAAATCCCACTGATGACCTTAGAGTAGATGTTCTTAGACAAGAAAACTTTAAAAATGAACATGAATAGGAAATTGCAGAAGAAGAATTTACCTATACACTAGATTGTGTTAAGCATGGTTAAGGATTATGAATTATCTGAACTGCTTGGTGACATTTTGTATTAGTTTACTCTGTGTTCTGCCATCATTGCAGTCAGTCATCATTTGGGTACACTGTCTCATGAAAAATTTAGATATTGAATGCCTAGAGGAATTGAAAAAAAGTTACATATCTGCTTGACATACTTTTAATTCCTTTCAGTTGGGATTTCTGGAATCAGTTAGGCTTTTTTCTAACTGTGGGACTTAGAATCTAAACCCCTGCTTAGGCTTAATCACCCTATGGGTGCATCTACACATTCATTAATGCACAGTAGTTGCTGTGTATTTAGTTTAATACTTGCTTAATGAAGTACTAACAAAATGTGCAGTAACTACAGTTCCTGAGCAGTAGGGCTGGATGCCTTAATGACAGAAAGAAGGCAAACAGAAAGGAGGTTTACTTAAGAACCCAAAAGCAGGGAGTGCTCCCATGGAAGAAAGTTGACGATCTCTTAGTGCTGCTCATTCTTTTCCCCCCGAAGAACTATTTAATAAAAAATACATAATCAGTACTGGGGAGGTGCCTGTGCAGAAATCCTAACTACTAGGCTGTTGGACACAATTTGGTAGGTTCTCCTCTTCTGTATGGCATATTCAGAATACACCTAAAATATCAGGATCTCAGGGAGGTCAGGTTCATGGATGACAAGTATATGAATCCGAAACAACTTCAGGCTGGATTCAGATAATTTCAATAACATTTCATTAAAAAGGGCAGACATATTGAGAATGTTTAATAATTATGTTTTCAAATGCCTGAGAGAGAATGATTTTTTATTATAGCTTTTATTGAAGTAAATGTACAGTTGACGAGAGGTTAGGCAAGTTTTCAAGCACTGAGTCTCATTTTTCAAATGCCTTGGAGCATTTTTGTATCAGTTTTTGGACAGATAGATGCATACTTTAAATATACATACGAGCTTAGGAAACACTTTATTGAATAACATCTTAGAAGACATCTTTAAGAAGGGGAGGAAAGAGGGCCTGGAGAACTACAGGCTTGTCAGTCTCGTCTCGGTTCTGGGAAAGATCTTTGAGAACATTCTCAAGTCCCACATCTGTGAGGGACCAGCAGGGGACTTTATGCTGAAAGGCAACAAGCACGGGTCTGTTAAGGGCAGGTCCTGTCAGACCAACCTGGTCGCCTTCTATGACTAGGTGACCAAATCCATGGATGCGGGCGTCCCTGTCGACGTAGTCCTTTTAGACTTCAGGAAGGTGTTTGACACGGTCTCTCACCCCATCCTCATTAAAAAGGCGGGGAGCTGTGGCATTGACCCCTACACAGTTGAGTGGGTATGAAACTGGCTGAGGGGGCGCTCCCAGAGAGTGGTGGTGGACGGGTTGTACTCAACCTGGAGAGATGTGAGCAGAGAGGTCCCCCAGGGCTCGGTCCTTGGGCCTGCGCTGTTCAACATCTTCATCGCGGACTTGGACGAAGGGGTGGAAAGCGAGCTATCCAAGTTTGCTGATGACACCAAACTGTGGGCTGAGGTGGGGACACCAGAGGAGAGGGAGAGGCTGCAATGGGATATGGGCCGACTGCATGAGTGGGCGGACAAGAACAGGGTGGGATTCAACGTGGACAATTGCAGGGTGATGCATCTAGGGAGAAGCAACCCCCAGCACACATACTGGCTGGGAAGCTCCCCTCTTGCTAGCACGGAGATGGAATGGGATCTTGGTGTCATTGTTGATGCCAACATGAACATGAGCCGCCAATGTCAGACGGTGGTTGGGAAGGCCAACCGAACCCTAGTGTGCATCCAATGATGCATTTCGAGCCGGTCCAAGGTGGTGATTCTCCCCCTTTATGCGGCGTTGGTCAGGCCGCAGATGGAGTACTGTGTCCAGCTCTGGGCGCCGCACTTCAAGAGGGATATGGACAGCCTCGAGAGGGTCCAGAGGAGGGCCACTAGACTGATATGTGGGCAGCAAAATAGGCCTTATGAGGAGCATCTGAGGGACCCAAACCTGTTCAGCCTCAGTAAACGGAGGCTGAGGAGGGATCTGGTGGCTGCCTATAAACTGCTGAGGGGAGATCAGCAGGAATTAGGGCAGGCTCTTTTTTCCCGGGCACCACCAGGGCTAACTAGAACCAGTGGTCACATGTTGCTGGAGAGCAGGTTTAGGTTGGACATTAGGAAACACTACTTCACAGTTATGGTGGCTAGGATGTGGAATCAGCTTCCTAGGAAAGTTGTTCTTGCTTGTACCTTGAGCACCTTCAAGAATAGATTGGATAGGTACTTGGCTGGGGTTCTGTGACCCTGGCAGTCGTTCCTGCCATTGGCAGGGGGTCAGACTAGGTGGCCTGCTGTAAGCCCCTTCTGACCCTAGGCACTATGAAGACAGAGTCACAAATTGTAGCTAAAGCTACTAGCTCACAGAAATTCCCAGTTTTAATTCAGGTCCAGGTGCCTAAATGGGCACACGAGTGATAAAAAAGAATTCAAAATGTTCTACTCCAGAGGCAATAAAACTCATTAAGAACCTAAGTTTATTTGGAAGCCATAATTTGGCTTAGAAACATCCCTAGACAGCTACATTTGCGCTTTTGGGCATATGCAAAAGCACCTTGTGCCATTCGTGGGTCGCCCTCAATGATACCTCTCCCTGGGTCGCCACTCTCCCTCGTCTTTCCTGCCATGACTTTGATGGAAATTAGTTATTTGAAGGAGGTGTTCAGTGGAGATTTTAATCACTAGAGTGGACTCTCGCTGAGGGGTACTCATGACTGCGAGGTCCTATGTTCCATGAGGCTCCGCCACCCCTACACCTCGTCCACTTGCCAACCGGTCACATGCTGGTTTGATGGGGTCATGATGAAGGACCCAGGTCCTTCAGTCAACTGGGGCCTGCTGGTCCAGGGGTTAGAGCTGATCCTGGTACCCTGTCCACACACCCCCAGAAATACACCCGGCCATATTTCTTACTATTATGGTACTTCTTTACTTCTGGTCCCTCAGAAGAAATATTCCTCAGCCCCTGAGGGACTTCCTGGGGCTGAGTGTTGATCCGGGCAAACCCTGGAGATAAATTCCTCCAGAGAACCCAGAGCTTTAATTGAAGGATTCAGCCTCTGGGCTGGGAGAGTGTTGCCTGCCAGGGAGACAGCCTTCTGAGGAGCTGCAGCACTCTCCGTGTGCTGCCTGCCTGCTCCTCTTCTCTCTCCCCCATCGTAAGTCTTGCCAGGGCTTTTAAACTTTCCTGCGGTGGCTGCATGGCTCCGCTGCTCCCCTTGCTGGGAACAGCCATCTTAAAGCGCAGTGCAGCAGCGGCTCATGTGGCTGTAATGGCGGCGGCTGCTGCTGCTGCTGCATTCCTGATTCCGGTGCTGTCGACCCTCCGGGAGGTAAGTGGGTCGTCTCGGGGTCCCCTGGAGGGTCTGCCGGTCCCCGGTGACCCTCCTCCTTCTTTCCTGGTGTCGCTGCTGGTGGCATGTCGCTGTCACAGACCTCGCCCCTTAAGTTGCCTCGTGGTGTTTGCGTGATGCCCCCTACACTTTGTGCACTGTGGTTCTCGTTGCCGTGATGATGGTCCACCTTTCCTGAGCGGTCCAGTTCTTTCCATCTAGATAAGAAATCAGCTACAAAGTTATCCTTACTCAGTCAGTGTCTGACTGTGAATTTAAAAGGTTGTAAAGCTAGTGCCCAGCACATAATTCTAGCATTTGTACTCTGTTTCTGTGTCAGCCACTGTAAAGGGGCATGATCGGTCACCACCATGAACTCCCTTCCAAGGAGGTAGTACTGAAAATACTCTACGGCCCAACGTATAGCCAAGCATTCCCTTTCCACCATAGCATACCTGGTCTCCGTCCTGCTAAGTTTCCGACTTGCGAAGGCAATCAGGCGTTCCCCTTCGTCTCCTTCCTGTAGTAGTACAGCCCCCAATGCTCATCCCAATGTGTTGGTCTGTAAAACAAAAGGGGCATTAAAGTCGGGTGTATGCATTATCACCTCTTGACGCACTGCTGCCTTCAACCCTTTGAAGCTGTCACCCATGGCGTGTGTCCATCTCAATCGTGCTGAAGAGGTTCCTACCAACGCATCTGTGAGGGGTGCGGACATTGTTGCAAAATGAGGAATAAATCACCGGTAGTAATTGACGAACCCCAAGAAGGAACATAACTGCCTACGGGCCTGGGGTTCTGGAAATTGGCTTATGGCTTTGACCTTATCGTCCAGAGGGCATATGGTTCCTTGTCCCACCTGGAATCCTAAGTAGGTCATCTCCTTCTCTGCCAACTAGCATTTCTTTGGGTTAGCCATTAATCCGGCCCTGCGGAGTTCTTTCAAAACGGCCCACAATGCCTCAAGATGCTGCTCCCAGCTAGAGGTAAAGATAATGATGTCATCTATGTATGCAGCTGCATAGGCCGCATGCGGAGCTAGTAACATCTCCATCAACCTTTGGAATGTGGCGGCTGCTCCGTTTAGGCTGAAGGGCATCCTCACAAATTTGAAGAGACCCCAAGGCATTCCACAAGCCATTTTGACACAATTACTAGGTTGCAAGGGAATCTGCCAGTAGCCTTTAGCCAGGTTGAGTGTGGATATATACCTAGCCTCCCCTATTTTCTCAATGAGGTGGCTTACGTTGGGCATTGGGAAAGCATTGAATGTAGTTAAGGAATTCAATTTCCTGAAGTCTATGCACAGCCTTAGCGAACCATCTGGATTGGCCACTGGCACGATTGGGCTCCGCCAAGGGCTTCGGGAGGGTTGTATGATCCCTTGCTCCTGCATTTTTGTTATCTCCTGCTGCACTTCCTGCTGCCACTGCTAAGGTATGGGCCTCATCTCTCTCTTACTAATGCTCCAGGGGGTGTTCTTATCTCATGTTGGACCCCCGTGACCCTCCCTGGGTTTTCTTGGAATACCTTCTGGAAATCTTCCACTAAAGCTAACAGTTCCCGCCGCTGGTGGCTATTCAATTCTTCACTCACGTGAACAGTTTTTTCTGCGGGGGTTCACCCTAGTCTGGGACAAAGGGGTCCTAGATCTCTCTCTTCTACCTTTTCCCAGGCCATCCACCCCTGAGGAGTCCTCCACTCCTTTAGCCGATTTACATGGTAAACCTGCTGCTCACAATGGTGCCCTGGTTTGCGTACCTCATAATCGACCGGCCCTACTTGCCTGACCACCGTGAAGGGTCCCTGCCACATCACCAGTTGTTTACTGGAAGTGTTTGGTATCAAGACCAAAACCTGATCTCCCGGTTGAAAGGTATGGGCCCTTGTTCTCTTGTTATAGTGGCTCTCGTCGTTCCTGGGCCTCCCTCACGTTCTGTCCAGCAATCTGCTGGGCTTTCTGTATGCGTGTCTGCAGCTCTTGCCGATACTGCTCTGTGGAAATCCCCAGGCCCATTGGTCATTCCCACTCCTCATGGACTACCTGTAACAGGCCTCTTGGAGTGTGCCCATATACTAACTGGAACGGTGAGTAATGGGTTGATTCCTGTGGGGCATCTCACAGTGCAAATAATAGAGGCATAGCAAGGTATCCCACCTTCGGGGATCTTCTTGTGCGCATTGCCTAAGTAGTTGTTTAATAGTGCCATTTAATCTCTCCACTAGACCATTGGTCTGGGGATGATATACTGACGTTCTGAGCTGAGTGATGCCCAGGGTCTTCATCACCCCCGACATAAAATTGGTCCCTTGATCTGCGAGTATTTCCTTTGGAATGCCCACTTGAGCTATCCACTTGAGGAGCTCCTCTGCCACCTTTGGGGCTGTAATGGACCGTAGTGGCACTGCCTCTGGAAACTGCATTGCATATTCCACCAGCACCAGGATATATTGATATCCATTGTGTGATTTCAGAAGTGGACCTATCACATCTAAGGCAACTCTGGAAAAAGGTGTTTCAATTACTGGCATCGGCCTCAGTGGTGCCCTAGGCGGACCCCACTCCTGGGCTC
>JAGPOW010003642.1:72030706-72068565 GCA_030014935.1 Caiman crocodilus | reverse complement strand
CATCTAAGGCAACTCTGGAAAAAGGTGTTTCAATTACTGGCATCGGCCTCAGTGGTGCCCTAGGCGGACCCCACTCCTGGGCTCTCTGACATTCTGGACATGCGGCTGACCACCGATCCACATCTTCTCGTAGGTGTGACCAAAAATATTCCCTGGTTAGCCTAGCCCAGGTCTTGGTTTGTCCCAGATGACCCCCTAGTGGGGAAGCATGGGCCAACCTCCAGAACGGGTGTCGTAGGGGTGAGGAGACCACCAACTGCCTCCCGCTCAATTCGCCTCCCTCTTCCTGCTGTACTCAGTATAGTAACCCGCCTATTACCTCAAAGGCCTCCCGTCTCCCGGACATCCCCTCTCCGGGATCATCAATTCCCAGGAGTTGGAGTTTGGAGTCCTCCTGCTGGGCTTGCCGGAATTGGGCTGCACTCACTAAAGACTCTACATTGACGCCTTCAATGCCTTCCTGTCACAGAGGATCAGAATTCTCAGCTGCCCAACCTTCTACTCGTTGTACTCATCTTCTTTCCTCTTCTGTGGCTCACATCCATTCCAATACTCTGTAAAAGGGTCTCCATTCCTGCCCTAAGATCATCTCTCAGGCCAAAGCAGGGGCCAATCCAACTCGCAATTCCTCCCGGAATTCCATCACTTTGACAGGGATATAGCAACAACGGAACTGCATTTCCTCGCCTAGAATGCAGGTCATATTAATAATGCCTGCTTCTCTTCTGCCTGGCTGCGGAGCTAGGTCGGCCCAGAGCAAGGACTGGGAACACCCTGTATCCAACATGGCTGTCGCCTATCCAGGCCATGACCATGGGGCGATTCTAACCTTCTTCCGGGCAGGTGAACCCCATACTACAATCCATAAGTTCACATGCGCCAGTTTCTCTGCGTCTTTCCTTCAAGGAGAGATACCCCATGGGACCACGGCTCAACTCACTTAGTCCCTTTCCACAGTCTCGGGAGATATGTCCCATTTGTCCACATTTATAGCAGACAACTCCTCTCGTGACCTCTTTCCTTGGGGTCGCCTGTCCTTCTCTCTCACTCCTTGAGCTCTCTCTCTCACCTCGGAAGCTCCGTCCACTCTCTCTCGCTTTCTCAGAGTTACAAAAAGCTTCCGCCAGCTGTAAAGCTTCTTTGCTAGACTGTGGTTGGTGCCTCCGCACCCACCTCTGGGTATCTGCTTCTAAATCCCATAGGAACTATTCCAACAAAATTTGGTCTATTACACCCGCCCGATCGAATTTTCCCACTGGCAACCATTTCTGTAGATCATCCCGGAGGGTTTGTAATAAGGTTTGTGGCCACCTACCTCCTCCTGACTTCTGGGCCCTGAAAGCCTGCCGGTAATTCTCAGGTGAAATTTTGAGACGGTATAAAATTGCTGCTTTAACTGTCTCATAATCCTGGGCCTCTTCCCTAGATAAAGCTCTATAGGCCACCTGGGCTTCATCAATTACTTGGGCTCCTAACTGATAACACTACTGACTCCAGTCTAGCCCGATCTGTGTGGCCATCCGCTCAAAAGCCTCAATATAGGCCTCGGGGTCATCATCTTTAGTCATGCGGGGCATTCTAAACCCCGTCGCATTGCGCTACATCCATTCTTGCTGATTTGCACCCTGCAGCCACTGGACTGCCAGCAATTGCCCTACGGCCTGAACCGCTTGGGTTAATACCTCCATTGGGTTTGACCCTGCTGGCTGCATCTTGTTTTCTTTTCCCGGGTGGGGCTCTGCCCACGGGTATTGACGCTGATGTCAATGCCTTATTCCCGGCCAATGCACCACTGTGACGTTTGTGGGTTGCCCTCAATGATACCCCCCCGTGGGTCGCCACTCTTCCTCGTCTCACCTACCACGACTTTGATGGAAATTAGTTATTTGAAGGAGGTGTTCAGTGGAGATTTTAATCACTAGAGTGGACTTCCACCAAGGGGTACTCACGACTGTGAGGTCCGATGCTCCATGAGGTTCTGCCACCCCTACACCTCATCCACTCGCCAACTGGCCACATGCTGGTTTGATGGGGTCACGATGAAGGACCCAGGTCCGTCAGTAAACTGGGGCCCATTGGTCCAGGGGTTCGAGCTGATCCTGGTACCCTGTCCACACACCCCCAGAAATACACCTGGCCATATTTCTTACTATTATGGTACTTCTTTACTTCTGGTCCTTCAGAAGAAATATTCCTCAGCCCCCGAGGGACTTCCTGGGGCTGAGTGTTGATCCGGGCAAACCCTGGAGATAAATTCCTCTGGAGAACCCAGAGCTTTAATTGAAGGATTCAGCCTCTGGGCTGGGAGAGTGTTGCCTGCCAGGGAGACAGCCTCCTGAGGAGCTGCAGCACTCTCTGCATGTTGCCTGCCTGCTCCTCTTCTCTCTCCCCGTCACAAGGCTTGCTGGGGCTTTTAAATTTTCCTGCAGCAGCCGCACGGCTCCACCGCTCCCCTTGCTGGGAACAGCCATCTTAAAGCGTGTTGCAGCAGTGGCTCGCGTGGCTGTAATGGCGGCGGCTGCTGCTGCCGCCGCATTCCTGATTCTGGCGCTGTCGACCCTCCGGAAGGTAAGTGGGTCGTCTCGGGGTCCCCTGGAGGGTTTGCCGGTCCCCGGTGACCCTCCTCCTTCTTTCCTGGTGTCACTGCTGGCAGCACGCCACCGTCACACACCTTAATCTGAGCAGTTAGGCACTTGAATTCTATTAAATTCTCAGAGAGGGCTGATCAAGAAGGTATGTTCAGAGGATATCTAACTTACATTGACAGCACTCAATTCAATACTAAGCACAACACACATAGTCACTGAAACTCAGAGACACTGCCAGAAGAGGAGCTGGTGTCTACCTTTTGCATAATAGGCTAGTGGTCAGAGCACTCATCAAGCAAGTGGGAACCATGGGTTATATACCTTCTTGTGAAGTGGGCCTATTGGCCAGCCAAGAGTGCAAGAATCAAAGGGCCAGAAGCAAAAGTATCATGGCTTAGCAGCCTTAGTCACATCAGTGGCAGGGGGAGTCCTGGATTCTATTCTGTTGCCAGTATTATTTCTGTGCTTTATTCAATGTCTCATGTAAAATGCATAAACAACCTTATAAAATCATAGAAAATTAGGGTTGGAAGAGACTTCAGGAGGTCATCTAGTGTAACCCCCTGCTCAAAGCAGGACTGTCCCCAACTACATCATCTCAGCCAAGGCTTTGTCTAGCCAGGTCTTAAAAACCTCTAAGGATGAAGATACCACAACCTCTCTAGGTAGCTTTTTCCAGTGCTTTACTACTCTCCTAGTGAGAAAGTTTTGCCTAATATCTAACCTAAAACTTCCATGCTTCAATTTGAGACCATTGCTCCTTGTTCTGTTATCTGCCACTACTGAAGGATGAAGCAGTGTAGCTTCATCCTTTTTGTAACAACTCTTCAGGTGCTTTAAAGCTGTTACTAAATCTCATGTCAGTCTTCTCTTCTTCATACTCAATAAGCCCAGTTCCCTTATATTCTCCAGCCCTTTAAACATTAGCATTTTTGTTGCCCTCCACTGAACTTTCCCTAATTGGTCTACATCCTTTCTGTAGTGTGGGGGCCAAAACTTGACATAGTACCCGAGATGTGGCCTCACCCACCAGTGCCAAATAGAGGGAAAGAATCACTTCCCTTGCTCTGCTGGCAATATTCCTACTAAGACAACCCAGTGTGCTGTTAGCCTTCTTTGCAACAAGAGCACGCTGTTGGCTCATATTCAGCTTATTGTCCACTGTAAACTCCAGGTCCTTTTCTGTCAAGCTGCTGCCTGTACTAGCGCATGGGATTGTTCCATCTTAAGTGCAGGACTTTGCACTTGTCCTTATTGAACTTCATGACATGTCTTAGTCCAGTCTCCCAATTTGTCTAAGTCTCTATGAATTCTAGCCCTACCCTCCAACATATCTGCTACTCCCCGCAGCTTGGTGTCTGGCCACCACAAACTTGCTGATGGTGCAGTCCATTCCATTTTCCAGATCACTGATAAAGATATTGAACAAAGTGGCTGCAGGACCGACCCCTGGGGCACTTCACTTGATAGTGGCTGCCAACTAGATATTGAGTCATTGATTACTACCCTTTGAGCCCAATGATCCAGCCAGTTTTCTATCCACCTTACAGTCCATTCATCCA
This sequence comes from Caiman crocodilus, assembly GCA_030014935.1. Lineage (NCBI taxonomy): Eukaryota > Metazoa > Chordata > Crocodylia > Alligatoridae > Caiman > Caiman crocodilus. Next base: position 72,064,415 of record JAGPOW010003642.1, on the reverse strand, counting down.
ACCCATACTCCCTTAGCTTGCTTGCAAGATTGTTGTGGGAGACAATATCAAAAGCCTTGTTAAAATCAGGGTATATCACATTCACTCATCTCCCCACATCCACAGAGCCAGTCATCTCATCATAGAAGGCAATCAGTTTGGTCAGGGATGTCTTGGGCTTAATCATGCTGGCTGTTCTTAATCACCTTCTTTTCCTTCAAGTCCTTAGAAATGAATTCCTTGAGGATCTGCTCTGCTCCATGATTTTTCCAGGGATTGTGATTAGGTGACTGGTTTGTAGTTTTCTGGATCCTACCTCTTCCCTTTTTTAAAGATGGGCACTATATTTGCCATTTTCCAATCACCCAGAACCTGTTTGCAAAGATATTGGCTAGCTGCTCTGCCATCATTTTGGCCAACACCCTCAGCACTCTTGGGTGCATCATATCCAGCCCCATGGACGTGTACATGTCTAGCTTTTCTAAATAGTCCCTCACCTGTTCTTTCACCACTGTCAGTTGCTCGCCTCCTCATCAAACTGCACTGCCCAGCGCAGTAGTCTGGAAGCAGACCTTTCCTGTGAACATTGAGGTAAAAAAAACATTGAATACCTCATCTTTTTACTCATCATCTGTTACTAGGTTGCCTCCCCAATTTAGTAAGGGACCACACCCTATCCCTGATCTTCCTCTTGTTGCTGACACACTTGTAGACCTTCACATTACTCTTAGGGTGACAATATTTGAATCGTGGGGAGCACTGGATTTGCAGCTGAATAAAGGCTTTACTTTGCATCTCAGCAAAGCTGCCGACCAGAATGATATATTAAAAGTAACATTGAAAGGCACTTAGGCAAGCATTTTTCTAACAATGTCATAGTGTTGTAAGGATACATAATTTACTGTGTAAAAAGGAACAAGATGCAGCCTACCAGCCCTTGTTAGGAGATAAAGTAGAGGCAAGACCTTGGAGATGGTGCTGACATCAGAAAGAAACCAAAATTGACTGGGAGGAGCCAAGTTCACCACTGTGAGCATGCACACTTAGAAGGTGTGCAAATTAATTAAATACATAAGCAATTCCATGCTAATGAAGCAAATGTAAACAGAGGTGGAGCTTGATATAGGAGGGAATATGGGTGGAACAAAGGAGGATCAAAGGTGGAGTAAATATTAATGAGCATGAATCAAGGTGTATAAATGTTAAAAGAACTAATGTTCACTTCTGCTCCCTGGTTTTTCTTTTTTTGAGAGCTCACCGGAAGCTGTCTCCATTCTGAATAAAGCTGTTGCGAGCAATGTGTGCTGATGTTTGCTCCCTGCTTGCTCTTTGAGTAACCGGATACATGGGCAATTGGATCATCCTCTCCCTTGTTGTTGGGCACCGCATGGAGTCGGGGTCTAACAATTACCTTTTACATTCCTTACTAGCTGCAACTCCATTGCACTTTGTTATTCCTGATTTTGTCCCTGCATGCCTGAGCAATACTTTTATACTCAACCCTAGTTGTTTGTCCAAGTTTCCACTTCTTGTAAGTTTCCTTTTTTTTTGTTTTAGCTCATTGAAAACTTCCCTGTTAAGCCAAGGTGGTCTTTTGCCATACTTGATAGTCTTTCTGAACATTGAGATGGTTCACTCCTGTGCCCTCAGTAAGGTTTCTTATAAGTACAACCAGCTCTCTGGTATTCTCCCACCCCATTCAGTTTGGCCTCCCAGGTGATCCTGCCCATCATTCCCTGAGTAAGTCAAAGACTGCTTTTCTGAAGTCCAACATCCTTATTCTGCTGCTCTCTTTTATTTCTTTTCTCAGGATCCTGAATTCAATAATCTCATTGTCACTGCTGCCCACATTGCCATCCATTTCTATGTCCCCCACCAATTCTTCCCTGTTTGTGACCAGCGGATCAAGAAGAGCACAGCTGTTAGTTAACCTCTAAAATTTGCATCAGGAAGTTGTCCCCAACACTCTCTAACGACTTCCTGGATTTGCACTGTTCTATTGCCCTTCCAGATGTCAGGGTGATTGAACTCCCCCCTGGAAAACCAGGGTCTGTGATTGCAAAGCTTCTGCTAGCTGTTTCAAGAAACCCTCATCCAGCTCATCCTACTGGTTTAGTGGTCTATAGCAGAAACCTACCACAACATCACATTTGTTGCTTTCCCCTCTGATCCTGACCCTGAGACTTTCCAGTTTCATACTGAAGCTCTGAGCAATCATATAGATCTTTGACATAAAAATCAATTCCTCCTCCTCTTCTCCCCTGCTTGTCCCTCCTGAACACTTTGTACCTATCCATGCCAGTGGTCCACTTATGTGAGCTATCCCACCATGTCTTTGTTATTCTAATCACATCATAATTCCCTGACTGTATAAGGACTTCACATTCTTCATATTTGCTTCCCAGGCTCTGTGCCTTCATGGCTTCATCTGAGGTAACTAGCCAATTGCCATACTTTCTCAGGAAGAATGAGTATGCCTTCCTTGTTGCCCCATTCTGCTTGTGCATCCTTCAGGTCACCTGCTTCCACACTTACCTCACAGCTTTGATCTCCATCCCCAGCAAACCTATTTTATAGCCCTTCTCACTGGGTTTATAGCCCTTCTCACAGGCTCTTCAGGAAGATGCTCTTTGTTCTCTTTGTCAGGTGGATCCTGTCTCTTTCTAGCAATCCAACCAGAGAAAGAGTTGGCAGTGGCTCTGGCATTGCAACAGCCTCTAGCCAACTATTTGGGTCTCTTAAATCTGCTGCCTGTCTCTTCCTGTTCTTCTCTCCAAGCAGAACTTCTCAGGCAAACTCCCCGGTAAGCTGACCTGTTCACTGCTCCTTAGTCCTGAAAAGGTTCTCTTTTCCCTGCTAACCTGCTTCCACTCACTGAGTTTACAGTGAAGGAAGATGAGAAAGAATTTCACAGCAAACTCCCTACTTGCTTTTGTCTCTAGTTAAACAAGCACCTTAAACATTGACCTAACTGCTGAACCCTAAATATCTATGTTAGTTACTCTAAAAAACATATGATAAAGGCTCCCCATCAAAAAAGGAAGGGGCGGGGGAAGGGTGGTGAACAGACCTATGTGCTTTCTCTGTTTGCTCATTCCCTTGTTGCTTGAGGTGTCTCATTTTATACTTTCCTAGTCTGGAACTGGCCCCTGTTAAGGCTTTCATCAGACATAGACAGCAATCACTCAGCTAGTGGCACTCACCAGCTGCTCAGAGCACATGTCCAAACATACAACCAAACAAACAAATACTCAGCAAGCCAAACACGTAGCCAGCCTTAGTTTACTTTCCTTCCAGGAGTAGGATTTGGTGCCTCTTTCTCCTTCTTCTCTTGCTTTCAGAAAACTGCTTGCAAACTACCCTGTTTCCTGTCCCTATTCATTTGCCCTAAGGACTTCCTTTTTCCTAGGGGATTTATATCAGTGCTTGTCTACACAATCCTAATCCCTTAACTGTTTTCCATTGTTCCAATAACTCTTGCATTTTGACTGCTTAGCAGATATTGGGCTGCTCTTAAAACCAATCTCGTATATCCTAAAATGGCTAAAATTTTCTCTAATAATCTCATCGTGGTATGAAATTGTTGGGAACTACTATCTGAAGGAGTCATTAAACATGCTACCTTGATCTGGATACATTATATTCTTTAAAGTAAATGTACACATACAAGCTGTTTGTAAGGTGGGCACACTGGATACCTTTGGGGTTTTTTTGTTATTTCCCACATCCTTAAAAAACAACAAGGGAGATTTAAATCACACAGTATTCCTAGGTTTCATTTAAAGCTCATGGAATTAAGGCTGTATATTCAATCTGACATTACCACTTCAACTTATTCTATTATATTTGAATATTTATTGTGGCACTCCATTTTTACCTTTCTGATTGTATCTAGGTCTTCAAAGAATAAATTCCTGTATCCTATTGACTGCTATATCTGGACATGCTGGGGTGATTTCAAATGGTAATGGCAAAAGCTTTCATCTTAAACTTTGAGTTCTCTTTCTTTTGTCAGTGTAGATTCAGGCCCTTAGATTTTCTTTGTGGTTTAATTTATGTATGAAGTAGAGCAACATAAAATGAATAACTATGTAAAAGTTTAATGCTATTCCTTGATAAGACATTTTATGTTATGCAAGAGGCCCTAGGCCCTCAAACTTCATCAGATCAGTATGATATTTTGTGTGTTAAGACTAGGAATGAAAGACATCTTTGAAAGCCCTACACTGCCGACAAAAGCAGATAAGCAAGCAAATTGAACAGCTCTTCTGGTAGTTAATGAATTCTCAGAAAGCTGATAGGCAAAATTGTTGCAGGATATTTATTCCCAGCATCTGAGTGCTCTGAATTGTCAATAGAATTCTTGCTACTGCCTACATCTATGAATCCTACTGCATACTGGATATTTTCCTAGCTGGCAAATAGTGGAACAGGTTCATCAGAGCAAATAATTCATGACCCCAGCTTTTATAAACAAACAAGTCAATATGTGAATGGTCTAAATATATTAAAATAGCACAAAGTATATAATCAGTTTATATTGACAACTGAAGTTTTGATAAGGGATTGGTAGAAAAGCAATTTTATTAAAATGTATGCACACATGCATATGCTCTAGGAAAAAGTCACTATAAATAATGAACACAAAAATCTGCAAAAAACTTTGTTCTGGTCAATATGACTGCATTTTATAAAATGTTTATTATGGCTACAGACACAATTTGAAATGGTAACAGAGACATTCTGTGGGAAAACATGTTTTGATTCAGTGTTTCACATTTATTTTTGCCCTTGGAAGTCTGAAAATTTGTTGAGGCTTTTCTTCCTGAAATGACTGGAAACAAAGTCCTGTTCTATCACCATGCAGCTCAGAAGATGGATTTTCATGTAACACAAAAGACTAAAGTAAATTGCATGGATCAAAAAAGGAAGCTACATAAAAATGGTATTCTCTGCTTCCAAAAAAGACTGACTATCTCAGAAACATTTGTAGATTGTGTGATCAGTTGGTGAATTATATTGAACCAGTTGAACCAGGAGCCTTAGAGTTTATATTTCCTATTTAAAATGATAAAATCAATTAAAACTTTCCAAAGGAAAAGTTTTCTCAAAAATTCTGACCAACTTTATTTAGTTTTATGTAACAGAAATCCCTAATGACTTGATTTTATAACACACAATATGGAAAAAAAAATGACTAGCATTTGCCTAAAGAAGCCTTTTGTATGTACATCAATGCTTTAGCACCTCAGTTTCCTGATTGTTTATTTATTTCTAGATATCTATTTAATATGCTGCCCTTTCCAACAGCAGATCAGGGCAGCTTACAGTAAAAGAACAGAGTAACTTATAAAATAGATAAATGACAAGAGGACAAAACAACTTATAAAAGAGCTCAAGTATTAACATAAAACGGAGCCTCCCTAAAGAATATCTCAACTTAGTTTAGTTTGTGAAATGCCTGCCCAAATACAATCCTTCCAAAAGCTATCCAGGCTCAGGCTGTGTTAGCCTCAAAAGGGAGGGGAGTTCCATGGCTGAGAAGAAACTGCCAAGAATGACTTTTGCCAAGTGCATTTGGCAGACCGATGGCACTGGCTGACCATAGGGATTGGGATGGGGAGTAAGGGAGATGTTAGGGAGTAAGGGAAGTGGTGGTCCTTTATGTATGTAGGGTCCAGACTGTTTAAGGGCTTGTTGAGCAAAATGAGAACCTTGACTTGTACCCACAAAGTATACTGGGAGCAAATTCAGACCTGGAGCACTGGAGTTATGTGCTACTGGCAACTGCCATTAGAAGACAAGGGTTTCTGCCAGTTCTGTATGGTCTTCAATGGTAATCCTATATTGAGCACATTGCAGTAGTCTATCCTCAGAGTTATCAAGGCATGGATGATGGTAGTTAGATCTTAATCTGAAACAAAGGATTTGGTAAGAGTACTCTTAGGCACTGTTGCCACCTGAAGATCCAGGTGTAGCAGAGGATCCAGGATCACCCCAAAGCTGCAAAACTAAGTGATAAGGGGAGCTGAGCCCTGTTAATGATATGTGTGTGTGTGTCTGAGTCACATTTTCTGCCCATCACCATCACCTCTGTCTTACCTGGATCCAGTTTCAACTGATACACCCACGTCCATCCCCAGCTGTAGCCCAGCACTGGACAGGACTGATAGCCTGGATCTAGGGTCAGAAGAAGGAGAGGTAGAGCCAGGTGTCATCACCACTCAAAATCTCCTCACAGTCTTACTCAGAGGTCTCATATACATGGAAGAGTGGCAAGATGGAGCTGTGGGAGACTTCCACAGCAAAAATCCTAAGGAGAGGATGGGCACTCACTCATCATCACTCTCTGGGACCTCCCTGCTAGGAAGGCACAAAAGCTGTTTCAAATGGCTCAATGAATACTTACCAACCCACGAAAATGCTTTATTAGCAGCTCATGGTCAACTGTCAGAGGCTACTGAAAGATCTCATGAGATCAGCAGGGCAAAATTTTGCCCTGTCAATCTCCAGATGAAGATCACTGACCAGAGCCACAAGTACACCATATTTACAATTACCAAGGGAACTGATGATATCCAGATGCCCCTTGAGCTGTCGAGGGAACACCCATTCAATGACTTTCCCCAAAAAGAGGAGGTTAGAGACTGGATGGGGATTCAGAAACAAGCAATAATTTCTTGAGTAAGCGACAGACAATTGCAGACTTAAGACTGTCAGTTCCTGCTCTCGCAAGGGGATGTGTCGACAACCCCTGCAAGAACTGGGCTGATCTCCCTGGGCAGGATTTTACTAGCCATGATGGACACCAATTACACCACTTCTCTTCTCTTCTCTTCTCCCTGAGGTAACTTTGTTGAATGGAATTTAGAATATTTATACTTAATATATTTTCCTATTCTATTTCAGTGTTATTTAACACGTGGGTTGTTTTATAACTTTGGACACAATCCTGTCTATGTTGATTGTTTCTTGCCAAGTAGTGAATACCTTCAAGTTCAGGTGAGGTCAGTGGAATCACATATGCTTAGCGTGTCAAAGTACTGGACCCACATCTCTTCTCTTGCCTCCTTTTTTCCTTCTTCCTTTCTCTTCCTTTTTAGTTTTCCTTGTTTATTCTTATATCTATTTCCTGTTTACTATGACCTTAAACCTAACTGAACTAGTTCAGTAAAATGAAAGATTAGCTGCTTTTATTTGACAAAAAAGAAAAAAAATGTTAATATAAATAAATAAAATTACTTTGGGCAAGTAATTTCATCTCCCTGCCTTTCTGATCCCAATCTTTATGATAAGAATGACAATACTTCTTTTGTGTTGTATCTGTTTAAATGATAAATTCTCCTGATCTACTCCAAACCTGTTTCTTGTGCCCCAAATAAAATCACAATATGTGTCATTGGAGGTATCTTATCATCAGCTCAAGCTCAGCATGGCTAAAATGGAGCTCTTAATCTTCTTCCTTCCACACAGCATCCCTTCTTTGTCTCTGTAGACAACACAACCTTCTTGCTTGTCATTAACTTTGATTTGGGCTACTTTTTATTCTTTCTGAATAATATCTCTGAATTGCCTTGCCCCAGCCCCTTTTCCTCCCCTACTTCTATCCTCATTATCTGTACCACAGCTTTCTACGTAAACAAATCCTTCGTGTCTCCCCATGCTTTCTCTCCCTTCTGAATGCCATTCTTTTTCCTTCCACAGTGTCTCTTTTATTCCATATTTTCCTGGCCCCTCCCTTACTCTGCATACATTCCTCTGTCCAATTACTCTCACATCTCTTTGGCACACCTAGAAGCAGGATGATGCCATGTTTGGTGAAAGTGGTTTGACTTACTTTTTTACCACTGCAGGCGAATGATGTGGTGGCTAATTTGAAAAGGCTTGATATTGCTGTAGAAGACTATAAAATGTCTTTTAAAAATGAACAGAACTGTGAGACATGAATTACTATTAAGAAGATTGACAGTGCTACACTCAGCAATGTCCCAGTGGAAAAGATGTATGAAGATTAAAATGAAAAAAGTATTCTGTGATCTCCTTTGTGTTTCATGCAGAAGAATAAGGAAGAGTGTAAACCCTGCAAAATTTTATACAAAATCTTAAAATGCTCATTTAAACTAAAAAGACCCCCATAGCTCCCAAGAATCTAAGGACAACTATAAGCTTTATCACTTTTTATTCCAATTTTAGTTTTCTCTCACAAAAATATATAGAAAAAATGTTAAGTTATCAGAACAAGACACTGTATTAGACATGTTCTCCCTCTGGGAGGGCAACATGTGACAGATCTGAGGTTGCATTGCTTAAAGCACTAGTTAAAGTTGCCTAAATATTCATAGGATCACAGAGAAGTAGGGCTGGAAGGGCTCTCCAAAAGTTATCTAGTCAAAACCCCTGCCTCAGGCAGGAACATCTCTAGCCAAACCTTCCTATACAAACCATAATCTAAGCTGTACATAAGATTGCCATCAACCCTGAGAACACAGACCTAGCACCCTAATCGGCCACAGGTAAGCCAAGGGAACCACAGCAGCTAATGTCCTGCTTCTATGAAATGTCAATATATGTTCAAGAGATCCTGGGGAAAGGGCCATGCCCCTCACTACTGAGGAAGGCAAGTCTGTACCAACCTGACCATGGGATAAAATTCCTTTTTGACCCCAGATATGGTGATCAGTCTGACACTAAGTGGAGAGGCAAGACCTTCTAGCTAGAACCCTCTGGTCTGGGTCCCAGCAGGAGCATTCGCACGCCCCAGTCAAAGTCCCTAGCCATGGGCTGTACCCAATGTCTCTTAGGAATTCTTAAAAACATCTTGACACATGTAGCAGAAAGGGGCAGGTGGTTTCAACCAGAAAAGCTCAGAAGCAAAGGAAATATCCATCATACAACATCTGCAGAGCTACACCTAGATAGTGCCTGTCCAACCTCTTCTTCAATGCCTCTAGTGATGGGGAGTTCACAGTTTTCCTAGGAAGTTTATTCCATTATCTAACTACTCTATCACTGAGGAAGCTTTTTTTCCAGATATTCAACTTAAACTTACTTTGCTGCAGCTTCAAGCCATTGGTTCGCATCCTCATCTCTGCAGCAAGAGAGAAAAGGTGCTTTCTGTCTTCTTTATGGCAGCCCTTCAGGTATCTGAAGACAGCTACAATGTCCTCTTAAGCACCTTTTCCACAAGCTGAGCATGCCAAGATCCTTCAGCCTCTTCTTATATGACTTCCCTCCCAAACCCTTGATGAACTTTGCTGCCTGCCTCTGGACTCTCTCTTACTTCTCCACATTCTTTTTAAACAGTGGAACCTAGAACCACACACCATACTTCAGATGAGGTTTAACCAATGCTGAGTAGAGAGGCACGATCACCTTCCATGCCTTGCACCTAGTGCTTCTATCAATGCATCCCAAAACTGCATTCACCTTTCGTACAGTTACATCACACTGCAGATTCATATTAAATCTATGATCAACCAAGACTCTCGAGTGTTTTGCCATAGTGCTGTCATTCAGCCAGGTGTCACCCATTTTATATTTGTATTTTTGATTATTCCCCCCAAGGTGTAGCACTTTGCATTTTTCTGCAATGAGCTTCATTCTGTTAGGTCTAGTAAAAGGGTTGGCAATGTTTTTGGGCACAGTGCCAAAATCCCCACAACCTCAACTTGTAAGATGGCATGCCAGAGGCAGACAGTGGGGAAGCCGTGAGAGGCCCGATACTTGTGGCAGTACGACCCCATCTTCTTTCCCATTGTCTGCCCTAAAGCATGTGTGCCAAGCAAAATGCCTTTGCTTGCGATGCTCCAGTACCCATGCTGGGAAGTTGTCTACATCTTCTTTAGTACAACTTCCCAATCTGTCGAGATCCTTGTGAATTATACTTGCATCTTCCTGTTATGGTGATGAGCCTGGTTTAAGTGCTTGAATAAATGTTTGAAGCAAAATGCATGGTGAGGGCAGAAATTTTAGTGTTTTCAGTGTCTTTTCATGGCTTCAGATTCCTGCAGTGCAAGCATGGACTGCTGTCTGGTCCTTGTACAGACTGGGTGTGGCAGGGCACTGTTTGTTCCTGCCATTTTAAGGGCAGTCAGGCAGCTACCGGGTGCCTGATGGTGGCAGGCATTTTGAGAACCTAATATTAAAGGCTGCAGTTTGCTGCTGCCAGACCAGGCAGAAACATCACTTGAGCTGCAGTAGGGATGACCAGGAGGAAGGGGCAAGAACAGATGTTGATGTCTAGGAGGATCTTGGTCCTGGGAATGACCTAAAACTGCACCCTGCCAGGAGTGGGTGGTCTGGTGGGGCTCCTGGTGGTGTGGGGACCCCTAGGAAATACCAGGCCAGTTACCACCCTGGTGAAAGGCAGGTTGGGATACCTTAATAACCCCAGTGCCCACATCCCTAGTGGGTGAGATTGAGCAAGGCGGGGTCCAAGCTCACCGTGGAGCAATAAGCGCGGGCCAAGGTTGGTGTAGGGACCTGTGGCAGTGCCCAGACACTGCGGTGGAGGTCTAAGGCTGCTTATAGAAGCCAGAGTGAAGCTCTAGGGGAGTGAGGCCTTGAGCCTTGGGGAGCTAGTAAGGAAGCTTTTGGGGCCAGGGATAAGGGGATTGCCCAGGGAGGGCTTGGGGACAGGGCTTGGTGCCCTGATCCCAGAAAAGAGGTTGGAGCCCCAAGAGTGTGTGTGTGGAGTTGAAGCCCAGTCTGTGGGTACAGGACCTGGTGTATGTGTGTGTACTGAGTAAACCCAGTATAAGGGTGCCTGGACCAGGAGCTCCAGTGGGGAGTGAGAGTCCTGGTAAGACTCCAGAGCTTGGGTGCCAGTGCTAACTAGCTGGAGTGAACACCTGTGAGGCTTGGGGTGTGGTAAGGTAGAGAAGGAATGGAGCTGCAGATAGTTCCCTCTGGCATCGGGGAGGGAAAATGGGCAGCCTCCTGCTTAATTAACACCATAACTATGTATCAACAAGGCATGGCAGGAGAGAGAGCGGTAGGTGGTTAGCCCAGAAACAGATGGGCGGCCCACTGGTTACATTGGGGGAGAAATACTTTACTTATTGACCATCGATGATCTCTGGCAAAATGGCTGGTCATATGCTGCCAGCATCTACTCATTTCTGATTGCTCTATAGCATTAAACACAACTATAAACATATTAAATATAATCCTGACATTACTTTCCATGTAAACAATTAGTCCCAGATATTTTAGACTATCCTAACTGAGAGAGGAGGGGAGACAGGGAATCATGAATGAGAGAGAGAGAAGTTCATGCCACACATTCATGCCAAACTCTGGCACAAAAGATAAAGAAGTACAATACAGCTAAGTTAACAATCCATTTGATTATCCATTTGCCTCTTGCTTAGACTGAGAGCAGTATAAGCCAAAACAAATAAATATAACTGGCAGAGTATGCATTAGATATGAAATCAGAAAAATAAGGCGATATAAATGAAAAATGGGTAGTGATAAGATGAAAATAGAAAACGAGAATAGAAAAGTCACTAAGATGCTCAAAAATGGCCACACATGGGCTTACTGGAGAACTAATGACTTTGATAAAAATATAGACTAGCAAAATATGTGTGCTTTTCAAGAAGGGTATTCTTTTTTTGCCTCTCATCTTTAATCTACCTATTTGTGGGTTTAAAATGTATGTTAACATGAAAAATCATTACAGCAATCCTGGCAAGAAAAAAATCAGTATTCTGCAGCATAATGAAAGCAATAAAAGGCAGAACTTAAAAAGGTGAAGTGACTTTACTTATATGAATGAATACACAAATCAGGAGGGTGAATGAACTGGCAACAAGAAGATTATAGTTTAGTGCCCTATCTAGTGATAGCCATGCATGGAAAGAACACTAGTTTCACATTATGGGCATTGTTACTGTTATCATCATTATTACTGTAAGCATCTAAGAGAGCCCCAATTACAGTCCAGACCCTACTCAGCTAAGGACAAAAGGTGGTCCCAGAAAAGCTAACAGTATAATACAAAAGACAACAGATAAATTAGAATGAGCATCTGATATACACATACAACAGAGATTAAGATGGAATTAAGTATTTCAGGTCACTGCTAGGAGATGATCAAAGTCTACTTATGTTCCTGACCTGTTAGATGTCCACAGAGCACACCTAACTGATGGAACAGTTCATTTTGAACATGATTGTGTCCTCAGTTTCCCAGTGGTTTAGGGGTTAAAGCACTCACAAAAAATAGGAGTCCTGGGTCATAGAGCCAATGCTGCCTGAAGCGATTTGAACCCACCTCTACTATTTTGTAAGATAACACCCTAGTTGGCAGGGTGCCAGCACTCTGTTGAAAAGTATTCACATTTGAGCCACTCTAGATTGTGTAAGATCCCAGGTTTAGGCATCCAAGGATCTTTTCAGAACAAAATGAAGATACCTTATTGTAAATACATCTGGGATAGGAATACTGCGACACAAAGGCTCAAAAGTAGTCTCCTCCAAATCCCTCTTACACAGCTGCATGAGATCCAGGATTTCTGTCTGTAAATGACTGGACAATCCATAAAAAAAATAAAAAAATAAAAAAATGGCTAAAAGTGTTTGTTCAAAAACTTCCACCCCTGCTTCCCACTGGGACCTTCTGGCGTTTCTGGAAATGCTTCGGGTCCCACGTGTGTGTGAGGGAGGAAACTGCTTTAGTTTCTCTTGAAGGAGTGGGGGAGCAGGTGAGGGTATCATGAGCATTGGGGTGAGGCTTGGATTATCCCCATCCTGTGCTCCAAATTCCCCTCCCTTGTGGTACATGAGTTCCACACTTTCCACTGCTCCTCCCTTTCCACCCCCACTCAAGCATCCTGCATGAAGAGATTTGCAGCAGCAATGGGGAGGGGAAGATCAGGCTCTTAGTTGCTCAAATCAGCCTTTATTTAATGATATTTCGATTTTTTTTACGTCTCTGGCTTCCAGGGACATAGGGAAGTGGATTGAAGTACCTTGTGCATATAAACTATACAAATAACTTGTGTATGTTTATACTTTTCAGTCCCTTGACATTATGTAAAAATGTCAGTAGAAAGGTTTTGTTGTCTATAAACCCCCCCTGCAGATTATCAGTAAAAAAAAAAAAGTATTGGATTGGCCACCCTGTATAGTGAGAGCTTCTCACTATAACAGTCTAAGCACCCCTTGTACTCTAGAAAGCATAAACACTTTTCAGTCTTGTGTCCAGGAGGATGATACTACTGTGAATGCTGGAATGAGGAAGGGTTGGTGCAATATAGAAAGTGATTTGTTTCATTAATAGGTGGGACAGACTGCTTGAACTATGACTGACAAGCTCTGAAACAGACTGGCCATATCCACATGAGATGTTGACTGCACAGTCGTTACAAACAAGTACTAAATGACTGAGCAGTAACCAGAGTTACTGCACAGTAGCATCACTGAATGGCTTTTTCGTGACACTGACTGTGCAGTAGTGTCGTGTCATGCTTCCTGCCATGTGATGCTACTTTCCAGTAGTCATGGGCTACTGAGCAGTCAGAGACTCATGTTGACATGGCCACTGTGTCCCAAGGTGTTCCTAGTACTCCCTTCTGAGATCTGTACTTCCCTACATGCATGGCTTCTCTACAGAATACATACATCCCTGCAATATTATCCATATGCACTCATATCTGACATATATGCATAATTTTTACTGTACTTCCAAAATAATGAAATTGGAACATCAAATAAACAACCAGAAGAATTCATTTTGCTGACTATTGTGCAGTCACTTAGATGCAAAACACAACAAAACTGCTCACCGCTAAAGCTAGGTACTATATATTTTTTTCTGTTTAATCCTTGGTTTCAGTATCTACACTGAAACCAAATATAAAGACATGTTAAATTAAAAAAAAAAAGGTAAAGAACAAGTCAGTTGTAATCTTTTTCACACCAGTTTTGTCCTTAGCAGGTATACATTCTAATAAATTAATCCAAACTTGTCCAGCACACAAAAGGCTTGATGTGGGAAGCTGAAGTTCTGTAGAATAGTGTACAAAGTATAACAGCAGCAGTGAATTCCTAATGCTGTGAGGAAGACACCTGGGTTTCTTAAAGTGATAGTAAAGTGATAGCCATGAAAAGGAGAAGGGAGGACTGAAATATACACAATTTCTAAAAGGGAACAGTCTCCAAAATCTGGATCATGGGTCATGGGATCATTAATGAAGCATTTGTTTAGGGTCATCAAAGACCTGATTCTCCTGCTGGTGCTTACTCATTTTCTTTGCTTCCAACTACAAAACTGCATTAAAAGAAGACAAAAATACAGAAAACATTTTCCTAGCATTACTATTACTTTACTAAGTGAGCTATTACGATGTGGTCCATACCATCAAAAAATATTGAATTTATGTAAGAAAAGGGGAGGGACCTGGAAAAGCCATGCTCATTGTGTTGAGTAGAAAAAACACTTTCATAATAAGGTCAACTGGTTAGTGCTTTGACTGACACTGCATAATTGAGAATTTGCTTGTTAGTCTAATCAGAATGTGGCTGGATGGTGTTGAAAAACATGAAAGAGGGGGTTCTGAACTCTGGTTGAAGCATGTAATTGTTGATGCAAGCATGTATAATTGTAATACAATATACAATATACAATGTATATTGTAATATTATTATTCTTTGGAAGAGCAATAAAAACTGGCTAAAATAACCTTGAGGGGAAAAAATACTTTTTTAAAAGCAAGCACAAGATATTTTATCATGAGCATAGCTACATGAGATGCCTAATGCGCAGCACACTAATTATATTGTGCATTAGCACATCATGGCAAAAACTGTGCTAACATGCTAATGAGCAGTAGAATTAGCCTACTGCACATTAAGCATCATGAAAAGACGATGCACTGGCACTGCGCAGTAGTGCTGGCTACTGCACAATTAGTTGGTAACTCATATTAGCGATACTAAACTTAATGCGCAGTAGCAATGGTGCATTAATGCATGTATAGATGTGCCCCATGAGAAGCTAGGGAGATGCCATAGAGACTATAGCTAATAGGTGAAAGATTTTAGCCAAGCAAGTCATCCAACCATTAATATACTAGAGGACAAAGAAATAAAGAGTAATGTAAGAGTATAGTTCCATTTCAGTATTCTAGCTCCAATGCTAGCCAATACAAAATGTTTCAAAAGGACATGAAAGAAATGCCAAAATAGATATCTATGGAATAGCCTGAACATATAAGAAATACTTCTCCTAAGCCTGAAACTTATTCAAACTAAGCTGTATTCTTCAGACTCCAGTGAGAGTAAGGCAATTTCACAGGAAATTCTTGCAAAAAATGTCAGGTGTTTTCTTCTTCCAGTTGGTTGGGTTGCAAATGCAGTTGGAACAACCTGTCTCAATGTATATTGTCACTTTTATTTCCAGAGAGAACCTGATGGAGAAAAGAAAAAAAAGATAACCTCGTGCAAGTGTGATTTTGTGCAAAATGTATTTGATTTAGTTTTGGATATGTTTCAGATTTTCTTTCATTTGTGCCAGTATTTTGGTCCTTACAGATTTAGAATAATAATACATCTGCCATTTTAATATTGTGGCTTTTCAAAATACTTATTTTCTGGAAATCTCAACAAAGTTTTACACACTCTGAAAGTACTTTCTATGGATTTATATGTTTGACTATCTAGAATAGTAAAGCTTCCTCACTAATTGTGCTGCATTGCACAATTTATCATTCATACTTAAAAAATCTGGTCCCATGTCCCCTTAAGCTTCTTTTGGCCTAAGTAGATTGAAGCACTGTTTTGACCCTTGACTACTCTGGCATGGCATGTTTTCTGGCCAGGGACTCTCTCTCTAGAAATTTGGCCCCACTGCCCTCACTCCCAGGAACTGTATGGATCCAGCATTCCATTAACTTAAGCATATTTTTTTTCAAAACCCCAAACTTGTAGGTGTTTTGAGTTTACAGTTTAACTCTAAAGGGACATGAGATTTTTTGTGGCATATATCACACACACAGACTAAATACAAGACTCTAAAATCCTTTTTCCCTTCATGTAGTACAAGAAATGCACTAATTAAAACATGAACGACATGTGCCCCAGAGGCCGGGGGACAAGGTGACTGCCTACAGGTTGCGGCGGTGGTGGGAGTGTGGCAGCAGCAAGAGGGGAGTTCCTGCAGATGGCTGCAGTGGTGTTGGTGGCGGGGGGGTGGGAGTGGCAAGTGCCAACCAGCAGTTGGTGACTACCTGCAGACGCCACCAGAAACATCAGCAGTAATCAGTGACTGCCTGCAGATGCCACTGGTGGTGGTGGGGGGGGGGGGAGGTAGTGAGTGGCGACTGTCCGCAAGTGCTGCCAGCAGTGTCGCTGGCCCTCGACTCAGGGGTGCACCGCCGATCTCAGGGGGTGCACAGCACTTGTGTGCACCCCCCTACGCATCACCAGCTAATCAAAACAAAATAATAAACTTTGTATGTGTTTTTTCACTTTAGTTTCCTAGACAATCTGAACCAGTTAGGGTTGTTGGGAGCTGGATATCCTGATATGACTAGCGCCCCAGCCTACAGCTCATAGCTTGCCTTCTGAATCATGGTCAGATTGCTTGAAACTTCTTCAAAACCTCACAGAGGTTTTGCTTCCAAATTTAGGTTTGAAATCTTTTTTGGAAGTGATTTGCTATGTACTCACTGTCTAGAAATACATAGTCATTCTCATAGTGTTTGTTATTTTTGCTTTCAACTGAGCTTGAAATCAAGAAGTGAAAAAGGTTAAATGAACTCTCTTGAATCTTATTGATGATCTAGTTTAAATTCTAGGTAAAAATTCAGCTCATTGTTTCCTTTATGCAAAATTATTCAGCCACTACTCATATGTTTTTATTGCCCCTTCTGGGAGGAATTCTTTTTAGACAATAAAATCCCTCTTATAAATTATGTGTTTTGTATAACTGAAACTTTTACAATACCTTGGTCAATAACAACATAAAGACCCATCACAATGATGTATTTAGAGCACATTTGTAATTATCAGAATATATTATGTTGTCAATATATATTAGGCTTGATTTGCCTCTTAAATGACCATCTATTTCTGCCCTTGGTCTCTTCACCACATGTGATTTGGAAATGCAGATTTTGGTGTGTAAGAAAGGGTTCCAACAGGGTTTGATAATCTTGGCAAGGTCCCATATACAGTAAAGAAATGCATCGGTGTCATTTTAAGTTAATTTAACCTATTTTTTATCTAGTTCCACCAAATTAAAACAAAATACTGAAATCTCTTGCTGTATTCTCTTCTTACAGCTGAATGACCTTTAAACAATACTGACAGGGAAAGTCTAGTTCTCTTTGCCTGATGTTTTCATAAAAGAACACCTTTTTTTTCAGCAATCCAAAAGGGACCAGGGAATGGAACCAGAAAAGGACTTTAGTACTTAAAGTAGAAGTTAGGTAAGATTCGGATGCTTAAATGCCAAACTTGGATTCTTTAACCCTCCTCTAAGGTACCACCTAATCCTGTAAGTGCCTCAACTCCACATTTTTTAATGAAAAGTTTCCCAAGCACACAGAGTTGGACTTCTGTGCATTCACACAAAATGCACAGAACTGCTTTATTCTCAATTCTGAAAAATCTAGCATTTACATTATACATAAACCCCAGTGGGATTCACAAACTAAGCCTGTTCCTCTACCATCTTGCCTGAGGGGCTCAGTTTGATAAGCATTCCCAGAGCAAACCTACTGGATTGGGATCTGTATATAATATAGCAGTAGCTGTTGTTTCCTTCAAAATGCAGTTCAAAATGGAACCAGCAGATTCCACCCTCAGTATTTTATCTAATATTACAATGATGATTAGAGCAGTGGTTCTCGATTTTTTTTTTTGTACCAGGACCCATTTGTAAAGATTGATGGCCAGTCCTGACCCACAGCCCCCTGGCCCTGCTGGTGCCCAAACTCCTGACCAACAGTTTTCTGACCCCCCAGGCCATGCTGGTACCCCTCAATTCCAGCCTACAGCCCTCAGCCCCCCAATCTTGCCAGAGGGGGCCCCCAGCTGCCTCTGTCCTGCTTGGGCTGGAGCGTGGTTGCTGCAGTGGCTCTGGCTTATACAGGTGGCCCTGTAGTGAGTCTGGCTTCCCTGGAGGGAGGGCCTGTGGCATTCCCCTGCTCTGGGCTGGGGCTGCCCTGCTGCACCAGGCAGCTTGGTCATGGCCCCTCCCCATCCCCCCCCTCTCGCCACGGTGAGCACTATCTCCTGGCCATTCCACCTCTGTGAGTATGGGCACTGACCCTAGTGCTGCTGACCCAGCTCCCTCGCACCTCCTCCTGCAATGAAGGGGCAGATGCCTTACCCCCTACTCAGCCCTGCCCTGGTGCAACCTCAGTGTCCAGTCACCTTCCCCTAGCACTGGCAGGCATCTGCCCCGCCCCCTTCACACCCCACCCCATCCCTTCCACACACACATCCAGACAGTCCCCTAACCCTGGACCTCCAACCCCAACATCTCATACATTACCTGCATCCAGCTACTGGGGTTGCTCCCGTGACTCTGCCTGGCTGCATGCCAACCACATGCATGTGCATGCACAGATGCACATGTGCCTGCTGCTTCCAAATGCCCCAAGCAGCTTCTTGCAGGCTGGAATGCTGCTAGCCTGCAAGGGAAATCCATGCTTTCCCACATTTTTCTTGGACTTGCTTGCAACCCTTTCAAATATTCTTGCAACCCACTTTTGTGTTGCAACCCACGGGTTGAGAAACGTTGGATTAGACCACACATACAGGATAGAGGGGACCTGGGTTCATTGTTTTCATTCAACCCAAGGCCTATAAGAGTTCTCTAGCCACTTAGGCTATAGGCTAGAGTGGGAGAGAGGACAGTATTCTCACTCCCTCCTGTTGAAGGAGTTCTACTTTGAATGGTTTAATTAAATATTTGTTGGGCCAAAGAGACAGACTGCTCAAGAACATGCCTTTTTACTTTAGTGATTAGGGAACTCACTGGGAATGAATATCTCTTCCCATATGCATTATTTAATTAGAAAAAGCAAAAAAGTCATGATTACCTTTATGCTCTTTCTTTGTCCAGTGAGTAATTAAGTATTCAGTGGAACAGCCTCAACAAGAGAGAGTAAGAATGTCTTTCCCATCATCTCCACCACCACTAGACAGTGTCTGGTGGTTGGAGTTCTGGTGATTAGGGAGATATTGTTGGAATGATCTTAAATAAAGGGATAAATTAGTCCCAGATTTGCCCTGTGGAAAGTGAATGCCACAGAGAGGGTTGGGTGGGAGTAGATACTTGTCTGGAATTGTTTTGAATCAAAATGGAAGCAACTGGTTATTTTTGTGTGGAGCCCTCTTGGGTAGTCATGTTCTGAGAATGCTTTCTAGATTGGGTCCTCAGTTGAAATTAATGGAAGAATGTCTAGTTTGTGAATTCCTGTGTGGTTTAGACATAAAGTAGGCTGTGATATGCACAATGATTTAAAAACTAATGCCCATCTGGGCTTACCCAGAAGCAGAACTTCAGGCCACTGAGGAACTTTACCAATGAAAATATCAGCATATATTAACTGCAGGCACCTCAGCTCAGTACAGACAGTGAAGATCTAATGGACTTAGGTGCCTAAGTTCAACCTATGGCCTACTTCCAGCATTTAAATTCTTGTATAGCCTTCTGTGCCTAATCATCTCAACTGGTAGGAAGGCCAACATCTTCCTCTGTACTAATGCTACATTCCAAGTGCAGAAACATTGCTGGGGTTTCACCCTCAAGCCCTAGCAGTGTAAATGCAGTGTGTATATTACATATACACTGCATTCTTTCTTGACAAAGATAAGGTATAAGCCAAATCCATACCCAGAAGAGCTTCATTGGCTTTGGTGGGTTTGTACCAAGAATTGTTTAAACTTTTTTTTCTAGGAAAAGCCTATGCTCTGTGACCATTACATTTGTAACAGGCACATTTTTATTTTTATACCTGTACTCATTTAGATTCAATTTTGATATTCTAGTAAAAGTTTTTGTCTATTTTCCATTATATTCAAATTTCCTTCATGTTCTCTGCTAGATATTTTCCTATACTATTACAGTGACATTTTTGTCTTTGCTCCAACTGGTATAATTCTGTTCTCTGTTATTATTGTCATTTCTACTATACCTTTGAGCTGTCCTCTTAGAACAGTGATTCAGCAACTGTCATCTGATCTGAAACTCTGTACTACATAAATCACACTCCATTTTCATTTTTCAGCTTAACTGTATTAGATCTTGTACCTTTTCTTCTATCTATTGTGCCTTGTCTATGTAATGATAAGTTTATAGGTCGTGACCAAAATCTTCCTATGCTTTTATGCAAATTTCAATAGCTAAAACTGTTAAGAGAGACCTTTTCCTGATGAATTCCTTCATTCTATTATGCACATTAATTGACTTTTATGCAATGTCTAAATTCACACAATCACACCTCAATAGCATCTCAGTTGGCACTCCTCTTCATAGTTTTAGGAAAGACTGAATATTAGTAGCTTAGTTGACTGTCATCCTTAGAAGCAATGCCTTTAGGACTAGCAGGAGAGATGGAGGTAGGAAGATTCAGTACTGTTACATATGCAGCGCCTGTTCTGTGAATAAGAAAAGGTGTCACGATGACCTCTTCTACTGGCAGAAAATTACATTTACCACCTCACTTACATGCACAAGCAGATTTGATAGATGGTATAATCCTTCCTGCCAAAGCATTCTGAGACCAGCAGCTGTAGAAAATGAGCAATTCATTAATAAACAAATCTTTACAAACCTTTTAAATCCTCATTTTAGGGATAGTGATAGAAAGCTGGTGGTGGTAGAAAAAGTGAAACAAGACCATGTCTCTTGTAATATTTTTTTATCATTAACTATTATTCTTTAGTAAACAAGGTAAAGACCTTAAAGATTTATATAGACAAAAGTCTTAACTCCCTAATCCTTTTAATTTAATGCAGCTATTTATACTGGTGGAAAGTTGATATACAAAAATGGCATTATTTTCATTTAACTGTGCTGTCTCCCCACTATGTATTGGTTTTGCGTAGCTATAAGTGCCTAACCTGAGGGCATAACAGAGAATTGAGCCTAACTAAGGAAACTCCCCATCTAAAAATAGACATTGTGCAGACAAACGGGAAAAAATGTTATGAAAAACAGCATGACTGAACAAAGGTCATTCTCAGCCTTCCTGTCCTGAAGCAACCATCTCTAGGGCAGATAGAATAGTGAATCTGCAATCTACAATCTAAATGAATAAATAGCAAATGTTAATGAATAATAATATTTAATAATAATGCTTGACATCTCTGTTGAGGTTACCAACAAGAGAGGCAATTAGCTGAGCAATAAGGATAATATTTTGAGTAATTATGTTGCCCAGAAATGTCATGAAAACTGATAGTTTGTGGAGATTGTTGATGATATTCAGCTAATCTTGAACAGTACTATAAGCAGTTAAAGTTAGCTTCTAAAGCTCATCCAGCAATTTTATTCATAAACTTATTCCAGTGTCTGAAAACACTTAGAAAACCTGAGAGCACATAAGAAATGATAAAAGAGCCATATGGTA
This sequence comes from Caiman crocodilus, assembly GCA_030014935.1. NCBI lineage: Eukaryota > Metazoa > Chordata > Crocodylia > Alligatoridae > Caiman > Caiman crocodilus. The sequence continues at coordinate 72,042,843 of JAGPOW010003642.1, read as the reverse complement.
TCGACTGCAAGGATGTCTGTGATAGCAGGGAAGCAGAAATGCACAAAAGGAAAAGCTACAATTTGAGCTAAGAGTTAGAATACAAAGAAATTTAGTGAAAGCTATCACTTTTCAAAGGTTGGAAAGTCATGTATTCAACTTCAGCTCCAGAATTCAGATGTACAGTCTATCTTGAGAAAACTGGATATATTAATTGATCTCAACTAGGGGTTGAATGGAGAGCCAAAGAAAGCATAGAAGTAGGACTTTCTTCAACAGCATTGAAATTTGTTCATCTTTTATTTTGGTACACAGATCGTTTTCTCAATCAAACCTGTTTTTTTTCTGAAATATAACTCCTTTTAAAAATAGTAAAAAACTGTCAGCAAACTATGACCAGTATATGAATATTCAGTAAACACCCTGATGAAGTTCAATATTGCAGCATTAACACTGGGCCTGAGTCGCATAGATTTATTCCTGACTCCTGTCTGGATGACCTAACCCCTTTCAGAAACAAATGAACACAGTACATGGCTGTTTCTCAGCCTCAAGTCTTGTGGAAGCAAATTGTAAGGGAGGAGGGGAGCTTGAAATGTTGCTGGATATGGATTTGGGCCTTGTAGCATGTTACACCTAATATATACTAAATGTGCTTAAAAATGAGTCTCAGAGCATAAAAGCAGTAAAATGCGTACTAAATGTGATTGCATAGTAGTGAAGTTAGGACTTTTTAGGGGAGGAGTCTCTCTAAATTGTATTAAATAAATACACATGTTGATTTCTATTCAGCAAAACACTGACAAATGTGACCAGGATTCTGCAAATGCTTACCTCCATTTTTTTATTTTAACAAATTATCATTTGTATTTAGCAAAACACTTTAAGCACGTGCTTTGTGGGACTTGAGCTTACACTTAGGGGATTTACTGGTTCAGGATGATAATGAAAAATCTTAAGAATGGGCATATGTCTAAAGTAAATGATAAAATGCCAATTCTACTGCACGCTTCTGTTCTGAAAAAATTAGAAACCTAGGGTACATACAAATGTTCTCTGGACTTAGTCTAGGTTTTGGTGGCTAGTTTTGGTTACTTTAAGCTACTTAAACCTAGACTGGGAGCAGTGTGTACAGACATTCGCTGTTGCAGGGAGTGGAACGGGAAGCCTTAGGTAAGTAACTTGAGGTGGGGAAAGGGGCTGGTGGAATCAGGGGTTGCTGGCAGGTCTGCAGGGGGTACTGATGAGCCTACAGGGCAGTTTGATGGGTCTGGGAGTGGGCAGGGAAATGGTCTGGCAAGTGGGGGCAGAGGACTAAAAATAGCTCAGTCAGAGCTGGGGGTAGGCAAGTGGCTGGGCTTTCCCAGACTTGGGGCTGTGCTGCGAATGTGTGTAGGCCTGTGCTAGATCAGGTGAGTCCCTTTGTAGCTCATAGGATCAGAGGAAGGTAGGGTTAGAAGGGGCCTCACAAAGTCATCTAGTCCAGCCCCCTGCTCAAGGCAGGACCATCCCAGGCAAGTTTCTTTGCAACTGCTCTTGAAAATGTGCAGGGATGGAGAGTCCACAGCTTCTGCAGACAACCTGTTCCAATGCCTGACCACTGTCATAGTCATAAAGTTCCTCCTAATCTCCAGTCTAAATTTCCCATGCTGCAGCTTGAGTCTATTGCTTCTAGTCCTATCTCCTACAGCCAGGACCCTTTCAGGATCCTTTTCAAACTGTGTACTTCTTTCTTGAAGCATGAGGCCCAAAACTGGACATAGTACTCCAAGTTATGCCTCTGCAGAGCAGGAAAGGGAAGAAGGATCACTTCCCTTGATTTGTAAGTGCCACTCTCATTAATACAACCCAGGATGCTGTTGACTTTTTTTTGGAACAAGAGGACACTGGTGGCTCATATTCAATTTATAGAACCCTAGTTCCTTTTCTGTAGTACTGCAACCAAGCCAGTCATTCCCCAGTTTGTACTGGTGCCATGGTTATTCTGTTCCAAAGGCAGGACTTTGCACTATCCTTCTTAAATCTCATCTGGCTGACTGGACCATTTCTCCAATTTCTCCAGGTCATCTTGGATCATAGCCCTGCCCTCTGGAATGTCCACAGTTGCACCCAATTTGGTGTTATCCGATCAGCTTATCCTTTTCTTGATTTAAATTCATACAGCAGTTTCCAATCTGTGGCCCGCGTACTACCAGTAATACACAGATAACTTGTCAGTCGTTCGTGTTAACAAATTTATTATAATTACTTCATATAACACAAATTTGCTGGTGGTACTTAAGGTTGTATTGTTTTAAATTGGCGATGCACAATTTGTCAGAGTTTGGGGACTGCTACATTAGCATATATCTACAGCTGAACTAACTTAAAGTAGAAGCACCATTTTTGGCCAATTTAAACCTTGTGAATGCCTGAACAAGTGGGCATTTGGATTGACCTAAACCTGGTTAGGGTGATCTAAGTGTAATGTTCATTTGAACCCAGAGCTGGTAATATAAAACAAAAGGATTTTGGCAGTTGTAGTCTATATTCTCTTCCTGGAAAAAGAGGAAAAGAAAAACATTAAAAATGTCAGAGAAAAAATATTTCATTTTTTATATAAAAAAAGTCTGAGACAATATTTTTCCACTCTTTTCCCATTAACTATCTGACAGAACAGCTGGAGTTTCAATAAACATACTCTAAAGCATGTTCATGTATTGTCAGTCAGTGCAGTTGTAAATAAAATGGCTTTAAAAATTGGGAGCACCACAGAGCTATGAGTGATGCTATGAATTGATTTTATAGGCATTTTTTAGCTTTTTGAGGTTTTGTTATTTTCTTTCTGGCTTCAGAATTGCCTGGAAAGTGGTTATGTCTTTGAACAGCAGTCTAGACTCCTGCTTACAGACAGAAAGCAAAGAAATATGGACTAGAAGAAACAAAGAGAATGAGAATAATGGCTCATGCAACATATCATTCTCCATCATGTTTTAATTACACCAGTATGTTTGAGAAGCATGTCTGTGAAAGCCACTGGAATAAATTCTGTTCTCACATTAGCAGAAAACCAGAGTGATTCTGCTGAAAACAATCCAGACCTACACCACAATGAGTGATAGCAGGCACAATAATTCAACTATTGTAAGGTTAATCAAGTAAGTGTCTCAACATCTTTCAAAATGCATCAACAGTGGCATAACAGATGGTTCAGATAAAATCTGCATAATAGAAAAATAAGCTTTCCTCTGAACCTGTTTGAACCCATGCTGAGGAGGCTTGAAAAAAAAGTTTATTTCGGTTTTTTTTCTTAATTATTCTTAATTTGCTTAGCACATCATTGGTTTATACCACACTAGAAAGAGACACGAGAAGGAAGGGGTGTTCCATTCATACCTTTTCTATTTGTTCTTGCATACCCAAAAAGCTTAGATATATATCTGAATATGTAGTGCAGCAGAATCCAAATTTGTTAGCCGTGGGGTTATGCTGCAATATTCATCTGTTTTTTTCTCTGCTGTTCCTTTGTTCTAAGTTGTGGGATAGAGGACAGCTAGATGGCCAGGTAGATAGTCCACTGTTAATTTTACAGTACATAGATCAATACTTAATTTCATGTATAAATAAATTTTGAAAAATGGAGGCTTAGTACTTTGGAGAAAAACAATGTGGATATTTGAGAACTAATATTATTCATAGTGGTTTTGATTGATATTGAAAGATTTTGGGTTAGAGCACTGAATTTGTCTGTGATGTGCTTAGGGGAAGTATCACCTCCTTAGACTTGTTCATGATGCACCTGTTAATGTATGATAGAGTGCAGTTAGCTTTATTGATCATGTTGTCACATTGTCAACTCATGTTCATCTTGGAGTCAGCTGTGACTCAGAGATTCCTTTCTGCTGCTGTGCTAGTTAGAAAATCATTTCCCAATCTCTATGTGTGTTGGTGATTTCTTCTCCCCAGGTGCAGGACTCTGCACTTATCTTTGTTAAACTGCATTCTATTCTGTTCTGCCCCTTTTTCCAGCCTGTCCAAATCCACCTGAATCCATTCACTGCCCTCCAGTGACTCCACTTTGCCCCATAATTTGGTGTTATCCATGAATATGGACAGTATGCTCCCCACGGCCTTGTCCAAATCACTGATCAAGATATTGAACAGCACTGGCCAGAGGACCGAGCCTCGGGGGATCACCACTGCTCTCATCTTTTCAGGTTGAGACCAACCCATCCACCACCACTCTCTGGGTGCGTTCCATTAGCCAATTTGTCACCTACCTGACCATGTAATCATTAAGTCACAGCTGCATAGCTGGGTTTTTTTATCAGAATAGGATGTGACATCATGTCAAAGGCTTTTTTAAAATCCAAGTATATGACAGCCACTTTGATTCCTGCATCTAAACAGTTTGTGAGCTGGTTGTAAAAAGAAAAAAGGTTAGTCATGCAGGATCTACCTGCAATGAATCCATGCTGGTTGCCCTTCAGTATTATTTTTCCTGCTGAACTCCCACTAATGTAGTCCTTAATAATTTTTTTCGAAGGTTTTCCCAAGGATAGAGGTGAGACTTACCAGTCTATAATTACCCGGATCCTCCTTTCTCCCCTTTTTGAAAATAGGGACCACATTGGCCCTTTTCCAGGCTTCTAGGACCTGCCTGATTGACATAAGTGCTCAAACAATTTTGCCAGGGGCTCTGCTATAACACTGGCTAATTCTCTTAGCACCTTGGGATGAAGATCATTTGGGCCTGCTGACTTCAAAACATCAAGCTCCTCCAAGTCCCCCTTCACTAGATCGGCACCAACCTTTGGTGGGCTGGTGTCACTCTTGTGCCTTTCTATAGTCCAGTCTGGAGATCTGTCTTTGCCTGTGTTCTGGAATACTGATGCAAAAAACTCATTGAAGAACTCAGCTTTTTCCCTCCTATCTGTCACTAATTGCCCTAGCTTGTCCTGTAGGGATCCTATGTTACCATGTGTCTTCTTTTTGCTCCCTATATACCTGAAAAAGGACTTTTTGTTGTCCTTAATTCTTGTTGCTAGCCTGAGTTCCATTGCTGCCTTGGCTGTTCCAACTGACTCCCTGCAAGTGTGAGCCAAGTAGGTATATTCCTCCTTGGTGGCTACCCTCTGCTTCCACAGACTATATGCCTCTTTTTTCATCCCTAGACTTTCCTGGATTTCCCTGTTCAGCCAAGAAGGTTTCTTGGCCCCTTTGCCCCCTTTTATGTTCAATGGGATTGTCTCCTTCTGTGCCTGAAGGATCATTCCCTTGAGGAATGACCACCCTTCCTGGACTCCCATCTCACCAGTGCCCTGGCCCTTCAGTCCCTCTCTTACTAACCTCCTGAGCTCATTGAAGCTAGCCTTTTTGAAGTCTAGCACTTCCGACCTTACGATGAATAGTGAATTCCAAGAATTACTGGTCACTGTCTCTTAGATTACCCTGTATCTGCAGATCCCCTGTAGCGAACACCAAATCCAATATGGTATTTCCCCTAGTGGGATCAGATACTTCCTGCATTAGGTGAAGGTCCTGTATGCAGGTTAAGAACCTATGTGAGCGGTTGGATCTAGCTGATTGCTCCTCCCAGCAGATATCAGGGTAGTTAAAGTCACCCATGACAACCATATCCCATGAGTGTACAGGCTCTGAGAGCTGCCTTGAGAATTCCAGGTGTAATTCATCCTCCTGGTATGGCAGTCTGTAATAGACTCCCACTACCAAAGTTCCTTTCACCCTGACCCCCTTGAATTAAGTGTCCTCAGCCCACCGTGAATTCAGCTCCTGGGAGAAGCAAGTCTTCCGAGGGCCTTATTTTCCAAATATTTGTTAGCAGATATATAACTTACTGGTCACATCTACATGTGCATATTAATGCACAACAATAAACTATAGCATATGTCATGCCAGAATTTATTGCTCTCTGGTGTTGTGTTTACATGTCTACCTGGGACCACAGCACATTGAGCTGGGTCAGAGCAGTCCTGGCTGGCAGGGAGACCAAGGGTTCAACCTGCCAGCCCAAGGCTGCTCTGACCCAGTTCAGTGTGCTATGGAGGGGCTGGCTGGGGCACTAGGCTGCTTCACTGCGGGGGTAGCTGGAGGCAGCCCCTGCAATGAAGCACCCTCATGTCCCTGTCATTTGGGTCAGCATCTACAAGTTCATTTCTGTGCACGAAATAACTCTGCAGCATGATAGCAGCTGTATTTACAAGTACTAACTTGCTGGGGAGTTTATTAGTTTCCTGCAGCCTAATAGGGCCTCATGTGTGGACACTGAAATATTTATTGAGGAACTAATTAAGCTACTCTACAGTAAACATCTCATGTAGATGCACCCACTCTTATCATGATTCCCATATGAATCTCAGTAAGAGTATACATGTAAATAAGGCTATGCACAAGGTACTGATCCAAAATACTTCAGTCTTTCTAGACATTTTGGTTACCTTTAGGTACCTTCTTAAAACTTATGGCAGGGGAAAAAAGGAATCTCTTACAAGATTCTCCACTAAATTTATTGAGTGGTCAAGCACTGGAACAGGCTACCTAGAGAAACTGTGGAATCTGCACCCTTGGAAGTTTTCAGGAACAAGCTAGACAGACACTTTGGAGGAATGATTTAGCTTGAGATGAATCTGTCTTGATCAAGGGGCTGGACTACATGACCTTGTGACATCCCTTCCAAACTTACTTTCCTACTATCCTATGATTAAATACTAACAACAAACAACAGTAAGAATAAATCTGAGTGATCATTTCTGAAACCTCTGATTTCAATCATCCATATATAAATTAAGTTATATTACATTGCTATAAAGAGTAATACAAGAGTGCCACATCCAGAGAGTCAAACGTACCAGATGTTCAAAGCTCCACTCAAAAGTGGACTGGAGAATGTGCTTAAGTTCTTGAAAAGATTTAATATTCTTGACAATATGTTTAGTAAAATATATATAATCATGCTGCAATAAATTAAGTCTTCCTTGCCTGGAGGTATTTGCAAATTAGACCTAATTTGAACTTTTTGTCCAAGTATCTGGGTATATTTTGACATATTATTTTATAAGCTGAAAAATGATATGTTTATAATGGAAAGACTCATTTTCTTACATTGGACCTTTGACAAAGAAGTATTCTTCAGGACAAGTACACTCAGATTTCTAGAGAATATAAACCTCAGGAAAGGCCAAGGAAAAAGTCCACCAGCTGCAGGGGAATTTGTGATGAGAGAGAACAATCCCGGCTTCCTTTAAAACTAGGGACTCTGAGGCAGCTGTGCAGCTTAGAAACTGTATTTGGCAGCTCTATTCCCCTGGCACAAAGGAGTTATCTATAGTAAGAGCAAGGTTCTTCTGTGCAGAAGACAGAGCTTTCTCTGGGATCATTTTAATATTAGAACAAATTCCCACATTAAGACTCATCAAACTTTCAGTGCCTCATGGCCAATGCCTTGCCTTTGCCAAAAAAATACCCCAGTGCAGATACAAGTCACTTAATTTCTTTAAAGTTTCCCTTTGGGAAAGGAATAGAGAATGAGCTACACTTGACAGACGTTAAGTCATGCCTGTTAATATACTTTTGGAAGTTGATCAAATCTTATGGTGATGTTTGCCTGGGTGGCAGACCTCCCCCCTCCTCCTGTTGAAGCTGGGCCACTGTGCAGAAAGCAAAGCAAAATTCACAGAGGCAGAAAGACAGGGCACAAGAGGCAGCTTGACTAATGGTCTGTCTATACTGTGTACGCACTACCCCACCTATCTGCTCCTTCTCCACGTGCATCAAACCCAATGATGCTGGACACTGAATGAACTTTTTCATAATTTGGTGCTCCACTGGGGACAGTCACACCCAGAATTGTAGAACTTTAAAGTCAGAGGGAGGTGCCCAGAGAGGTTAAACACCTTTGGCATATACAAGTGGGAACATACACTCTCTGGGGACAACTAGCAGCAGCAGCACATATTGTGGCACTGCTAGTTGCCCCTGGGGAATGCCCCTGCATGTGTGCAGCAAGTTGCCCCGGGTGGGGTAGGGAAGGCTGAGGCCAGCACTTGGGCTGGCCCCAGTAGCCTTGCCTGGGGTTCTGGGGGATTCCCAGGGCACTGGCAGCAGCAATCTGGGTTTGTAGAGCTTGGCCAGCAGCCAGAGTGTGGCTCTGGCTGACCAGAGTCCAGTTTCAGGTGGTGCACACTGCCACCATGTGCGCTGTACCGCTTTTTTCTGCCACAGGGTTTTTTTGAACCCAGGATCTGCAAACCACATGTGCACACTCATGGGGATCAACTTAGAGGGGCGTAGATGAAACCTGGGGAGTAGTAAATTATATTCCAGTGCCTAAAATGAACCTAAGTCTTTTACAGATGCCAACATCCTTATTTGAATCAAGCCCTAAATCCTTCATCTGGGAAGAACTTGGATTGTAAAGGAACAGAAAGTTTCTGTAATTGACACTATTATAAAATTGCATTCTAAGCAACCAGACTAGCATTTTGCCTAGTTGATTACCCTTACTAACCTCTGCCAAACTGAACAGAGAGAACAGCTTTATTTTTCAGACAAAGGTTAAATGGTTTTTGCTTTTTATTGGTGGTACAAATGATTTAATAGATCTTTTACACTGCTCTTTGTTTATCCTGATGTTTTACAATGTGTTATTAAGACCACAGAGAATTTCTCCCCCTTTTGATTATGATATATGAATCTCCTCAATAGACTCGTGTGTGTAGGGATTAGCTGTCTCCTAGGGCACTGAAGAAGAAAATGTTGGGATCACACTGATTTTGTTTTGACTTGCCAATGAAGAGGGAAAAGAAATCTGCCAGCAGGGAATCAATATAGCTCATGAAATCCTTATCTACAACAATAGAAGAGATGAGATGTTAGGATGTAATGGGAGGGTCAGAAAAAAAGAGATGTCAGGAGCATGAAAAAATACTGCAGAATTTACACATTGTGATTCATTGGGTAATAACCCTGGTAAGAACAAGCAATACAATTCTGTCGAGTATATTATGCAATGAAAGAGGCAGATGTAATCACTAAGTTAAGAAGTTTGAGTATTCATTTGTTATCAGTATTTCTTAGTCCATGCCCAGGCCTCCTCCTTCTCTCCATCATACAGAACATTAGGGCTGGGATTTCACCTTGTTCTGCCTTTTAGAACTGACAAGAGGTTAACACTGTTAAAACCGTTTCCTCACCTACTATATCACCTGGTTTAAACCTATCAGGAGCATTCATTCTCCAAGGACATTACTCAGTCTTTCTTTGGCAGATACAAGAGAACAGTGTTTTTGAGCATCTTATTTTTCACCCAATGTAGGAAAAATATAGATGAAACATCCGATTCAATGTGCTGATATAATGATGAACTGGGTATTATATATGTACAGCACTGTCCACTCATCGATAGAATCAGCATTCCTGATTCTTGCCCAGTAATAGTAGTTCAAGTGAAAGGGACTTGTGATTAAAGAGTAGCTAGATCTGAGAATCTCCCGTAATCTTGCCATGCATCTTTAAGCAGTCATGAGTTGAGTTGCAGCATATTGACAACTATGGTTGGCCCTAAGTCTGTTGCATATCAATACATACATCATAAAGCATTGGGCTGAAAAGGAGGAAAAGGACAAACCAAAATGAAAAAATTGTCCACACCATGAACCTGTGCAAAATACTGTTAACCTGCACTTCTTTGTTGAAGTAGGTTCAGTTTATACATCATTACCATTGAATTCATTATGCTACAGTGAGAGCTGATATAGGGTAAAGTTGCACGTTATGCTTAGGTTGTGTTATCTGCACTTAAAATGTGAGTGTCTGCACATTCAAGCAGTAAAACAAGTCCTAAGTGCGATAATTTCACAGCAATGTTATGACTTGTTGTGGGAGGAATTCCTCCAGTTCATATCAAGCAATGTGTTCAATTATCATCAGACTGCTCCACAGACATAATACAAGTTTCTGGTGTGGTGTGGGAGGGGCTGGTGTGGATCCAGTGATAGAAGTGACATCATCTCCCAGGCTCAACTTCCTGTGCCTCCTTCCACCCACTGCTAGAGGTAGAGACCTGGTTCACCCTGGCATGCTAGAGGCACACTTTTGTGGACTGAGCGGTGCTGGGGACATAGTGAGAAGGCTTTAAGTGTGGGTTTGGAAAGGTGAACATGGAACCTGCAGAGCACAACAGTGTTGGTATTGGGAAGGGGTGAGAGGAACAGCTAGCTCCAGCCCCGTCTGGAGTGGGCCGAGATTGTAAGCATTACTGTGCGACTACTCAGAACACATTCTAACTTTTCACCTGGCATGGTAATGCTTATCACAGACTAAATAGAATTTGTGCTAAGTGTTTTAGACCATAGTTTTCCATTTTCTGGTTATGGATATTGAACTGACCAGCAGTTATTAAAACAGTAGCAAATCACATGATTACGTGTGTAATGAGTTGCATCAGTTTATTATTGAATCATAGAAAATTAGGTTTGGAAGGGACCTCAGGAGGTCATCTAGTCCAACCTCTGCTCAAAGCAGGACACCAACTAGATCAGTGGTTCTCAAACTTTCTTTTTTTGTGGACAACTTGAAAATTGCTGAGAGTCTCACTTAAACTTTTTTTTGTTCTGATCTCTTTCATCAGAAAAAATAAATCAAGTGCAGGGCCAAGTACAGATATTCTCAATTGTTTTGAAACCTTTCCGAATGGAGCTTACGGACTAGGGGTGGTCCATGGACCACGGTTTGAGAACCTGTGAACTAGGTCATTTCAGCCAGGGCTTTGTTGAGCTGGGCCTTAAAAATCTCCAAGGATGGAGATTCCACCACCTCTCTGGGTAACCCATTCCAGTGCTACAGCACCCTCCTAGTGAGAGAATTTTTTCTAATATTCAACCTAAACCTCCCTTGCTGCAACCTGAGACCATTGCTCCTTGTTCTGTTGTCTATTACCACTGAGAACTGTCTAGCTCCATCCTCTTTGGAACCACTCTTCAGGGAGTTGAAGGCTCCTATCAAAGTTTATCTGTAATGTGCTATATCAGTTCATGAATGTTCATCCCAAATGTTGCATGAACGGAATATATGACTCTGAAATATGGGCCTTTGAAAAATAACATCTTTCCTTATACTGTGGCTGTTTCCTCTTTGAATTAAAGAAGTCTAGAATCTTGCAGGGTGTTTCTTAGAACTTAGACTTAAATTTACTAGCATCTCTCTGTTTTTGTGTGTTCTCATCTGGAGCAGTGATAAATTGTCAGTGGATCTGCGTTTCATTATATAATTTTGATGGGTTCACCTCTTGTTTTGAATTTTGCTTTTCTGTGATTTTGCACACGTGATGCCTTTGTATTCATCTACAAGCATTTTTCTTTATGTGCACATAACTATGAATAAACACAATAGAATTTCTTTTCCCCTTTTTAAGTATTTATTTTTTGTCCTGCTTGCCAATTCTTTCCTCTGCTGAGAAACTTTTGGGAACTGCTAATAAAACTTTTCGGCTCATTTCTTCCTTCTCCGCTTCATAAAATCTTTCAATTTATGCCAAACGTTGTCAGGATTCATATGTAGAAAAAAAAAAAGATTTGCAAACATGATTGCTAAAAAAGCTATTTCAAAACAGTATTTAGTACAAATGGGATTTTTGGTAATTTAAATATATACAAGAAATGCTTATTATGCTGGACAGGGATGACTTTAATAGTCATATGTCTTTATGAGGCAGTACAGTCTCCTATGGTCTTCATAGCTTATCCTAAAGCTGCTTTGACTAATTCAATGCATCTGATTCTTATCTTACATATCCTAGCACAACGGAAGAGTAACTTCTCTGAAGGAGAAGGAGCTACTGTGACACAAATCCAGAATAACCAAAAGCACAACCAGGAAAAATGATTAAACAGAATTAATAGTATCATAGTATACTATGATATAGTTGGTGGGGACCAACGACGCTTCGAGAGGCCGGCCGGAGGACATCATGGAGGATTTCAAGACTCTTGGATGGCAGCTCAAGTCAGTTGGAGCACAGGCGGTGTTTTCCTCCATTCTACCGGTGTGGCAACGGGGACAGAGGCACGAGGCGTGTATTGAGGCTGTAAACCAGTGCCTTCGGGGTTGGTGCTATGATGTGGGCTTTGGTTTTTTTGATCACAGCCCACATTTCTCTACGC
>JAGPOW010003642.1:71999589-72030606 GCA_030014935.1 Caiman crocodilus | reverse complement strand
GTCCTAGCCACCTCCTTAAGCTGGCCAGCAAATTGGAGGTCCAGCTCCTCCCTCTGGTTGGGTGGTCTGTAGCAGACACCCACCATTAAGTCCCTTTCCTCTCATCCTCCTTGCAGCCTGATCCAAATCACTTCCACCTGGTTCTCAGTCGCCCCTAAGTTGACGCTTGATGCAGAGAAACGCTCTTTGACATACAGCACAACCCCTCTGCCTCTTTTCCCCATCCTGTCCTTTCTGAAAAGGGCATAGCCATTGATGCCTATGGCCCAGTCATGGGTCGGGTCCCACCAGGTTTCCGTGAGCCCAACCAAATATGGGTCTTCCACCACCACCATGAGAAACGCTCCTCCTGTTCACCTCCCATGTTGCGAGCATTTGTATAGAGGCATTTGTGGCTACCCACTACTGCCTCCCCCTTGCCACATGTTTCCCCCAAGCTACAACCACCTACGCTTGTCTGACTTACCTAGCTCAGCGGCAGAGCATCCTCTCCTCTCCTGGCAGGCCCGTCCCGCGGCGAATTGCTGCTTGAATAATACTAATTGAAAACAAAGCTCAGTAAATTTGGGTTCTGGAGTTTTGTCTCCATGAAAATTATTCATGATATCATCTTTTTGTGATTGTAGGAGGAATTGGAAAATATTCTATACTTACCACAAGTGACAAATTGTTGTTCTGTGGGCAAGTGGCAATGTATTTCTTACTCACAATCTGTATTCAGGCTTAGAAGTTGGCCACCTTTTACATTGTTTAGGTCCTGGTCTCTGATTAACTGACTTTTGTCATGGAGGTATAGGTCATAATGCCTTCCCAATACAATTTTGTGTGTTGGTTTCAGAATTTATGTATATGTCTTGACTGCTTGGTGATCAATCAAATATTTATGAACAACAAATAGGAATAGAAAATAAAAATCTGAATTGGGCATTTGAGAATCTGTTTTATCCTATTTGAACCACTCTGTGGAAAACAGGCCAATGATACCAGTGTATTTTATTAAAACATGTAAATGAGATTTCCCTGGCTACAGGATTTTAACAGAGTCTCACTTAACATACTCTGAACAAAGTAAGATGGCACAACAGTCAAAATGTCAGTAGGCTCTTCTTGCTCCTCTACTTCTACCCCTGGTCCCCATACACTCACATTCTGCTTATTCTTGCTGTTACTGTTGAGTTAGCCACAGTAAAAGCAAAAATATGCAATCACTGAATGCCCAGTTTGATCTGACTAGTGTGGTAGATGGCCCAGAGGAAAGATACTGGAAATACATGCTTTTCTCTTTCAAGTGTTTTCTACCACCCACTTGCAAACAAAAAGATGGGAACTAATTAGTTCCTTACATTTCCTCATTTTCATCAGTTAAAACCTTGATGAAACCTTTGGGTCTTTGGTAGCCATTCTCCTTTCTGTAGCTGTGGTAAGGGAACTGTTTCAGGACAGGGTAACTTTGATTGACCACTTCTTTTGAGGATCAAGAGTTTCTTTCTTTTTATTAGGGATGAAATTACCAGAAGCCCAGTGGAGTCCTTCAGCTTTCCTTGAAGCATCATGGAAGCACAATTAGATTATGTAAGAACAGGACACAGAGATTACTGTTAACATTTTGTACTACTATTCCCAGTTTCCACAGGTTAATTAGCCGTATAGTGGACCTTATAGCTGTAGATTGGGGTAGGCACCCCCTGGCACATGTACCAGAATATGGCACAGAAAGGCAGTGTGCTTGGCATTCACATCTTGGGGAAGGGGCTGGGGCTGTACTGCCACAACAAGGATCTGCCCCCTTGCAACTCCCTTGCTGTCCACTCCTAGCACACCAACATCTTATAAACTGAGGTTGCAGATGTTTTTGGCACGCTGCCCAAAAACATCATTGACCCCTGCTGTAGATGAAGAGGAGACATAAAATCTTCATAGAATGAGATCCCCCATTTCTTATGTTCAATTCTTCCTTTTTTGGGAGGAAGGTGGAATAATTCAAAAAAGTAAATGGAATCTGTGGGGTAGACTGGGGAGAATCCTGAATTATGGGCTACATGGTAGGAGCCTTGAAACCCAGGCACTGAACCTGCTCAAAGTACCTGGTATATTACATTAATAAAACTGTGGCCTGCCATTTGAGTCATTCCCATATGTCTTCATTTACCTGCATATTCAGATTATATGTGGCATACAAAACTGCAGGGGAGACATCCACATTGTGAACCAACCTACTGCAAAAACAGAGAAATGGGAACATGCACTAAGTTGGTCCTCATCCCTTGGGTTCAAAGCACCAGAATGCTGATGCAAAGGGCAGGGAATCTAGCCCCACTAGAAATAATGAGTCAGGGCAAAATGGAAGAGGCTGAGAATTATTTCTCCTATTGAGCAGCGAAGAGAGAGTACCCACATCACCTCTTTGAGGTGGTACAACAGAGTTCACTATTATGGCTAAAGAAACTGGGCATACTGCTCAGCACTCTATGAACTGAAACCCCTTCATAACTGCTGCTTTGGCAGTGCATCTCTGCAGATAGTTATGGATGAAAACGTTACGGTAAAGAGTAAAGAGAAATTATATGTATACATATATATATATTCACCTCTTGGATTATAAAGAGGGGTATTTTTCCCCATTAATAAAGAAATCTGTGAGGAAGTAAACACACTTAAAACTCCTTTAAACACCTTGGCTTTCTTATCTCAAGTACATTTTCTTTTAAATGAAAATTTCCTGTTCATGCCAAGTCTACAAAGATAGGAAGGATTCTTATCTGTCCTTTATAGGCTATATCTTTTGGGAACCAATCAGCTTCTCCGCTGAAGCTGAGTGTAGAAGAGGAAAGGAAATGAAACAGCTAAAGAATGAAAGTGAATTGTACTGGAGAAATGAGAGGTAGAGGAGAGGACATGGAAGAAGAAAAATTACACATTTGTAGTAATAAACACATTTATTTAGTAATAATTGACCATTAATTCTAAGAAAATCTACAATAGTAAGATAGAACTATGCTCATTTTTCTCAGAAGGAAATGTGAAGTATCCAGCATCTTGATAAAGATGGGACTATTCAAAATGATCAAAATGGCTGGTGCATGCTACTGATGGAGCAGGACTCATTCATGAATAACTAGGATTCTTGGTGAATTTGCAGGACAAATTACAACCATGCAATATATGTAGCAATCTCTTTGGAAGGTGACAAAGCTTCAGTACACAGGACTATCACACAAAGAGGTTCCATCATTAGCAGCAAGTTTACTTCAAAAATAAGACCTAATCTCTTACAGAGGTACAAGATAAGGGGCAGACTGGCAGATGCATGTGCCTGGGCAAATCTATTTGAGGGACCCAGCATCAAAACTATTTTAGGATCTAGTTTAATAAACCTGAGAGTCAGATTTAACTCTATTGGGACTCCTGGTGTAAGCTCAGTGGAATTACATTTGGGATATTGACTTCATGTATGTTTGACTTCATGTATTTTTTTTAATTATTTTTCTTTGGATATGGCATGGTTATTCTGAATCCTTACCTGCAAAATCAAACTCAACCTTTGCCTTGTATTTTTAGTCTTTCAGCAATATTCACACATACTGCCTGCGTATCTTGTGCTTCATTGACCTTTCCTAGCAACTCATACCTAAAATGTCACAACAAACAAAGCTCACAGGTTCCTTTAGAAGCAAGTCCTGGTCTCTGGAGGGAAAGCTGCCATTTCCTCTTTCCTGTTTTTTCCACCTTCAGTGACAGAGATGCTGCTTTCTCTTTCCCTTGGGTTATGCACTATACCACCATTTTCATCCTCCTGACAAGTTATTTCCCACTGCCCTTCAAGATCCTTGACATCATTTCTGAAACCATTTTATATCATTCTTGTATTAAACAGCCCCAACATGGTGTATACAGCCTTTTGCTTCTCTTTGAATGATGTCAAAAAGAACAATAGAGTTTTTTAAAGAGTTACCCAGTAATCGTATTGTATCTGCAGATAAACACAACTCAACCTGTCAGCCTTTTTCTTCAAACCTCTTGGTGAAATTGAGGTATTTTATGAGTGGGGAAACATGAAAGATAAATACACAATGCCACCAATTGCTAATAGTGACACAAATGTTCTCTTCACACCATTGATCCCTCTTAGTCGTTTGAGCATACCTCTCCTAAGAACAGGAGAAGTCAAGCTCTGCTTCCCTTACATTTAGCTACAATCCCATTCCCTGTAGCAGAGAAAAGAACAAAGATGTTTTCCTGTAATTTTTGCTGGCTGTATTACATGAATTAATCTAGACTTTACCAAATGGTTTGGGTTTTGTCTTACCATAGAAATGCAGACATATTGTTCCCACTGAAGTCTACTTTCATTCAAAGAAAATAAAGGCTAGATTCACTACTGGTGAAAACTGGCACAAATCCATTTTTCACTAATTATGAATAGTGCTCAAGTGTAGCATTAAACTTGAGAGAGGTTCCCCAACCCTCCAAAAGGAGAATTTGACATGCATCCAGAATCCTAATTCTGATGCATTGAGCTTCAGCTGGGGGCAGGATGTTACAGGATGGCTCTGCATCCACATATAGATTAACAGTTAATAGATCGAGTTGCAGCAAATGTAAAATAGATACTGTTGGGTTTTGTAGGACCAACTTTTCCATTACAGATGACTTTCTCCAACAGTGCTTTACATGAGCTATTAGTATAGGGCATGTTTGTTCAAAAGTCATGGCAGGTTCGAGCCTGTATATTTCCTAATCTCCACTGTCCTTATACTGGATAATTATAGTAGCATCTGAGCACCTAGCAGAAGTTCATTAAATTAGCATTGTATGGAATTGGCAAAATTCTCTTTTCCCCCTATGTACCAGTGCATCTCTCACGCTCATAAAAAAAAAATCCTGTTTTCAAATGTACCTTTCTCTTCTTTCAGGTAAAATGGCCTTGTCAGCTGGTAGTGAAAAACCAGAGAAGTTGGGAACAAGGAAAGTCAGCATGGTTGAAAAGCTGTTCTTTATTATAGATAGGAATTTAGGGCCCAAACAAGAACAAATATTAAGAAAAACACATGAGACTAGAGGCACCTGTGCACAGCTAGCATGGCAAATAAGCAAAAATTTCTATTTTCTATTATATTTCTATAAGGAGCCAAGTACAAGTAATGTAGCAACTGCATGACCTCATTGAAAGTAGCTTCACTTCTCATAGCAGAGAGAAAAAAAAAGTCAAAGCAGCTGGAAAATAGTTGTTAAGAAAACTCTAGTGCCAATCAGTGGGAGGAAAACAATATTTTTCCTCCTCATCTACTTATTGTGCATTTGGTTTGTGATTGATTGAGATGCTTTCCATTACTAATTTTCAGCTTTATAGGTACCTTTTTGTCTGTAGCTGTAGAAAACCTTTCTCCTCTGTTTGAATCATTTACTTTCAGCTGCTGCTGAAATTACTTGCTTTGGATTAA
Organism: Caiman crocodilus; assembly: GCA_030014935.1. Taxonomy (NCBI): domain Eukaryota; kingdom Metazoa; phylum Chordata; order Crocodylia; family Alligatoridae; genus Caiman; species Caiman crocodilus. The sequence goes on along the minus strand of JAGPOW010003642.1, from coordinate 72,025,165 downwards.
ACTGATGAAAAGAACCCCAGGCCTTTTTAAAAGAGATCAATAGGGCCTTAGGGCCTCAAAAACCTCAGACTCATTTTGAATCAGTGGGACTATGGTTTTTACATGCTTAAATCACTTTTGAAAATGAGACTTAAGCATGTACATCAAGTAGCAGCAGCTATTTTTATAAACTCTACATTGTGTGAGTGCACGTACATAAGTATGAAGAGGAAAATCAAGGAGCCAAAACTAGCAAGCTAGCTTCTGGTCTCACTGCATAGTATGTGCAGTCATAGTTTAGTGTATATTTTGGATATTGGGGTGGTTAGTTATTTTTTGTTCTTTTTTTATGGGAATAAAATCTATAATATGCAGATGAAAAATGGGGGATGAGGAAACAGTATGGTTAAGAACATGAAGTTACACAACATAGATACAGGACAAGAATATAAAGAATATTTTCACTGAGAAATTAGGCTGGAAGGTACCTATAGTGCTGGGGCAATATCCTGGCTTCCTAGTAGGCAATGACAAAACTTCCAGTCACTTTTGACAATTGGGAGTGGTTTTTAACTCTGTAGCTTTGGAAATTTTGAATGTCCTTCCAAATAAGTGTCATGTGTTTTTTTTCCCTCCAGAAACTCAAGTGTATTTCTAAAGAATTCCCCTGGCAATGTAGGCCATCTTCTGCCAAAGAAGTAAAACTTTACACTTTGGGGACTCTTGACTTATTCATGCTGGACAGCAGAAGTATGAACTGCAATCTTTTTAATATTTCAGGTTTTATGAACTATTTATCGCTATTAGACCTAGGGAAAATACACAGACGAAACAGGTCTGACTTCAGGATTTTTAACTAGGATAGTACTTTGCACACAAATAGCCCACAGCCATCATGCCAGGACATGTGAGTGACTCCAGTAAATTGAACTGACATTAAGAACCACAGCCTTATTTCAAGAACTCATTTTAAGAACATATCTGAAATTAAGCAAGTGCTTAATCTGAAATTAAGTGCTAAGGGTTTTGCTGTATCAAGGCTGTGGCCCCTAATGTCAAGAATAAATAGGAGCAAATTTTGTAACAGTAGCCAAAACTGAATTACATTTAACAATGAAATGGCAAATTACTTCCGAGAGTAAAATGTTAAATCATGAAAAAAGATTTCAATGACATGTTAATTTAGCATAATATCTTGACTGTGGAAGTAATGTTTCTGTTATATTTCAGTTGGCCACACAGCTTCTTCTTTACATGTCAGTACCACTTTTGTACTGCTGTGCAAGACATTTTACCGCAGTAGATAATGCTGTTTTCTTCAGACACCTCTGTTTTGACATCACACTGAATAATTCTTAATGTGATTTACCAGGCAAACAACTTTTCACAGAATTGCACTGTCAAATATCCTTGTATACAATCAAAAAAAAAATATCATTGGAATTCATTCTTCATGAGAAAAAAAATATTGATACACTTGAGACTGGGAAATGTGAAGCAGAATGGTTGCATTTATAGGCAGTGCTGAAGGGTAGAACAGCTACCTCCCATTCAGATTAAATGATAGAAACAGCTATATATTACTTTTAGCAATAGCTTCAACACTTCTGAAGTCACAGATGATTGTGTCAAGGCTATAGTAGGAATTGATTGGTATGCTTTTTCTGGGGTCTAAGGGTGAGGTTACACATTTTCACCTACGCCAGGCTTAAAATGTGAACATCCACAAGTTAAAGCTCATTGACTCATGAGTGTTTCAAAGTTATGCCCCCTCAGACAAGGGTTAACTCTGGGCTGTGCTTCATCATTTGCGTTAGAGAAACTTTAGTTGCTCCACAGAGGTGAAATGAGCAATTTGCTACCTTCCAGGATCCCAGGATGTACTATTCCTAGCCCTCTTCCCCTCCCTTCAAACAGAAATAGAGCCCAGGGCTGCATCCACATAAGCAGGGGCATGCACTTGCTGCAACACAAATAGTAGTGGCACAAATTTGTGTAGTAATTTTGTACCACAGTGCATGCCCCTACCTGTGTGCAGCAGGCAACTCCTGTGCCATGGCCTTGCACTGCCTGTTCCCCCATCTCCATGTTTGTCCTAGGACATGCCACTTTGGTATGCTTTGCACTGCTTTTCATCAAGGGTTTTTGTTTGTTTGTTTGTTTTTTTGCTACTGGGAAATCCTGGTAGCAATTTTTGCTCTGGCGCTGTAAGTTAGCAGCACCATGCGTGAGTTAACATACATATATGCAGTTTGTGGCACCACAAAGAGATTTGCAGTGCCACAAACTACATGTGCCTTTATGCTTGGATCCAGTCCAGGTGTCCTGGCTCCTAGCTCTATCCAAGTCAGAGCTGTGCAGGCAAGAAATATTAACCCTTGATATGTGGCCGCTCACAGTACATTTTAGCTTTAATACTGCTTAACATTTCTCAGATTTAATATGTTCTAAATGTAACTAGTAACTTCACCTTAAATGCAAGTGTTGGCATTGTTTGGTGGAGGTATATTTCAGAAGCATTCAGTGAAGGCATCAGGAATGCCAAGGAAATAGCACATGAGTACGAATATGGAAAAGCCAAGAGGAAGAGCTTTTTGGACAGAGTACTGTCTGAAAAGAGGCCTAGAAATGAAAGTAAAAAAATGCCTCCCGTTCTTTGATTTCTTATATGTTCAAGGAAACTGCACATACTTTTCTTTTCACTAATAAAAACAACCCAAAATAAGCTTGATTAAAGAAAGCCTGTTTCAGGAGGGACAACATCACTTGCTCTTTTTTTGTTTTGGCTTTAAAGTCGAATAAGAAAGTTACACTTTAAACCTTGAAATGATGCCAAATCTATTTGCCCGAGCTTAAAAACACTGACATTCATCTGGGACTAGATTGTGATTCGTTTTACTCTTATAACCAAGTTGAGGGACGGGGGTGGAATCTCAGTGAGACTGATGTGCAAGTAAAGACTGACCTCCTTGTATTGTCTATATGAAGACCAAGCTGAACAGCAGCCCCTGGGCTTGGAGGAAATGTATGGGCAACTGAGTTGCTCTGTGAACAGTTTGGAAAACACGGGAAAGGGAGCAACATGGTTCTCCCTCTACATTTTCTAGCAGAGCATATTGTCTGTGGTGGGAAGTGTGTTGCAACCCATAAGTTGGAACTATAAATTGCTTTCCTTCTACAAATGTGTGGCTCTGGGAGACACTTTTTTTAGACAGAAAGCATTGATTTAGGCCTCCCTGAGGCAGTGCAATTCCGTTTTGTCTCTTACAACAGGCTAAGCCTAGGGGCACAATTTTGTCATATCATCTTGTCAGAGCAATGAATGGGAGGACGTAAGATTAAAGCACTACAGTGCTTGTTAATGCAAAACTCAAAGTATGAAAGAAAATATTTTTCTTTTAAGATTCATTTACTATAGTTATAAAACCATTCAAGATGCCTGAGAGACAGATCAGCTAAATATTTTTACTATGTCAGGAAAAGAGGGTTGTGTGACAAAGTGACACCTCCATTACTGGATGTTAGAGACCTATACAGGGATGTGCTGGCAATATTTTTGAAAGGAACTCTCAACTTATGTTCTGTATTAGCCTGCGATAAATTCTAGCTTGCTAAACACCCATGTATGGTTCACAGTGTTGTGGAGAGACTAGAAAAAACATGGTTTTTAGCCTTTAAACAAAAGTATTTTCCCACAGCCAAAGCAAAAGACAAGAGAGTTTAATGAAGTTTCTGTGGAAAAAAAAAATACTTTGCTACTGAAAAACACAACAGAACAAAACATACCAAGCACTTGGTAGCACAAAATTCAGCTGGCATAATTACAAAAGCAGAACAGAAGTAAAGTGTCTTGTAGGTGGTTCCAAGTATACCATAACCCAGGAGCCTAAATCCCTGCCATTTGGCTTAATTTGGTTTGTTCCAAAGAGAAAGGTGGAAATCAAAAGACCTCTTTAGTACTTTTATGAACCCTAGGGATCAGTCCTCTCAGATAGAAATAATTGTAATAACAAGCAGACATGGGTGAATTCCTCCAGAAATGAGGGAAATCACCCAATCCTCATTTCAGTTAAGTCATAGAATTTTATACAAAGGGCTCCTGGCCCACCTGCAAGGCCCCTTTTCAGCACCTTATGTTATTTGCATGGCAGCAGGGCCACTCAGTTACTATGGGATATTTTTATTCTTTACAGAGATGTACCTTTCCAGGTTTTTAAACCTTTTTAAAATTTAAAAGAAAAAAAACCTTGAGGGCTGTTTTCTTTTTTTTTCCCCCAACAATTGCTGTGTAGTTATGAATGGGGAAATAAGCTAAACCTGCTGTGTTAATTAGTTTAATTGATGGAGTCTGGGGCGTGTAGATTTTCTCAAGTATGTCTAAAGAAAGAAGGTGAATGGAGAAAGAAGTCTCACAATGAAGAACGTAGGTTGAGTCAAGAGAGTAGGATTCTGTTCTCAACTCTTCTGCAGTATGACATTGACTGAATCATTTTGTCTCTTGCAGTCTAAAGTTTCTCATTTTTAGCATAGGGTTAGTGACAGTTAGCATCCCTGTAAAATGCTCTCAGATCTATCAATGGTGTATAAAAGCCAGGTAGCATTGTTAGTAGTATGTCTTTTAATAAACTGGAGCTTTACTTAATTTCTCTTGGAATTTTTTTTAAAGAATCAAAGATATGGGAAAACTCAAGTTGTTATATATTTAATATCTTCATGCAATCTTATTGATTTTTTTAAGACTGAACTTTTTATTGAATCAGTGGTGATTTGGGATTTATTTTTAACAGTAGTTGTACAACATAGTCTAAATGTAACTAAGCAAATATTCTACACATGAGAGTATATACACTAAAACCAATTCAAAATATCTTAAAAAATATTTGACATCATTTCAGCATCTCCACTCTAAATTAAACTAAACATTATTCTGAGTTGTCTGTATGCGTTTGTATGCATATATGTACACTGCCCTGGAAAGGAACTGCCTACACATCGCTGTTTGGTGATCTGCTACAGCGCTATGCTTTAGTAATTCCTTGTGAAAGTACTAAAGCATGGCACAGTAACTGCCTGTACTGCACCGTGTGCATGGCATGGTTAGACTTTGCAGCTATGGTGCCATAGCAGCACGCTATAATGGGGGATCACACCACCATGGAAACATAGCTGTCCATCACACGCAGACACACATGACTGTTACATCACCATAGCACACCATACGGCAACATGTAGATGTGCCGTGTTTACAAGATGTTTCTGCTGAGGCATAATTCCTCCAGGATTCCCCTTTCCTGCCCAGCAGAGAGAATTCTGTATCCATCTTTTCCAAGATGTTGCATTCAGTTCCTCATGTCCAGGCAATTCAGACGGAGGTATTTGGAGCAGGCAGACAATACTCTGCCTTTTCCTCAGATTTCTCTACCCCTTCCTCTCATTCTTCTTACTCACTCCCTTGCTCAGTGGTCTGGATAAAGCTTCTAGGAAGCTGCAACAGATTGTTTTCTGTCAACAGCTTTGTCTGGACTCAATATCGGAGAAAACAGTCCACAGCTTTATGGAAGAACTTTATTTCCCTGTTTAAAATCAAAGCTAAATAGTGTCTCTGAGGATAGGACTGCGGGCTACTTCAAGGTAAATTTGCCACTTGTGCCCTATTTGATGAGGCTGAATATGAGTGGGATGGAAATTTCCTGCTCCACCCTCCCCTCCCCCTCTTCCTCCACCCCCCTGAAATCACAAACTGTTTCAGAACTATTGAAAAAGACATTTCTTCCACCCCCCCAACAAAAAAATATAATAGATCCAACAAATGATTTAACAATGTATACTTTAACACATGCACAGACATACACACAAGCAGTAACTTCAAAATAACTCTTTATGATTCTAGCTTCTGGCGCTTTCTGATAAAAAAAAATTCAATCCACTCCATTATTAAATGGCTACAGTTCCACCTCCCTTTCTACTTATTGGTTAAACTTTTTAAAAATTTCCATATTTAAAGTAATTACAAAATATTCCATATGCTTTACTTTTCACAATTAAGTATGATCTACAGAATTAGGTTAGGGACATGGACCAAAATACCAGTTTATAATTTCTTTCAAGAGCCCTACCAGCCAATCTTCTCTTACGTTATTGTAGTACCTTAGTAATGGAACAGGACTGTGCTATTGCAAGTATGTATTAAGGGAAAGGAAATAAATAAATCTTTGGGGCACATTTACACATCTCCCTATGGCAATGTAGCAATCACATGGGTCTACACATGATTGCCAGCTATGTCACCGTAGCAGCACACTCCCCAAAGGAGGTACTATTTCACAGTGCCATAGCAATGGCGCCATACAGCAATGTGTAAATGAGCCCCTTGCTATAAAAAAGCTTATAATCTAAATATAAAAACAAGAGGTAAGAGATAGAGAGAATGGGGAGTTCAAGGAAACAATGACAACATACTGGTCAGCAGGATAGACTGTAGTTTAAGTGCAAAAATGAATTAAGTATTGTCAAAATGTTTTTAGCCTCCATAGCAATGGAGAATTGGAAGAGGTAGCATGGTAGTTGTTTATGGGGAGCTCCTTACAAGTGTGAGGGATAGCATGTGATGGGATGCTTCTTCAGTAATGTAACAAATGTGCAACTGAAGCTGGCATTTCAATAATGAGAGATGATAGGTGCGGCAGAAAGATCCTGTCAAGTGCCTTGAAAGCGCAAGTGAAGAGCTTGCATGAGAGCTGATAGAAAGAAAGTTGCCGGTGGAGAAATGCTAAGGAGCAATGACATGGTCCATGGGGTTGGCTAGTATAACAATTTTTACATCAGTGTGGATATGAGAGGAAAAAGACTGCCTTGATCAAGGCCAGGATATTGGAGAAATCACAGCATGAGATGATTAAAGCCTGGATAAGCATATGGTGAAGTCTGGCAATTTTTGAGAGTTAGCAAGTCTTGTAAAGAAATCAATCATGTTACTTCGCAAACTCTGAATAGAACAATGAAAGAAATGGGATTAGTCATAGTGATAAAGCACTTGTATTTTACCTTTGTGCAATCCAAGTGAGGGATTGATAAGAGAGGTTGGATTCCATTCTCTAAAGGGATTCAGTCTGTCAGGTTCATTACTATTGCATATTCATTGCCACAACTTTGTTTGCAACATTCTGCACATTTGGGCAGAGGCATAACAAGTCATTTGACACCTGGGTCAGCAACAGCTTCTGGGTGCTGGTGCCCATGGTGCAGGCAGCCAGCAGTAATGCCAGCTGTTATTTTTTTCATGCCCTCACTAAATCAGCACTAGGACTGCTGCCCCAGTTGCCCCACCTTCATTGCACTATGACTTTTCAGCAAAAAGAGCTAACAGAATATTGTAGAGAAAAATCTGTTCTGGTTGCTTCATGGGGAGAAGGACAAGATGAAAAGGGTTGCTAAAGGACAAAATAAATGAAGGTAGATGATAAGTCCTTGAGTCTGTGTGAGATCTCAAAGTTAAACTACTGGTTGAAGGGGAGAGACTAAAAGAGAAAACTAATAAGAGAGTGTTTCACAGAGTGATTTTAGGAGGCTTAACAGGAAGGATAACCAGTGCTGAGGAGAGGGACATCACTCATAGAAATAGGCTAGATGGTAGCTTGAGGACAGAGGTAAAACCTTTATGAAATCTAATGATGTGTAAATACCACCTGCATTAATTATGCTGCACTATTGAATGTTTAAAATCTAAAGCCTCCAGGTAGAATAATTAATCTGTCCTTGTGATTGCCTTAGATGGGCGGGAGAGATGGTGTTTTTGAAAGTACAGATTGGAATTTCAAAAGACAGACAGTGCAGGTTTACTGTAATGGAAGCCTTGAACTGGAGAGAAGATGATTCTCCAGGGAAAATGTACATTATTTGACACTAGAATATCAGGGAGAGAGCATGCCAGCTTAATGCAAAAGGGCTGTATTTTATAAGCTTTATGTCTTTAAGTTAAAACAAGATAGTTCATTGCTGATAGTGATTTGACAATCTGAGTACAAGGCATTAAAACAAACAACCAAACAGAAATAATCTTAACATTCTTAAATGGATCCAAGAGAAGCATTACTATTAAATATATTTAGAGATAATGGTGAATCATACATGATAATTCAAGCTTTAACGCCAATATACAATACATGCTGCTTTTTAAATAAGTGCCTGATCTCCCCAAATGCACAATTTGTGGGAAAAAGTATTTAAGCTATTTGTGGGAAAATTCTCATTCGGCTACTTGTTTACAGTCTATTTTCCTGTCCTGCATTTTTAGAAAATCAAGGCTAGTTGCCTTAGAAACAGATAAGCTATTAGAAGGAATTAATAATGCCATAGGGAATCTAAGGAAAAATTCACTCCAGTATTCAGAACTGCATATAAATACTTTATAACGAGAGATGTTATGGTTGCCATAGTCATAACTGATTGATTAGCCCTGCCAAAAGGTGTCATTTCTTCAAAGCAATGACATTTTCTCTTTGGGTTTTAAACATGATGATAAAAAATGACTTTGCTTTAAAAGAAAAAATATACATTAGGCCTAACTGATCACTCATTGATTTATTGCACACAGTTTTTTGTTTACAGAACTAGATTCATAGGGAATGTATACATAGAAATATCGTGAAATAGAAGCACATAGAAATATTTAATTTTCCCCAGATTTGTACATTTCAGATGTATTATAGATGAAAACAAGAAAAATAAAGCTATCCTCCCCTTCCTCTGATCTTGTGTAACTATTATAGATGGAGATCTTTGTTGCTGTTTAGACTTTGTAGCATGCCTTGAAGGTCAACAAATACTGGTTCCTTTCAACCAATGAGGGAAAGAAGTGGCAGAATAAAGGACCCCCTCTGTGAAACTGTCTTAGTACAATAGCTTTTGCTCAAGCAACCTGTATACACTGTAATACAGTGTTCTGTGCATAATATCATTTTATGGAAGAAGACATACATTATGTTTCTTTCATTCACAGGTGAAATAGCTCAGGTTAAGTACTTCTCACATAAAACAGATTTCTTTGCAGCCTTTCTGAAAAGAAGAGCACAGAACTTGTATTTGTTTTTTAACATTGAAATGTGAATTGAATGAATTAAAAATTAAATATTGATCCACTGCAAGAATAGATAGTGATGAACAATGAAAGCTTGCTACAGGTAACACGCTGCCAGAGAAACTTTTAAACAGGTTAAAGCAATTCATTTCATGACAGAGCAAGAATGTAGGATATCAGGCCTATCTCATCATGTGCAGAAAAATGGACATGAAGGTCAGACCAACAGGCATCAATTTATTAAAAGAGTTGTGTTATCTACATTTAGGGATACTGTATAGCAATAGCTGGGCACTTAGGTCTGTCAAGGGAAAGCATCTCGTTCATTATCTTGTTGGGAAAACAAATAAATAAAAATTATAAAATATTTTATTTCTAGAGATACATTTTTATTTCAATTAATGGTAAACTTGTATGAGGGCCTGACTTTATTAATACTGTATGAATTTGTTGTATGCTAATCTTACCCACGCCACCTGATACATAGTTATTTGAAAGCTACTATCAAGTATAGCAGATTTTCATCAGTTCTACAGCACAGAAGCGGATACAATGCCAATCCAAAACCTGCTAAGTCTGTGGAAGGGTTTAGATTCTGTCATTGGGCTTCAGATTTGGGAATAATGAAAGGAGGTGGTAAACCAGAGACAGCTTTAAAATATATTATACACATGCACACGTCCCTCATCGCTGTCCTTCAGACTCTAATGCCATCCTTAGCATATTATAACACAGCTATATTTAGCACACAGAACACCCGAAGGGACTCTATATAGAACTGCTACAGAATTGCCTTCATACTGGCATTTCACCCGGCTATCCACAGAAATATTACATTATTCTCTGAAGGCACAAATTTATGACAGAAATGAAACACTAAATAATTTGGAAAACTCCAATAATGCATACTCTTCAATAGCAGTAAAATATGTTTTGATGCTGCAATGACTGCAAACCACTCTTTACATTTGGGGACTGCGTTTCCTAGAGGTATGGCATAGAACTCAGAGGTATTGCATACACTGGAGGAAGGGAAATTCTGTACTCATGCAAGTCTGTAATTGCTAACATGGTGTCAAATACAATACATTGTTTAAAGCTGATATGATAGGGATTTAAGATTAAAATACAGTATTTATGGCACCAGCCTGAGGGACAAGTCAAAGTACATAAGCTTTTGTTTATGCAGGAAATTTTTCCAGAACAATATCCAGAGCCATATTTACATGAAAGAATTTCAATTCAAACAACTAGCTAGTTTTATAAGCCAGTCTGAAAAGAGAGCTGGGATGATATTTTTTTTACCTGAATTATTTACTTGCTGAAAAATATGGTTTGGGTTGACCTGAAACTATTTGTAAATTTGCAGAATAATTTCCTCTGAATCTCTTTTTTGCTGGTGTGTCTGGATTCACAAGACCCAGAAGGGTTAGAAAGAACCACCTCCTCTTGTACACAGTGGCCATATTCAGACGAGCACAGCTGTGCAGTATATGGCCCTGCAGCCACATCTGTGGCACCACATACCTTACATTCAGCTGTTTTCCATGCTGCAGTGGAGCAGAGGGGTTGACTCCTAGAGATCCAGGCATGAAGCCCCCCCCTTCCCCCCCCACAGCAAAACAAATAAAAATAAAAATAAATGGGGGCAGCATGCACTGCTCAAAGCCAGGAGTCTGGCTGGCTGGAACCCACACTCTAGCTACTGGCCAGGCTCCAAGTGGTAGGATCACTGCTACTGTGGCCCTAGAAGGTCCCCAGAACCCTGGGTAGGGCTGCTGGGGCCAGCCCAGTGCTGTCCCCAGCCTTCCCTACCCCACCGGGGGTAACCTGCTGCATGCCAGAGGGCACATGGCACAGGTGTTCCCTGAGGACAACTAGCAAACAGTTAGCACAAGTATTCCACTGCTAGTTGTCCCTGGGGAACCAAATGTCCATGGTCATATAGACAAGGCCACTGTGCTCAATGGTAGGACACTCATGAATAAGGAGATCTCTTTCTGCTTCAAGGGATTTGAATCTATATATCTTGCTATGGCCACTGATAGACTTTAAATGAAAGATGTGATAGGACCTGATGAATGTTCCCAACAACTGTGCTTCCTGCCATGCCACATGTGCATGGAAGGTGTTGTGATTGTGGAATCGAGCATTAGATCCCCTTGCACCATGTTGCCAGTGCAGTGGGCTTATTTCTGAATCAACTTTGCAACTTTGTCCTCATTTTATTGTGCCATTAATTGAATGAACATATGGCTAAATCACTATTTAAAATGTGTTAATCTTAAACAGTTAATCTTGTTTCAGGTGTAATGTTTGTCAGAGACCTAAGGACAGGGAGGGGCAGAGATAGCTATTAGGCTGTAATTATCCAGCAGGATAAATGAAGGAGCACCATTTTTGGATATCATTTGTCCCTGATGGTTTGGACACTTTCCTAAGAAGTGACGACATCTTGGTTCTGATTCCTACTCATTACCCTGCCTGGTGGGTTGACCAAAGCTAAATGCTCAGTAAATTAAACTAGCTGTCATTACAGGTAGGAATGCAGACACTTTAGTTTTTATATCCTTTTATTGCTGAGTGAACTTTAGCCACTTACTCAGATAAGCTATTTCTATCAGTTGCAAACTGGATTTTGGAACGACAGGAATGATATTGATTGTCCCCTTTACTTGTGTGGATGAAAGGGAGTAAAACCTAGCTCTCATGTTTACAACTTGGGAGCTGTTTTTACTCCTCCTATTCTCCATCCATGACCATTCTTTTTAATTTGGGGGGATGGGAAGGAAAGAGGGGAGGAAATCCTCAGAATACCAAACACTCTACTAAATTCCAATTTTACCTTTTTTTTCCTACAGCTGGCTCTGTACCATAAGCCAAGTAAAGTGGATAGAGAAATTTTTTCCTTGTTATGTATTCTGTGCCTACAATATCCTCCCTGGTCATGTGCAGCATGCCAGTAGGCTTCTTCAAGAATAGCATAGAGCAACGTTGCACCCAAACTGTCAAAATATCATTCATGTTTTTCAAAAATTAATTCCAGCTCTTGCAGTTTCAGACAAAAAAAATTGGCTATAATGTTAGCAAAACTACATGTTTTAAATGAATATTTAAAAAATAACTTAAAGCAGTTTTGAATGCATGTTACCTACTGAGACACAGGAGGGTTTTTTTGCTGTGCTTTGTTTTGTTTTGTTTTAAGTAATAAATAGAGGGAATGTAGAGTTAAGTTTGCACTCTTTAAACCAAATAACCTAATTATCTGACATCTTTATCTGGACACCAGGCTCCCTACCTGTAGCAAGATTCAGGTTCCATAGCACCCCCTTGGTGACCATGCTACCCTTGCCCCAGCTCAAGCTCTTTTCACTTCCTGCCACACCTTGATGTGTTTGTTTAATGAAACAGAGGCTGCCTAAGGGGTCCTAGTGCAAGCCCCAGTTCTTTTAGCCACCAGCAGGTCCCTCCTATACCTCACCAGTCCCAGTTCTGCTCTTAAGCTGAGTGGGCACTCTTGGCCCGTTCACAGCACAGGGCACTTGTAGCCTTAAGGGCTATTAATGTGGCTTTGATTCCCCTTACACCATTCCCATGCCATGCAGATGTTACTGTACAATAATTCCCTTGTTGGGGTCTCACCCTTCTGGGCCTCTGATTCTTTTCTTTTGCTGGGCCCTCTAGCTCCAGTCCAGTATGCCAGACTGAGTTTCTGGGTAACATCTCATCTCTCTTTTTTAGACTCTGAGCTCCCTGGCCCTGATATCAGTCCTTCTTGGACACCCTTGGTCCTGTCCTTGCCCTGTTCTAGGTGCTGAGCCTGCTCTGGCTCTCTCTGCCTGGGCCCTTAGCTCCTGCTCTGGGCACTGAGCATCTTTTGGCTCTCTTGGCTGCTGCCTGCTTTTGGGCCAAATCTTACATTGTATCTTGGGCCACTAGCCCTTGTGGGAATCAGGACACCCATTTGCCCTTAGGCATTACTGGGACTTCCTTCTACCCATGATAGTAGTCCTAAACCCAAATCCAAATCACCAGATTAAACTGTAACAAAGGAATAAGCACACTGGCTATATAATATATACTGGCTATATATAAATATATATATATATATATATATATATATAGTATCAGATCAGCCATGCTTCCCTTGGCCCTTGATTATATTCCCCTAATAGGAAGCCTTCAGTACTTGAGTTGCATCCTCAGGGGATTTTAGAGTCAGCCAAACCCTTTCCTACCATCGGTGACCAGGAGTTTCTTACTCTGCAACTTCCTGGGCCATCCTTCCTAATCTGGCCCAGGCCCTATGCTTATATGCAGCCTAAGCCCTGCCCCTTCTGGTTAGGTGGTACTACAGCTGAGCGGGGTGGGGGTTGTTAGGGCCTCAGGCTGATTGCCATATCTGCTTATAACTGATGGTCTAGCAGCCTCCCAGTTGCATGAGCTAGGCTCTGCCCTATTTCGTTAGCTGCCTATTCCCTTGCAACCAAAATCCCCACCAGGCAGAGAGGTCTTTTAATTGGCTGTAAGCACACCCCTTCCCCCTAATGAGTAAGCTCTCTGCCTAGGCAGCCATGTTTCTTTGCTACCTTTTTACTTGTGGCTAGTCCCTGTTCAGCTGTCTGGGCTCTGACTGCTGCCTTTTCTCTCATTAAAGTAACAGGAGGCCATGCATCCCTCTTATACTACCATCTTCCCTCCTTTGACTGAAGGAGGAATCCCTGGAATTTGTGCTACAAGTGCAAAACATGGTGACTTCTTTAATCCTAGAGTTTTCCCCCATGCGTTTTACCACCACTGACTGGTGGAGGGGCCCCATTTCTTGCTACCTGCCACCTGTGCTCACTGCTTGCACCTGAAACTGCAGTTGCAGTTTTCACCTCCCAGCCCTCAGGCACAGGTGGTGAGCAGTGACTGGTGGGGACCCTCTGTCAGTCAGTAGCAGAGGAGCACATGGGAGAAACTCCAAGATTAATGAAGCTGCTGCATTGCACTTCTGGAGCAAATCAGGAAATCCCTAACTCCTAATCACTTATTTTAATGTATCTGTCTAAACCTTTATGTGCCTCGTTGTTACCACATTAATCTTTGTTCCACTGATATTAGAGTAGTAATACCATGAGCTGGGCATGGAAGTTGTGGAAGTATATTAGCTTTCTATTTAATGGTAGTAGGGCAATTAAATGCTGAGTACATTTAAGGGTTGAGGCAGCAATGATTTTAGGTGCTGCAAAGCATGGCATTGCAAAGCAGAACTTTTAGATGATGCAGTACCAGAGAAGAATCCAGCATCCTGACTTCTATGGGACTCTGCCTATGTTTTTCATAAAACACATGGATGCCTTAATTTAGGATTAAAAGAAACCTCAGTGTGTTATGGGAGCCTCCTATAACAAGTCAACAGAGAATACTGGAGATGTGCTATGTAACTTAAATTCTGTTCTTCTCTGGATCTTAGACACCTTGCTCAATGCTTCTGCTGTCTTCCACTTCAGATTCATAGCCCCAAACCCCCTTTTGAAGGGATTTATTAAATGCTTTCTTTAAAAATCAATTAGAGGCGATTCCTTTCTTTACAAAAAGGCAATCAGAGCTATTATGCTCACTGGCTTGCTAGGAGACTTCCAACTGACCAGACTCTAGGGTTAGGAGTATAGGCAGGCATGCTCAACTTTTCTGGTGAAGCTATTCCCTTTTGAAAAGAAAATCTCAATATTAATTGACCCAGAAAACAAGAAAGACTGATTCTCTAGCCTAGTAGAGGCTGCATTTTGGTTCCTAATCTCCTGAGGATTGTTTATGCATTTTATCTAAAGACTGAAAACAGTGCAATATGAATGCATAAACAGTCACTTGAGCAGAGACCAGACCTTTGCCTTCTTCACCCTCTGCTCCCATCTCAGGTGAGCAGGAGCATATACAGGATTTCCCAAAGTTGGGTGCAGGGGAAGCAGCCCATACTTCAGGGTTGGCTGCACCCCACTGTTCCCAGTCTCCTTCTCCCCAACTGATGATGTCCACAATGGAGTCTCTGGGAACTTTTTAATGTTCCTAAAGCAGGTGAAAATCCTCCCTTCCTTCTCCTTGCTGCTTAGAGGCACATCCCCTCCTCTCCATAGTGCCTCTTCCCAACCTTTTGCCACTGCTGGTTTCCCCACTGTCCCAGGGGGCCAGCCAGGCTGTGTGGGGGCTTGACTCAGCTGGAGATGGACACCAGACAGCAACAGTAGAAGTGGGCAGGGGTTCTCCCTCCCCATGCCTGCTTCACAGGACTGGGTTGGTAGGAAAAAATTTCTGCTTCACTGCCATTGCTGTTGTCCCCATTCCCAATTAAGCCTAGGCCCTGTGCAGCCTGGCTGGGTGGTCAAAGCAGCTATGGATCTCCCTCCCCTGCCAGCAGGGAGAGCAAGAATAACAAGCAGGAGAGGGGTGGAGGGGAGGGGACATGTCTGTGAGCATCTAGAAGTGATTGGGGGGGGTCACCTGATTTAGAGACTTTAAAAAGTCCTTGGAGACTCCTGCTGTGCATTCCAATCTAAAAGGGGGGGATGGGGGCAGCAACTGTACCTTTGCACCCTCTCTGGATCCACCCCTGCAGCTGAGTGCTTTAACTGTTGGGAAGATGTCATGCTAACTCTTGCTTGTTCTCTCCCTCTGTCTCTTTCTCTCTCTCTCACCCATTCCTGGACAAGCTCAGGAGATTTTTTTTTCCTTCTTTTTTTCTGCTGTTTTCTCTCTTGCCTTCCTAACATCTGGGTCATTCTCACCTGCTGTTCCATGGGAACTTTTGAAGAGTGAAGACTCTCCCATCCTCCAACCATGAGCCCTAGTCTTTTCTAAATTAAGTAATTCCAGTTCCTCCAGCCTTTCTTCATATGTCCCATTTTCTAGACAAAAAAGGAGGAAAAATGTGATAAAGAACTTAAAATGTATAGAACAATGTAGGTCACAAGAAGACTGAATTCCATTCTAGATACAATGTGGAGGTTTTTTGAGTACTTAAAAAAAGAATAATATGGTTGACAAGGCACATGATTTTTTTCACTACCGTTTTGGATGGATTGGGGAACAATAAAGTGAGCATTAGGAAAGACAGACAGGAGGACAGTAATGCTTCCCTCACTTATAGGTGCATAAATTGATGCTGGATAAATTAGAGTTATAGAAACTTTGAGAAAGTTGAATGTTAAATTAATTCAGTGAAACATTATTATTATTATTATTATGATATGATTAGTTTGGTCATTTTCAGGTGTTAAGAACAGCATGGAGGACAATCACAGGATGTAAGGGCACTATCAGGAGTGGCAATTACATTTAATCCCTCTGTTTACAAAGCCAAAAATATCACAAACAACAATGTATAGACTCCTTACTTGTTCTTGGATATTCAGTTACTTAGTGAAAGCTAACCATTAGACCAGCTATGTCCAAGTATATCACAAAGGGTGAAAGAGGTTGAGGTTTACACAGTGATGGAAGTGCTCAGAAGCAATTTCACTTCTAATTTTTTTTTTCGGATTTTGATGGTTTTTTGTTTGTTTTTGCTTGCTTTAAACAAGGGTCTTATCTTTTGTGGAAAGAATCAAGAGGCTATCATTATCTTATCCTCAAATGAGAAATGAGTTTCCAGTGCTTTTAGAAAAGCTAATTATAGAAGAGGTTACTTTCATTCACTCAAATAGGAGATCTCTGGAAGAATCAGTTAGGCGGATGTAATGCAGCCCTAACAGCTAAATAATACCGTGCAGAAAAGCAACAACTAAATTCTATTTTATGCTTTCATTTTAATTCAGATAAAAAGCTCAATCTTCTTGAATAACACTGTCTAGTAGGTATAAAGCCTATAGATCTTATATACATATAGATTTTAGAGAAAATGGATTTATACAATAGATCTACTGTTAAAGAATGCCTCTTCTCAGAAAATGCATTGAAAGAGCTTTCTAATCTGCAAACTGAATCACTGACACTTAGGATGAAACTATACTTTGAGTCACTTCCAGTTTAAGGGTACATACAAACAATATTCTGACAGTTTTCAAGCCTGTCAGATGTTGAACTGCTCCAGAGAGAATCTGTCAAAGTAGTCAGATTGTTAAGTGTAATGTGTCTATTTTCTCTTAAATGAAAAGTGATCATCTACAGTATAGACCCACAGATACAGTCCTATTTCCATTTTAATTGGTCTTCCTATGTCACAGAACCTTAGAAGCAATTCCAGATGAAAGTTTATTGAATTACCGTGACTTTTAAAATCTGCTTTTTGTTCCTGGAATGTTTCAGAAATAGCTTATCTGAGATACTTAACTAGTACACAATCCAGTTCTGCCTAATATTAAATTACTGTACTTTACTCTTTTGTCAGGGATTAGAAGAAATTAAAACTTACAGCTAATTGTACCATTCTGAGCTGAAATTGTTAGCCAGCGTCTAAAAGATGCAGAGGTAAAAGTTCCACTTAAAGGGTTGAGCTGTAATGCAGGAAGTGGGAGAACCAGATATCAAAAAAGTGCTTTAACTTCCAAATCATAGATACGATGGGTGAGGTTTCTCTAATCCTCTTGCTGCAGCTGGGCCAGTGCGTAGTTGAAAGTGCAAAAGTTGTGGGTTGAAGTTGTGGGCAAGTGCCCATCCTAGGGGTGGTTGTGATGCCCCCCGGTGGCTACTTGGCCCTTGCTAACCTGGTTCCCCTTGGATCCCTTTCCCATTTATTCACCTACCATGCCTTGATGTTATTAATTTACTAACAAAGGGGGGCTGCCCCAGGGGTTCCCAAGCCTGGGCTTACAACCACAGATGCCCATGGTCATTGCCTTAAGGGCTAGTTTTGTGGGCTCTATCCTCCCCAATACCCACTCCCAAGCCTCACAGATGATCTGCTAATATACACCCATCATAGGCTCTAGGCTCCCAGCCCCAGTCCTTTCCACTACTGCAGGGGCAGGCAAAGTCCGGCCCATGGGTGGGATGCAGCCCATGGGTAGGATCCGGCCAGCGGTGGACTCCATTTCCCAGCAACCCCTGCCTGTGTGGCTAGGGCTGGTTTCCATGGAGATGCTCGAAGCAGCCATGCTGTGATAGCAGGGGGCTGGGGTTTCCATGAAGACTGGACCCAGCAGTTCTGGAAGGGCATGCAGCAGGATAGGGAGCTGCTCCAGGGTTGCTGGGATCTTGCAGAAGTGATAGCATGGTCTGGAGCCAGGGCAGAGCCATGATTGGCAGACTGCATACTCCAGGCACAGGTAAGTGGGCAGTGGATTGTGGCTCTGCCTCAACTCGAGACCACAGTGTCATCGCTTCAAGGAGTCGGGTCTCAGCTGTGGTCTGCTGCCTGCACAAACCTGCTTGGAACATGCAGGATACAGATCACCAGGAGCTGGGGCTGGACAGGGAAGCTATCGGAGTGCTTGGGGGATGCGGGCTGGTGGCAGAGCCTCCCATGCAGCATGGGGCAGTGAGGATTGCCCTCCACTGGTGAGTGTGGGGTTTATTTTTTTAAAGAGCTGGGATGTTGGGGCCAGATGGGGCAGCCATTGAAGGGGCTGGGAGAGTTGGCGGGGGTTTATGGGTACTCAGAGGGGCTGGGGCCTGGTGGGACTCCTACCGTGGTCCCTTCCTGATCTCCAACCACCCCACGCCCTCTACTTACTGGTATGTATCACAACCCAAATCAAGTGGCTGGCCGAGACAGTATGGAGTCAGGGCCTAGCTCCCTGCAACAGCAAGCGGGGACTGCCCAAACCTCTGAAGCTCTCCGAATCTTTTTTGAATTGGAGAGCTGTGAATTGATTTGGACCTTTTATTGGTCTCCTAATTCGATTTGGATTCAGAGATTTGGCCACTGAATTGGGCCAAATCTTCTCCAGATTGAATCAGCGCATGAAGCTTTGCACAGCCCTAGCAATTGCCTCTAGATACATGACTATGCAAACACACATAAATCAGGACAAAAATATTTTTTACATAAAATTAAAATAAATTATAATCAGTGTTTGATTTATTTTTTAAGTATATAATTTGGGGTTTTTTTCCTGTTTCAAGATGGCAACCCCCCCAAGGAATATTTATGGGGTAAGGGGAAGGACTTCTGGTGGCAAAGATAACGGTTTAGGAGGCAGGGCTTTTGGTACTAAGATGGCAACCAGGGGGAAGGGCACCTGTTAAGGAGTGGGGCTACCCTTGCAGCCCTTTGCAGCTCACCAAAACTCATTAAGCAGCCCTCCAGCTGAAATAATTGCCAACCCAGATAGACATGCTCCCCTGGGATGGGGGAGGGGTAGGTCTGTTCTCAGATCTCTTTATGCATTTTATGTTAGACAGAGTGCATCCCCCATGAGTGGAAACATGCATTTCCCAGGGATAAATGACAGTGACACTTGTTTGTGTCCCTGCTAATTGTCCCCAGGGAACGCCCCTGCACATGTGCTCTTGTGCATGTAATGTTGCCCTGAGGGGGGGAAGGAGGCTGGGACCAGGAACTGGGCTGGCCCCAGCAGCCTTACCTGGGGTCCTGGGAGCCTCCTGGAGCTAAAATGTGTGTAGGCTGAACAGCAGCTGGAGTGTGGCTCTGCTTGGCAAGGCTCCAGTTTCAGCCTACTACCATGTGTATCACTCTGCTTCTTTCTGGCATGGGTTTTTTTAACACTGGGACCCTGGTGTCAAAAAACCCCACCACACTGCAAACAGCAGCACAGTACATGTGAAATGCATGTGGTTTGCAGCACTGCAGATGAGTCTGAATCTCTACAAACTGCATGTGCTCCGTCTTCTGGACATACTCACAAGGTGTGTGTACACATGCAGGCACATTTGCTTGCAGCAGCTCAATAGCAACAGCACAAATTTGTGCCAGGGATTTTTGCCTCAGCACATGGGCCTGGACATGCACTCTGGTGTGGTGCAAGTTGTGCCACTTGGGGCAAAATGACCCTGCTCAGGGCTACTTGCTCCCAGGAGCTTCTGGGGGGGAAGTTGGTCACACCCCTTCCTATCTCAGGCTCCTGCTGTTGCCACTCCCTTCTACAGGGGGTCCTTTGCCACACATAGCATGCTGCTGCCCCCCCTGGGGGAGGCCACCACATCCCCACCACACTGCAAAGCATCCCAGTACTGTGCCTCAGCTTCTGCACTCTTGTTCTGGCCTGCTGCCCAGCCTGCCACCAAGCTGGGGATAGCCAGGGGAGAGGGCCTATGCTGCCCGCAGGCCCTACCTCTTCCACCACTGCCTGTGTCGAAGGGTGCCTTGCCTGCCCTAGCTGTCTCAGGCAGACCACCCCCTACCTTCACCTTCATATGAAACACGCATTGGGTGGCTGACCTGCATGACTGCTGCTGCTGCCACCGCCTCACCTCTGGATGGGGAGGGGATTCCCTACCCCGCTGCCTCGCATTGCCCTGTACTGCACATGCACTGGATTACTTCCCTAATTAACTGTTTGCTCCTGAATTCCCTCACAGCTGCCTCACTACATCTGACCCTGTGCTTTGTTTTCTCTCTGCTTCCCTGCTGATGAGGGTCTCGAGAGAGAGCTGAGGGGCTCCTGGACTGAGCTGCAATAAATGAAGCCCCTCCACTGCTCCAGCTATCTTTTACATCTGCGTTAGCAGCCTCCCCTGTGTGTTTTACCCTTGTGTGGTAAATCCTGTGGTCCACTTCTGCCTTGGCATTTGTTGTGTGGCAAAGTAAGCCAGCTCATGTTTCCCCAGCGTGTGTGTGTGTGTGTGTGTGTGTGTGTGTGTGTGTGTGTCCTGTCCCACCGTCCCCAGGCATAGCCCTTAGTTTCTTTTTTGGTTTCCCTCTCCCTTATGAGAAGCAATGGTAGGGCAGAAGCCTTCGGGGGGGGGGGCAGACACCCCCACAGAACTTCCTGCAGCCCCCACTGTGGGGGCAGATTCCAGCCAGGCCCCCAAGGCCTGCATGTCTCTACAACCCCCCTCTGGGGGCAGGCAAGCCTGTAACCCCTGCTTCAGGGGCAAGCAGGACTCTAACAGGGAGCCAGTGGGGCTAGGAGGTCTCCCACAGCCAGCCCCCCCAGAGGGGCTCCCAAGCCCCACCCCACCATCAGGGACCCAGGGAAAGAGCAGTGGGAAGGGTTTCTCTTCACCAGACAGCACACACACTCAGCCTGTCTCTGGCCCTAATTCTGGCCCTACCAAGGTGGCCCCCCAGTGGGGGGAACCACAGCTATGTACAGGCAGCTACAGGGTGAACTGCAGCCACAGGGCCTGGACTCTCCACCACTGGCCATTTCAGCTTGGGTAGTGGGGGCCTCTTTTGGGCACCCTGCAGGCACAGGGTGAAGTGCCAACTACCCAAGCTGGAGAACCTGCACATTGAGACCTGGGTTCAGGTACCCTGGGTGCTGGGCCCCTCCAAGATTGTGGTGGCCTCCCACTTTCTCGGCAAGAGGTTTTTTTTCCTTGCCTGGGAGGCAGCAACACAAAAGGTGGTGGAGAGGGGACTTATGATAGAGGGCAAGTACATCCCCCTCAAGCCCTTCGAGTACATCCCCCTTGAGGCTCCCACATGCCCAGTCCACTCCCTGCCACTCCTCATGCCCCCCACCAGTCCCCACACATCCACCCACACACCTCACACCCACAACCCCCCGCAGAAACTACACAGCCTCTCCACCCCATCCCTGCTTACCTGGGTTAGTACCTGTGGCCAGGTCCCATCGCTTCTGTTTTCCCCCCAACATAAAGGGTACATGCTGGGGCAACAGAAGCACTGTAGAGACACTGGCAGGATAACAGAGTGCCCCTGAAGAACCCACAGTTGGTTTGCCTCAGGGCACAATCCTGGACTGTGTCCTTCCCTGCTTTTTTTCCTCAGGTTATTTTTTTGATACCTGGATTTTCAGGTATCAATTTTAGAGTTGGCACTGCAAATATGCAGCGTGGGGAATTTTTTTTGTTTGCTTCCAGCATGCCTCTTGCAGCTTCTCATACCGGTCTGAGATGCTGCAAGAGGCACATGTGGGCTTACCTGCATGTGCCCACACTATTTAAAAACAAACCTAGTGACTGAAACCCAGGGCTCCCCTGTTCCAGAAATGTGCCATTAAACACTGGACTGCAGAGGCAGCCGTTGCAGTCTGCTAGACCCTGTGATCCTCCAGTTTTCTGACTGCCAAAGCCTAAATAGAGTCTTTGCTCTCTGTAGAAATAGACACCATACTGATTTATTTAAGGAAGTCATAAACAACTCTACAAAGTAAAAGTATTTTGATACTTGTCTTTCCTTGGAGCATTGACACCTTATCTGCTGTTCATAAAAGCTCTCTCTATGGAAGTTAATGTCTTTTGTGCTGATGTTCAGTTCTCAGGAAAGCTGATACATTTATTCCCTCAAGTATCACAATAGTATTACAATATCTCCATGTAGGTGGTGCATTCATGGATATTTGAGTGGCTGCATATGTGAACATATGTTTACTAGTGTAAACACTGGTAATATATTTGTACATCACTCCTACCTTTTTTGTTTTAATCTAGAAGTGAAGAAAAAATGGCTTTTGAATCTACATTTGCCAGCTGGATTATGTTTCCAGTGGATGTCTTAAGCCAGTGGCTGGCAACCTTTTTAAGCTGCAGGCAGGAACATCTTGGCTCTTTTCCAATGCAGGCTAAGTGGCTTCCAACGCAAATCAATAGGGAGGGGGCATTTCCCTGCACCCACACTTGGAGCAGGCAGCTAGAGACTTCACCCATGCTGCCTTCATTTCTCCCACCTCCCCTCCCCCACTCAGCTGAGGCATGGACTCAGCTTTCACCCAGGAGGGATCTGCACCAGGGGTGGGCAAGTGGAATATGTGTCCACATTACTTCTGCTTTTGCACCACAAATGGGAGGCAGGGAGGAAGGGGGAGTAGGGAAGAGGGTAAGGAGTAGTTATATCAGTGTGAGTGCAGCTTCCAGGTGCTCAGCCCCAGTGCAGCTCCCCAGGGGCTGGAAGCTGCTCCTCACACCACAGACTTGGAGCAAAAGCATAGATGGAGGTTGCCTGACCCCGGCACATCTCCTCACTGCTTAACCTTAGTGTATGTGTGTGGCATAGGCAAAGCCTTCAGACCTTGTGGGCCATGGTCAGCAACTCTGCGGGACGGATCCAACCCTTGGGCTGCATGTTGCCAACCTGTTTTAAGATGCTTATTGGCAAATACAACTTCTTTTCTTATTAGTTCTTTGCATTTAATAGTAACATTTCTATACTGAACTCTTGTAGATGCTCCTATTCTGGGCACATACAATAGTAATATACAATGTCCAAAAATTAAACCTCCAAAAAATCCAACCTAAAAAAAATCCAGGTGACCACTACACTTCTCAAAATGTACAGATTAAGAACTCAAGTGGAGCAAACATCTCTTTCCCCTACCTACTCCTGCCCTGAGGTGATTGATCAACTGTTGCTGTGAGGAGGCCACAACTGTATGAGCTGTACGCAATGTGCTGAATTATTGCAGTATAGGAGGTGGGGGCAAAATTCCAAAAAACAAAAACATGCCACTACCTCCTCCTCCTTGCTTCAGCCCACCCTGTAACCCATCTTCTCCCATGAAACATTCCTGGATTGCATGAACTGAGTTCACTAGGATGGGGGATACTACAGGTACCTTTAAACTATTTTAAAGGCTCTTAAAAAGGGAACATCCATTCATTGAAGAGTGTTAAAGCATACTAAGTACCCTCTATGCATCTTAAAGTTAAATTACTTACAGAAAGGTTATCTTTGAGCTGTTCTACCTAGCTCAAGCTAGGGTATTGCTTGTCTGCTACACAGAGATAAGTGACCAATTTCTACTCATCCAGCACCCCAGGATACATGGCTCTCAGCTTCCCTAGCTCTAACAAGCTTTCCATCTCCCAAGACCTACTGCTCAAGGAGTGGTACTGGCCCTAAGTCAACACTCCCACTTTTATGATATTAGGAGCTATTATGGTGTATGCCAGGCAGGCAGGAGGGCAGGCACTGGTGCTGCTGTGCAGGAACAAAGAGGGTGGATTAGAGCCGGTGCCACCCACCTGCATGTGCCCAGCCCAGCTCCTCCTGAGCAGTGGCTGGAGGTGGGGGACAGGCTGGGCTGGGTGACACTCCTCCTGTCTGGGCTGGGAATTGGCCAGGGTGGGGTGGAGTGGGGTGCAGGATAGGAGGGCAGAAATGCTGTGAGAACAGGGTGCTTTTGTGTGTGTGTGTGTGTGTGTGTGTGTGTGCGTGTATGTGTCTGGTACCTCTCTGACCATGGGAAGTCACCTATGTTGCCCACCCCTAAGGCCGACTCTGCAGAAAAGGGATAGAGTCCTGGCTTCTGGCCACACCACTGAATGACAAGCCCTCTAGTGGTAAGTCAGAGTTGTACTGGTAAGAGGTGGCATTAAGCCTTAACCTGAGATTACTCTGAAAGCACCTGACATTCCACGTATTTAGAATGGTGTAAAGGTAACCTGTAACAGCATCCCCAACTGACTTTCAGGGACAGCACCAGCTTTTAAAGGAGTCCTGACAATATAGCTGATGCTATGGGCATTTGCAGGGGAATCTGAAGTATCACAGTAATCATCATACAATCACAGAATCACAGGGTACTTTTAGACATGTTCTGGTGTGGGAGGAGGAGGTGGCACTTTAATTAGAGAGGCTCTGAGAGCATAATTAAAGTGCTGCTGTGTCTTCTATATTAGTATTCCCATGCTTAAAAATGGCGGTGGGGGTGCTTTAACCAAAGCTTGTTCAACGAGCTTTAGTTCAAGCATTCACTGCCTTTTTTAAGTGCAGGGACACTGATATACAAGATGCAGGAGGTTGCTAGAGCATGGCAATTGCCAACCTCCAGCAAACTTGATTAGTCGAGTCTGGAATTCCAGCATGTCAGAACAGCCTCAGCACTCACATATAGGTGCCTACAGAAAATTAGGTTTGGAAGGGACCTCAGGAGATCATCTAGTCTAACCACCTGCTCAAAGCAGCACCATCTCCAACTAGATCTTCACTAACTGATCAAGCAGTAAACCTGATGTTTCAAAAGCTGCTTTTCTCCTTGCTTAGCTCACTGGGTTTCAATGCATTTCTTGTAATAACTTTAATGAGTTGTTCCAATGGGAGTGAAAGCCATCACTCCTACTTTCTCTGAGTGGGAGAGAAGGAAGAAGTTGAAGGCATTGGCAAGAGGCTGGTCTGTAATACTGTAGTAGTAATATCAGAGCATGAAGCCAGGACTAGTACATTTTCTCAAGTTCTGGACATGGCTAGGGACAGACATTACACACAAACTACCTTAAGTGAGCAGAAACTGGTTTAAAACCTGTAACAGAGCATAAATTGAGTGCACAGAAACCAGTTTGAAAATGGCTGAAACCATAGTTTCATAGTAACTAGGGTCAGAAGGGGCCTAGAGCAGGCCATCTAGTCTGCCCCCCGCCAATGGCAGGAATGAGTGCTGGGGTCACAGGACCCCAGCCAAGTACCTATCTAGTCTACTCTTGAAGACACCCAAGGTAGGAGCAAGAACAACTTCC
>JAGPOW010003642.1:71963906-71999489 GCA_030014935.1 Caiman crocodilus | reverse complement strand
CACCAGGGAAGAGGGAGGGGGAGGGGCCAGGCCCCTAGCAGTAGCACTGCGTGTACTCACCATGTTCCTAATGAAAGTAGTCCTCGCGCTGGCTTCTCTTTTCGCTCTTCCCTGCCTCCTGCTCTCTGTCTGCGCGAACACCGGCGCAAACGCCAGCGCGCCCTTACAGAGCGCACCTGTTTGCGCACTCTGTTTGCGCGCGGCTCGGGAGCGTGGCTCCCAGCCGGGTCAGCTATCAGCAATCTGGGAGGCTCCCCCCCAGATCCGCGGCAGCTGCCGGCACCACTGCACTCACCAGTTCGCTGCCGCTGTCTGTCCTCAGCTGCTGCTCCTGCTCTCTGCTCTGCTCTGCTCTGCTCTGCAAGGGCTCACGTGTGACCGAGACCACACATGAACCCCTCGTAAACCCCAGTTTAAGATAAACCTGATTGAATGTAATACCAGACTTAACAGATTTGGGTCAAGCCAGTTTATGCAATGTCTGTCCGAGACCCCTTCCTGGTTTAAGTTAAACCAGAGTTCCCTAGCATTCCAGATGCTTTGCAGCCTTGGACTGTGCTGTCTGCACCTGAGAACAGGGCTGGCCCCGCCCCTTTGCTCACTAGTCAGAGCTCCAGCGGGAACTGCAGGCACAGCTGGGCTCCCCTCGCCCCTCCCAACTGCTCATTGTTCAAGCAGGGATTCACCCCTCCCTCCCTCTCTCCCTCCCTCCTTTCTATCTCCCACAGCATGGACCCCAGCCCCATGAACCCTAGACATGTGTCATTCTAGCTAATGCTGAGAGGTGTGTGTGTGTCTCCAATTTCAATGGGACAGGCAGGCAGAATAGTCTGCTTATGGCTTTTTGGAGCTAATCAACAGGTCAGTGGATAATGCCCCCCCTCCATTCCTTCCTTGGGAAAAGCTGTTCAAGAAAAGTTTGAAATAATGAGAGAGGATTTTGTTTGTTTATGGGCAGATAACAGTGTTTATCAGCCCTCTGCTGGCTTCCTCACCTGTCAGGTTTGCAGACAGTATGAAGAAGCAATGAGATGGGGATTGAAAAGCTCAGTATCATGGACAGATGCATGCACTGTACACACCCCTTTGCCTCAGAGTGCTAGCTAGGGGCTGGGGGCTGGCAACACTGCTGCCCCTTGAGCAATGAGTGAGGCAAAGCATTTCCTCAGTCCAGAGAGAATGTCTGTTCAGTTGCAAACCAGTTCAAACTAGGCAGGTTAGACTAGATTGAATCAATTCAGGCTCGGGCTTTAGGAATGTCTGTCCCTAGTCCATGAGTCCAGGTGCAGCAAACCATGTCCCTATAGATCTTCACTATCACTATTGTAGTTTGGTAGGGTGATGGATGATGTGCTAAGTGGGCAATTACCTTAAATGGCATTAGTCACTGCCTAAATGAAGTGAGACCCACAATACAATGGTTCAGTGAACATTATAGACACACCTGTAAAAAAACCAATGCCAGTTCCATTAATCAATTAGTTTGGTTATAGTGGTACCTATTAGAATACCACGCTTGCACAAGGGATGAGGGCATGGTGGATCAGTCCCCAAGCACAGCCATGAGGTTCCAACACAAACCAAAACTGAAATTCTTTATGGGGTTGGACGAAGAAAGCCATGGATCAACTACTCAGAAAGCCAGTGAGGGTCCATTGGGAGTGCTCCAGCTCCTACCTCACCACTCTCCTGTTACCCAACAACTCTTTAACCAATTACCATAGCAAGCTGCCACTTACTAACCCCAGAAATGGAATTTGCCCTACTGCAGGCTTGGTCTTCTGGAGTCCTAGTTCTTTGCTGGGAGAAGGCTTGCAGAGATGCTGAATATAGGGGTGGGGGGCAGGGTTTCTTTTCAAAGCCTGGGTCCATTTTAGAGTCTTTGAATTCTGGTGGATGGTCAGGGAGTCCACAGTCTCATTGTCCAGGGAGTCCACAGTCTTATTGTCCAGCTTGGCCATCAAGGACTTCACATCTTTGACCATTGTTGCATCAGAATCCTCATTATTCTCCCAGGCAGCACAAGCTAGTGTGTCTACCACCTTTTAAGACATGACCATGTTATTGACTAAAAGGACACATGGCATCTCCTTGTCATAGGCACACATGACATGTATTTATTGTCCTGTAGCCATGCATGCTGCTACTTCATTACCTTGAAATTGGACTGGCACTGTTTTTAGTCATGGTTATGTCCCTGAGCTACCATTTCCTTTGTGATCCATTTATAGACCCTCTTGTTTCAATGGCTTGACCTGAGAATACATTGGTTCTCAATCTCAGTACAGATGGTGATGAGATCCATTACTTGCACCCAATCCAATTGAAACCACACTTGTTCACAGTGCGGCTTTCATATTAAGGAACCATGGTGGAGGGAGAATGAATGGGTGTGTGGGATGTGGAGGTCTGAACTCACATTGCTGGGTAGTGAATGGGTCCAATAACCTCCCTGACAGCTGAATGGGTACATGGATTGAGATCTCCAGTGACTGAGTGGATTCAGGTTCCAGTGCTGAACTTGGGTGATTGGTGAACACAAAATTGCTGCAAGTTACTGTGTGGGGCAAATAATAGATGAGGGAAGCCACTGTTATGTCTGGGGAGTAGATTTCTGCAATTAGGGCCATAGTGGCTGCTCAGAACTCAAGAGGGGCCAAGACTGGGGATGAAGCAATACACTGCGGGACACATGAAGAATCGACTGCCCTTCTTGTCCCATAATGATATTATGGGAAAACTGTTCTGACTTCCTTCATGATACTGTAACAACCTTTTAGTATATCTTACTCTTCAAACCTTATGGTTTTGTCCTGTGACAACTGAGAAGGACATCTAACATTTTGTTTTGGGAGAAAACATTTTCTCCCAGGACAAGGATAATGACTTTTCATACCCTGGGAGTTTTAACCAATGGCAAGAATGACAGCAGTGGATAGCCTTTTCCTAAGAGATTTAACCTTAAGATGCTTAGAGGGTACTTAGTATGATTTAACACCCTTCAATGAATGTATGTTCCCTTTTCAAGTGCCTTTAGAATACTTTGAAGGTAACTGTAATTTAAAAAAACATATAATTGACAATTTTTTTGAACAATGCACTTAGTGCAGCAGCTTGGACTGGCTCTTTTGTTAAATGTTTACACTTCTATGTCAGATCATTCATTTTCTTTTCTATTCTTAGCCAAGAATACAGCATATGTTGTGTTTTGGTAATGAGGATTTTTTTTTTTGTTTGAAATGACCAACGGTAAACTTTTCACATAATTAGGGGTCTGCCTAACTTTAGGAGGCAGCTGGCCAGTTTCATGGGAAGACTGTAGAGCTGGTTGTCATTTTCATGGACTAATTTCAATGGGGCCCCCACAGGCCTCTGATTGGCTGAAGGGCCCTAATGGCCCTGTATCTCACCAATGATTGGCTATGAGGGCTTTTCATCATGTGGACTTCCCTTTCCTGCTGATTTGTAGAGGAGGTGGGGGCAAAAGACAGTCAGCCCTTTCAGCCAATCAGCAGTGAGGGGCAGAGGAAGCAGCCATCTTGGGCTGCCCTTCATGTGGGCAGCCGCCTTTCCTTCCCTATCCCGGTGCCCTCCCCCACCCCCCAAAGGCTACACAGCTGGGCCACAGTGCTATAAGGACTGTTAGCTCCCTCTGGGGATCCAGCATTTTATTTTCAGTAAGTTTTCTTTTCTTTGTGGATATTTCCCATTTTCATGGGGAATAACAGATTTTGCAATTTCCACAAAATCTGCAAAATCATGATTTTAGTAGGTCCCTACATTTAACTGAAAACAACAACATTTTATTTTTTCTAACCAAGCCACACCCCTTCTTTCATTTCATGAATAACTTAATTTTTTTCTTGTGCTACTTAGAAGACATTAGTATAACCAAAGAACCTGAAGACTCTGATATTTGGTTACATATATTGACAACATGACAGCAAGTGAAATGTCTTGGAGGAATGCCATATTCTTTAGAATCCTTTGATTGATTTTTTTTAACTATATTTAAACCAAAGCATGTTTTACTAACATGAAATAGACAAAAAGAAAATTAAAAAAAGCAAAACAAAAACCACTCCTTCTCTAGAGCTCTTATGTTAAGCAATGAAGACCTATTGGCAGATCATTTTGGAATGTTTAAATTATGAAATAGAAAAGGGGGAAATAATTTAAACAACATATCATATACCATAACAGAATTTGCTAAGATGGCTGTCATAGGAAATAAGACATTCAACCCACCATCCCATATACTTCTGCACCATAAAAAAGAATAAAAGATAGAAATAAAAACCTGCAAATTCCCAAGCTCATTGTTTTCTTTGAAAGGGGAAAAGACCTGAAACTGAATGAAATCCACTTGTCATTGCTTTTATTTTGTATGGAAGGTTTCAGGTGCTTCAGTGATGGACAGCAGTGCAAAACCCAAAGTTCAATAGTTAAATCAAACATGCAGATGCTTTCCATGTAGTGTATCAATCAAATAACTGTGGTTTAATGAAATGCATAGATTCATTGCACTGCTGATGTTCACACTGTTTAATCTGTAAATGGAAAAAAAAATAAGGAAAATATATGTATCCATTTAGACCATGTTTTCTATGTGTGTTGAAAATGTGTACTATGTGCAGTGTAGTAGTGTTCTCATTTAAACTATTAAAACAGCTGTTTTTATGTTTTAAAGAGAAATCAATGTGTGTGAAGTTTATGCTATTTCAAATAGTCTCTTTACAAAATTACATGTTTTGGCTAGATTATTGGTTGCAGCAGAAGTCTGATAATATTTACTTTTTCCATCCTTAGTTTGTCTTGTCTATTTACATGCTAAATTTTTCAGGCAAATGTCAGTCTCAAACTGTATGTTTTCCCAGGGCTTGGTATATTTGAACTGTAATTATAATTTCTAGACACCACTTTATTCTTAGTGTAGGGTCTGGGGCAGTCAATCCCATCTCTAATATTTTGCCCAGCTCAAACCTGGTCCTGGCACAGGTGCAGCTTAGGTGAAAAGGGCTAATTGCCAGCTGCAAACAGAGTAGAATAAAGTTCTAACTATGTCCTTTCCTACCTCTAATATCCACTCTTTCAGGGCCTAGAAATAAAGGTGTTGTAGGGAGCAGCAGAAAATATCTATATGTGTCTAGAAATTCTCTGCTGGCTATATATGTTCAGGTCCTTGTTCCTTGTTAGCACAAAGGGTGCCTATAATGTACTCTGGTGGTGGTGGGGGATGGTCATTTCAGATAGACCAGATCCCGGAGAGTCACTAATTAAAATGCCATGCCGCATTTATACACATACATTAATAGGTGATGCATAGGAGGGCCACGGCGGGGCACATGTCCCCCACCCTGACATTGGCCACTGCTGAAGCCACCACTGGCTTCTGTGGGTGGTTGTTGCTGCCTCCCCAATTGCCAGCGCAGCCACTGGTGTCTGCAGGCAGTCCCTGCTTACCATGTCCCCCACCTCCCCGCTGCCAACACCAATGCCGCCATCCCTGGTTGCCACCATGGTGCCCCCCCAACTCTCGGTAGGTACCTGTCATTCCTACATACATTTGTCTGCTCTGATGCACCAGAACCCAGAACTGTGTTGCGTGCAGGCATTTGTATAAATGGTGAAATGCTAAAGAGCACACACCAACTGCTGAAACTTCCTTAGCCTGACAAAGGGTTTTTGAACCTGAAAGGTTGCTTAATAACTATTCTCCAACTATTTGGGTTGGTCTAATAAAAGATATCAAATTCACCCAAGGAACCTTGTCTGCAAAACTCCTTCAATGTGTTTTAGTTCAGAAGCATACTGATGTCATTATATCAGCGCTGACATGCATTTGACCATTTATACAAATGTATGCACCGCAGGCCAGGTGCTTCTAAAAGTGCCCAGTGCTGTGGCACAAACATGTGTACAAATGCCCATACAGAGTCACTAGTATTAAGTCCCCATATGTTAAAGAATGGCCACTGGGACACTTAAACTAAAGCTCATCAAATAAGCTTTAGTTAAAGTGTTCCATGGCCATTTTTAAAGCCCTGGAGGTTATACATATGGTGCTGCAGGGGTGCGAGGGCCTTCTAATTAAAATACGTTGCAGCATGTGTATGGGTACCTAAAAGTGGTAGGACAGGAGAATCTGGACCTCTGTGCTGCCTCTGTATCACATCCAAGAGTGCTGCCAAGAATCATGCACTGTCTAGTGCAGGGCAGATCTGGGAAATGAAGTAGATAGGTGGTTTAGAGCCTCCTTGAATATGAAACCCTGTGTCATCTGAGGCTCTAGGTCTCAAGGGTATTTTTTTGGTGCTTGCAGCTTCTTGGAGCTGCTCTGAAGAGATATACTGCATTTCTGGGATTTGGCAAGCACTGACTGGGAGCAAGTGGCTATGGTGTGTCTCCCAGCAGCAGAGAGGCAACAAAACCAAGCTCTTTAAACAAAATAAAACATAAAACCACACTCATAAACACCTTTTTTGCTTTCTACCCTCAAATGCCCAAACATCTTTGC
Source organism: Caiman crocodilus (assembly GCA_030014935.1). Taxonomy (NCBI): domain Eukaryota; kingdom Metazoa; phylum Chordata; order Crocodylia; family Alligatoridae; genus Caiman; species Caiman crocodilus. Next base: position 71,992,972 of record JAGPOW010003642.1, on the reverse strand, counting down.
TGATGTCTATGCTATCGCGTATATCTGGGTGATAGAAACTGGCCATTCTCTATTAGCTATTCTTAATTAAAAAAGGAGAGCTGTTTTCAGGACAGACCTTTCTTTTCCACATCTGTTATCTTTCTTACTCTCACTGCACCTGCTACCTGCTGTCATCCTTCTTCACTAAATCTGCTTGTAGCCTGCGCTGCTTGGCTTGAGACAAGTGCTCCAATTCCCAAAGCACTGCCTGTGTCCCACCTGAGACTTCAAAACTAATGTGGCTGTTTTACCATTTCCCTCTGGGGCTTTTAATATTGATGTTACTCTTCAGTGGCAGCAAAGATGAACTACTATTTGTCATAAAAAATAGCACTTTATTCTTTTATTACCATGTTTAAAAGCCAAAACACCACAGCAAAGTCTTATTTTTAAAATATCCAACCAATCGCTAAAACAAAAACAAATGGATTTTTCTTAGCATTACAGCCATAGTGCCTATTAATACCAACATTTAGAACAGCATTAATTTGATGGGGGAAACACACTACTATTAGAATCTCTAACTAAAAAGGTCATGAAAATTAAATGAATCCTAGGCAGTAGGTGTAGATATTGCAAATGCAGAAAAGAAGGCTACTCAATATTGCACTGAAAAACTTAGATGTGGAAATCTAGAAACTGCTCGTTTCAGTTAGGCCTTCTTTCACAGAGGTGAAAGTGCTTTTTCTTTTTAATGATTAGCCTTAACTCCTATAAAAAAAAAACTTGGGGATGTGGAAGAAATACATACATCTGGACCATGGGCAGAAAACAGCTATTGGGCAGTCATATTAGCTTGTTTCCTCATCAAGAATGAAGTAGCTTACTAAAGAAACTGGGATGCTTCTGCTCTCTTTGTGGTTGTCTAGTAGTGCATCTACATGAGAAGTTTACTGTGGAGCTAATTATTAGCTCCATAGGAAAACAATGACATCTACATGTGCAACCCTATTAGATCTCAGTATATTAATAAACATCACCTCAGGGCAGCCTAGTTTAATACAAGTGCTACCCTGTGACAGCGTTGTTTTGGTGACAGGACTGGCTGGGAAACAAGGGTCCTTCAGTGTGGGGGCTGCCTGCCAGTCAGTCCCTGTATTGAAGCACCCTTGTGCCCTAGCCAGCTTCTCCCACTGCACATGGAGCCCCATTGGAGTTGCCCTGGGTTGGCTGTTCCAACTGGGCTGCAAGTGTTGTGTACAAATAAACTCTGGAGCAATAGCTTTCGAGTATTTTGCTCCTGGGCGCACATTCAAATGGTAGGCCCAGGAGCAAAAAACTCTGGATGATATTGTTCCAGAATTTATTCATGAACATTAATTACATAGTTAGACACACCTGGTATAATGCAATATAATGTAACAAATAGGACTTTGATCAGTGAGTGGTTTTGGAGGCTTGGATAATATGTAACATTGTGTGTCTGCTAAGAAAAATATCCCAATGTTTAAAGGGCTTAATTCCTGTCCTCCTTTCCCCCATAATTTATGAAGTGGCCAAGGCAATGACTTGGACACAGAAGCCCCAAAGTTAAATTGCAAACAAAAATGATAAAATAAAAAGGTAGTTAGTTGTGTTAGTGTGAACACCGGCAGAATGCAGCACAGGATGGTACCTTAGACTGTCTCATTCAGAAATGTATAAGCTTTTGTAGGCAACAGCCCACTTTTTCAGACGCTAGAGACTGACTTGTAGAGAGCTCCCTGCATACTAATAGTTGGAAAGATAAATCCTAAATATAATCCATGGTACAGACCTAAGGGGATCAAGTCCAGAGAATTTAATAGTTTGATTATATTTCCCCAGTATTATTTTCTCTTCTGAAAACCCTGCAAAGTTTCCCTCTGATACCAGTCTACATTAACATATGAAAACTCATGAAAACTTATGCTATACAGCTTTTATTAGTCTGTAAGGTGCAAATCTATCCAGCCCTCTGCCTGTCTTCAGACAAAACCCCCTATATTCTGCAAATCTGTCAGAAATATTATGCACCATAATTCCATTGCATTGTTTAGTACCTGTAATAACAGGTAATAACTCAATGTACCATAATTGGAGATAATGAACATTAGAGCGAACAAACTCTTTTTTTTTTTTGTGATGTTTAAATGCTCTTTGGACTAATCTATTGCATATTAGCACATTAGCATAGTTGTTCCAGCCATGCTAATGCACAGTAGAATTAGTCCAATGGGCATTGTCTTATGACTGAAGGAAATCCACACCCACGCATCCTGCTGATCATGTGTGCAAGCTAAGTTTTACTTTTATAAATGGTCACAGACAATGAAATTCAACATGCCATTGTAAGATGTACCAGGAGAGATATTTCCAATATAGATAAGGAAAGGATAGAGGAACACATTTCAGTTTAAAGCAGACTTATTTGGCAGCCAGGAAATTGGGCAATATGCAGGATGGTCAGCTAATCCCTCAAGCCCATCAGCTGCTAGGTGGGTGCAGAATCATCATCCTGCTCATCAGACTGGGCAGAGAAGAGGGCTCTGCTACATTAGGAAAGCTTTGAGTACACAGGCACTTAAACATGGCTGACAGAATTTGAGTGATACTCAGCAAATCTGCAACACAGCTGGGCAAAGAGGGTGAAGTGGATGAAGCAGCTACCAGACAAAGGGCAAGCAACTGCCTGATTGATAAATTGCTTCTTCAGGGACACTGAAACGAATGGAACCAGGAATTAATCAGGTGTTAACAGTGACGTATATTCTATGCCTGCAGAGTACAGGACTTTTGGTTGTAGCCGTGTTGGTCTAAGAATGTAGGCAGGCAAGGTTCTTTGGGTAGAGGTGATATCTCTTCTTAGATCAACTGAGAGTTTGGAAAATAGCTCTTAGCAAATTTTTGGGTGCAAGCACTCTTCTTCAGGCATAGGAAGTCTCTGCTGTTCTAAGACTCCAAGGAAGAAGAGAGAAGCTAAAAGTGTGACAGGATGTCAGTAGGAATGTAAATAGGTAGAAATTAGGGAAACAAAATATAGAGCAGGGAAGGGATGGGGGTTGACATTGGACACATTACAACCTGCCTGATATTCGATTTACCAGGTACCTGACAGACCTGACCTCTTATACTTTTCTTCCCTCTCCCCCCAGCTTTCTCCCTTCACCCCTCACCTACTTTTCTGCCCTTTGTCTTCCTAATTTCCAGCTATTTCCTTTTTCATAGACTCTTTTCTACCTTGAATTACTACTCCTATAGTCTCCTGTACTCAACTTCGGCTTCCACCCTGGCCTCCACCCCGTGCTTTCTCCCCCACCCCTTCCCTTGCTCTACTCTTTGGTTTGGACATTTGATCACCAACATCAAGGAGAAAACTGAACTCCTGAGTATTTTGCATCTGTATTCCACAAGTCTAAGAGTGACAGTCTGCTGAATGCAAATGTGATGCAGAATAGTCACATTAGGGATGATTACCTACACACAGTCAACTTAGAGCTGGTGAAAAAACAGATAGAGAAGCTAGATATCTATACGTCAGCAGGACCAGATGAACTCCATCTGAGAGTGCTGAACAAATTAGCCAAAGTCGTCTCAGGACCACTGGTGAACCTCTTTGAGAATTCATGGTGCTCAGGAGGGGTCCCAGAAGACTGGAAGAGGGCCAATGTTGTGCCCATCTTCAAGAAGGGGAGGAGAGAGGACTCAGGGACCTACAGTCTGATCTGTCTGACTTCAATCCCAGGAAAAATCCTTGAAAAATTTCTCAAGGAGTCCATATGTGATAAACTAGTAGAAGGCAAAATTCTGTATGACAGCCAGCTTGGTTTTGTCATGGGTAAGTCATACTTGACTAACTTCATCTTCTTCTACAACCAGGTTACTCACTACCTGGATAAGGGAGATAAGGTCAATGTCATTTACTTGGACTTTTAGAAGGCCTTTGATTTGGTGTCCCATTGTAGCAACCCCCTCAGTTTTTCTCTTTTTTTCATTTTGAAATGCATTTCCTCACTTCTCCAACTGTTTCTGACTTTTTCTCTCTATTCACTATAGATAATTATGAGTAAGCTAAGACATAGGACAAGCTTTAGCATTTTATTTTGGTAGCAAGTTTTTCTTTTTTCTCTCTCCTGCTTTGATCCACTGCTTTATATTGTATAATTATTATGTTTATATTGATTTTTACTGTTTTATATTATTGTTTTACTGATTTTTATTGTTTTTTTCCACTGATACTATATGATATAGGCCTACATACGTAAGTTAGCATAAGCCATGTCAAGTTTCCACTTTGTCTGTCAAGCCTCCATCTTGTGTCCTCTGCCCAGGTGTAACCTATGTCTCATGTCTAACCAGTCTCATGTATATTGGTTCCTGAATGAATGGAGATGAATGAGGGTGCTTGAGATACAATGGTAGCAGGCCTCAATAAATAATCGACTCAGCGACTGAACCATCAGCTCAATGACCAGATCATTGTCTTCCATTGACACACCCAGGAACAGAATAGCAAAAGACAAAGACCCTATAGCTAACCCACTATTGCAACAAAGACACTTGGAAGTGCACATCCTCGCCTGGAGTCCACATGCTCAGTACACCAGGGCTGAGCACCTTTGCCTGGACATGACCCTGCCACTAGGGTCATAGTTTCATAGTGCTTAGGGTCAGAAGGGACCTAAACGGATCATCAGGTCCGACCCTCTGCCCTGGGCAGGAATGAGTGCCGGGGTCATAACATCCCAGCCAAATATCTATCCAGCCTCCTCTTGAAGGCCCCCAAGGTAGGAGAGAATACAATCTCCCTTGGTAGTCCATTCCAGAGCCTGGCAGGTAATGTCTCCTGATGTCCAACTGAACCTTCTCTCTGACAATTTGTGGCCATTATTCTTAGTAAGCTTTGGTGGTGCCCAGGGGAAGAGAGCCTCAGACAATTTCCTATGGACCTCCCTAGTCAATTTGTAAATTGGGCCACCAGATCCTCTCTCAGACTTCCCTTGTGGAGGCTGAACAGATTCAGGCCCTTTAGCCTCTCTTCATAGGGTCTGCCCTGCTGCCCCTTGACCATACAAGTAGCCCTCCTCTGGACCCTCTCAATGCTAGCCACATCCCTCTTGAAGTGCGGTGCCCAGAACTGGATGCAGTACTCCAACTGTGGCCTGATCAATGCCACATAGAGGGGAAGGATCACCTCCCTGGACCTGCTTGTGATGCATCTGTAGATGCACGACAAGGTGTGGTTAGCCCTACTGACTGCTTCCTTGCATTGGTGGCTCATGTTCATCCTGGAGTCAACAGTGACTCCAAGATCCCTTTCTGCCGCTGTGTTGACAAGAAGGGTGTTCACCTATAGGTGTGTTGCTAGTTCCTTCTCCCTAAATGCAGCACCTTGCATTTGTCTGCATTGAATTCTATCATATTCTCATCTGCCCACCTCTGTAACCTGTCTAGATCTAGCTGGATTCTATCCCTCTCCTCTAGTGTGCCCACCTTGCCCCACATCTTAGCGTCATTAGCAAATTTGGGCAGCATGCATTCCATACCCACATCCAGATTGCTGATAAAGATGTTGAATAGTACAGGCCTCAGGACCAAGCCCTGGAGGACTCCACTGCCCACATCCCTCCAGGTTGAAATGACCCATCCACCACCATTCTCTGGGTGAGACCATCCAGCCAATTTGACACCTATCTGACTGTTTAGGCATCAATGCCACAGTCACCTCTTTTTTTTTAAAGAGAATGTGGTGGGAAACAGTGTCAAAGGCCTTCTTAAAGTCCCGGAAGACGACATCCACCTCAATGCCCCTGTCCAGGGACTTTGTGACCTGATCATAAAAGGAAACCAGCTTAGTAGGCAGGATCTGCTCTCAATGAATCCATGTTGGTTGCCCCTGAGCATTACCTCCCCTGGTGGGCCCTTGCAGATGTTCTCCTTGATAATTTTCTCAATGGTCTTCCCAAGGACCGAGGTGAGACTGACTGGCCTATAGTTATGTGAGTCCTCCTTTCTCCCTTTCTTGTAAATGGGGACCACACTGGCCCTTTTCCAACTCTCTGGTACCTGGCCAGAGCCCCATGAGTGCTCATGGAGCTGTGCCAAGGGCCCCGCTATGAGCCTCACTAATTCCCTCAGCACCCTCAGGTAGAGAGCATCTGGACCTACTGATTTAAACACATCCAGCCCCTCCAAAAGTTCCCTAACTAGGTCATCTCTGACCCTAGTCATGGCTGTGCCTCCCCTGGGTCTGTCTGTAATCATAGTTGGGGAAATGTCCCGGTTCCTGTTCACAAATATGGAGGCAAAGAATTTGTTAAAAAGGTCAGCTTCTTTGTTTGCTGCCATCACCAGAGTGCCAAGCCTGTTCTGTAGGGGCCCCAAGTTACCTGGTGCCTTCTTCTTACTCCCTATGTATTTGAAAAAGAATTTTTGTTATACCTAATTCTGGTTCCTAGCCCTAGCTTCATCTCTGCCTTGGCCTTCCTAACAACTTCTCTGCAATTACAAGCAATGGAGGTGTAATCCTCCTTGGTGACAGCCTCTTGCTTCCACTGTTTGTATGCCTCCTTTTTTGCCCTCAGGCATTCCTGGATGCCTTTGCTGAGCCATGGGGGCTTTTTAGCCCTCCTCCTCCCCTTCATGTGCATTGGGACTGACTCCCTTTGAGCTTGGAGGATCGTCTGCTTGAGGAACAACCACCTGTCTTGGACTCCTATCTCACTGAAGCTCCAAGACCCCAATGCCTCTCCTACTAATCTTCTTAGTTCATTCGAGTTGGACCTCTTGAAGTTGAGAACTTTTGTCTTACTGCTTGCATTCACCATCCTGCACTGGATAGCAAATTCCAGCAGGTAACAATCACTGGTCAAATACCCACAGACCTGTCACCAGTGGCAAGGACTAAGGCCAGCAAGGTATTTCCTTTGGTGGGACTATGCACCTCCTGGGTTTGGTGAAGGTCCTGTATCCTGGCTAGGAATCTAGGAACCCAGCAGATATCTGGGTAGTTTAGGTCACCCATGACAACCACATCCCTTGACTTTACAGCAGCCATAAGCTGACCTGAGAATTCCAGGTCCAGCTCATCCCCCTGGTGAGGTGGTCTGTAGTAGATGCCCACTGTCAAGTCCCTTTCCCTATGACACCCTTGCATTCTTACCCAGAGTGCATCAGCTTGCCCATCCTCTGACCCCATCCTGATCATCAAGGATGGTATTGCTCTTTGACACAGAGTGCTACCCCCCCACACAAACACTTTTTCCCTCTGTCTTGCCTGTACATCCTGTATCCCTCAATGTCCACTGCCCAGTCATGGGTAGAATTGCACCAGGTTTCCATGAGCTCCATTATGTCTGGGTTTTTGCTAGCTAGCAGGAGGGTGAGGGTCATAAAAGGTCTGCCTCTATAAAAAGGGGTTGTGAAGACAGACTGAGTGGGATGCCTTGTCCATCTGGACCAGCACCACGTCACATCACTTATCACCCAGAGGCCCTGCCAGTGACCCCCTCTAGAGAACACCTTGCTGGAGAAGGCTGCAACTGGCCATTGAGGATCAATTCACAGCCTATGTAGCAATCACCCATCTTCCTTCCCCAAGAAAAGGACCTGGATTCTGCCCCTACATACCTTGACTTCAATCCCTCCACCAAACCTTTTACTCTCCTGTGTGGGTGTGTATGTGAGTGCCTGTGTGTGTGTGTATAGGAAACAATAACTGTGGGGCTGTGTAGAGTGTTGTCTTTTTAATAACCTGTTATTTTGAAACCCCAATTTGGGTTTTTGTCTTATTGACCTGCCAACCCTTCTCCTCAATTTCCCAGCTATCTCCCAGCTTTCTGCCTCAGTTTCCATCCCCCATTTCCCAGCTTTCAGCCTTTCTGTTTCCTGGCTGTCTCCTCCTTGCCACTGGGCTTTATTCTTTGCTTCCACCCTTGCACCAGGTGACCCCGAGTAATCCTGGGGCACATTAACCCTAAGTAACCCCAAGCCCCAGTGACCTTGAGTAACACCAGGGCCACTTGACCTTAAGTAATGCCAGCTCCCCTCCAGTCTGCTGCTTTTAATCTCAGACCTGGCACTTTCACTGTCTTATTTTTCCCTGACTCATCTTAATCCCCATCCATCTCCCTCCTTCTGGAAATCTTTGACCCTGGATTCTCACTCCCATAGTCACCAAGCACCCTAGGTACCTCAAGTACATACATACACACCATACCACCCAAATCCCAAGTCAGGAACTCACCTGTGTGTATGTGTAGGTGTGCGGTATGTGTGTGACCTGTCAAATTATATGTTAGAGCTCAACTCCATGTGGTGCCCAATGGCTAGGGATATGATGATCCAATCACTCATGGATCCTGTTACCCATTAGCCAGAGCAAGCAGGGAGCAAACATGAGCACACATTGCTTGCAACAGCTTTATTCAGAATGGAGACAGCTTCGGCTCACCAAAACCAACAAACCAGAGAGCCGCACTGAACAATAGTTTTTTCCACATTTATACACTTTGGTTTATGCTCATTACCATTTATTCTACCCTCACTCTTCTCATGTTCCAGCCATTTCTCCTCCCACCTCGAGCTCCACCTCTGTTTACTGTTTACTTCATTAACATAGAATTGCTTATGCATTTCGTTCATTTACATGCCTTTTTGCTATAAGTGCATGTCTAAGACCTTCACCCCACTTCAGTCAATAGGCAGACTTTGGAGGCTTCTTCATTAATCACCATTCACCTTTTGCATATATTTATCTTGGATTCTGTTAGCATGTACATGTTTTTTTCACATTCTGTTTTTTCATCTCATGTTGTACCATCTCCACATTTCTTAGGCCCCTGTATCTTATCTCATTTCTCACTGTAGCTGGTTTACAATACAGACTTGCTGCTTTTTTCAGAAAATGCTTGACGCAGTAAAGATGGTTACTTAGCATAAGTACTCATAAGTAAAATCTACTTTACCTTCTATCAACAGCTGATAGTTTACATCCTGATTCTTTTCAGTAATGATTATATGTCTCTCAATACTACTATATGGTTTAAAAATCGACTTTTCTACTGTGTACTTTTAATATATTATTCATAGATTCATAGATATTAGGGCCTGAAGGGACCTCAATAGATCATCAACTCCAACCCCCTGCATAAACAAGAAAGAGTTCAGATGACCCCAGCCAGATGCCTATCTAATCTCCTCTTGAAGACCCCCAGGGTAGAAGAGAGCACTACCTCCCTTGGGAACCCATTCCAGATTTTGGCCACTCTGTGAAAAAGTTCTTCTTAATGTACAGTCTAAATCTGCTCTCTGCTAGCTTATGGCCATTATTTCTTGTGACCCCAGGGGCGCTTGGTGAGTACAACCTCACCAATTCCCTTCTGCGCCCCCATGATGAACTTATACGCATCCACAAGGTTGCTTCTCAACCTTCTCTTGCAGAGGCTGAAGTGGTCCAGGGGCCCTAGTCTCTCTTCATAGGGCTTGGCCTGTAAGCCCTTAACCATATGAGTGGACCTTCTCTGGACCCTCTCCAGGTTATCCACATCCCTTTTGAAGTGTGGCACCCAAAACTGCGTGCAGTACTCCAAATGCGGTCTGACCAGTGCCCGATAGAGGGGAAGTATCACCTTTTTGGTTCTGTTTGTCATGCATCTGTTGATACATGATAAAGTGCAGTTAGCTTTGCTGATGACTTTATCACACTGATGACTCATGTTCATCTTGGAGTCCACCAGGACTCCAAGATCCCTTTCCAATTCTGTGCTACCAAGCAAGTCATTTCCTAGGCAGTAGATGTGCTGGACATTTTTCCTCCCTAGATGCAGCACTTTGCATTTCTCCTTGTTAAATTGCATTCTGTTGCTTTCTGCCCATTTGTCCTACCTGTCCAGGTCTGCTTGTAGTTGTTCCCTGCCCTCCAGCGTGTCCACTTCTCCCCACAGTTTTGTATCATCCGCAAACTTGGACACAGTACACTTCACTCCCTTGTCCAAGTCACTGATGAAAACATTGAAGAGTATCGGTCCAAGGACCGAGTCCTGAGGGACCCCACTGCCCATGCCCTTCCAGGTCAATAGTGACCCATCCACCACCACTCTCTGGGAATTACCCTCTAGCCAATTTGCCACCCACCTGACTGTGTAATCATCCAAGTCACAGCCTCTTAATTTGTTCTCCAGTATGGCGTGGGATACCGTATCAAAGGACTTCCTGAAGTCTAAGTAAATGAGAAATTGGCCATGAAATAATTTCAGGCTGGAAATCAGTAGGAAGTTTGTAATCGTTACAGTGGGGAGGTGCTGCAACTGCCTCACAATGAAAATAATGGGGATCAACCCCTGCTTCCTAATTTTAAGGCAAATTGATCTGTTTCTTTGGTTCCCTGAAATAAATGAAGACTGGATTTGATGATCTAGGACAGGAGGGTTCTACCTTAGTGCTGTGCCATCCTGGTCTGTGGTAAACCTCATGGGCCATGTCCCTAAGAACTAGACTAGGCATACAGGCTGGCACAGGGCCTGATCCTGGTAGGTGGGGCCTCATCCAGCCTGTAGACCAGCCCCTTCCCCTCATTTGTCCCAAGGGGCCAAAATGTTAATCCACACTGATATAGGAGGTCTCTTCCATTCATATATTCTTAAAATTTACAATCTTGGCTTTTTTCACATTTCAGTCAGAAGCAGAGATATATTAAAGACCATATAAAGTGATCAAGGAAAAGGAATGATATCATATATTTTAGATGAACAGTCACAAAGCTTGAATATCAAATTCTGAAGATCCAATTAGTTAATGAATCATATAGTTCTTATGAACAACCCATAGCTCATTTTGATTAATAAAAATAGTTGACAATTTTGGATAATGGAAAAAGGTTAAAAAAACATAAAAAATTCCCAGGTAATTTTCAAGCGGGATAAAGAGATGAATTTGCTTAATCTTACCAGTTCTGGCTGCTGTATTTATTCTATTTAATCTTCTCTTTTGTGACATTGATTTTTCCATATTAAGCTGAGGCAGTAAAACCTGCTCTTGATTCTCGGGTAACTATAGAAGCACATTAGAAGTAATGTCAAAAATTCCTGCAACAGAATATTGTGATTCAGAACAGAAATAGTGATGGCATGGTAAATCTGAGGAGCCTCTACACTTATTGCAGGTGTGTTACTTATTCATTATTTTGATTGAATGGAGTACTGTGCTCAGAAGGGAAGAAGGACTCTGTTAGAAATTAAATAATTTATACTTTATGAGTGTAGTGGGTCCAGTGCTGGGAAAGCAAAGTCATCCCCCTGGCATCTACCTGGATTCTACTTTGCTTTCTCTCTCTGGTCTGTCAGGGTTCTACTCTGTTGTCTTTCCCGCCACACTTTGTTGTTATGATTGAACAGGCTGGCTGCCCCTAGATGGTAAGGGGGTTTGGGAGTTGGGTCCTTGTTTGGACTGAGGCCCCTGTCCCTGGCACTCTTTACTGTGGTTGGGCCTCTCCACCTGAGGTCCAGTGTCTCAGGACCATAGGCTTCCAGGCCCCAGCTCCAGCCCCACCCTAGATTTCATAGACATTCAGGCTGGAAGGGACCCTGAAAGTTCATCGAGTCCAGCCCCCTCCCCAGGAGCAGGAAGTCAGCAGGGATCATAGGATCCCAGCAAGATAAACATCCAAATGTAGCTTGAAGGCATTCAAAGTGGGTGCTTGAACCACCTCTGGTGGCAGTCTATTCCAAACCTTGGGGCACAGTAAGAAGTTCTTCCTTCTGTCCAGCCTGAATTGGTCCCGGTGGAGTTTGCGACTGTTCGATCTTATCATCCCTTGTGGCGCTTTGGTGAACAGTTGTTCCCCCAGATCCTGATGAGCACCCCGTATAAACTTATAGATGGACACCAAATTGCCCTGAGCTTGTGCTTTTCCAGGCTGAAGAGTCCCATGGCTCTCAGCCTGTCATCATAAGGTCTGTTTTCCTGACCTCTGATCATGTGTGTGGCTCTCCTCTGCACTCCCTCAAGCTTCTTCACATCTTTTTTGAATTGTGGAGCCCAGAACTGGATGCAGTACTACAGCTTCTGCCTCACCAAGGCCGAGTACAAGGGGAGAATGACGTCCCGGGATTTGCTTGAGAAGCATCTATTGATGCAGGCCAGAGTTTTGCTCACTTTACTAGCCACAGCATCACCCAGACAAGCTTTGGGCTTGTGTTCCCAGTCTTTGACATCTGACATCATAGTCCTCCTGTTAACAGTAGTGCTAGATACTTTTAAATGGTCTAGGACCTAGGGTGCCCTTGACACCATTTCTGGTAGCCTCCTCTATCCCTACAGAAACAACCTGGTCTTCCCGTATATAAACACAAAAGAAAAGATGTTAACATTGTCTCTCAAGCAATGGGGTTCCCCATCATGGGAGAACATGCCATGGCAAAACTACCGAGCGAGGCCCCAAAATATTTATCTTTGGCTGTCTGGTGGTGCAGGGGCTTCCTGCAACTTCCCTGCAGCCTGGACACCTTCCTCCTTGTTCTCCCTGGGGCTGTGGTTATTGTAGGCTGAAGGACCAGACTTCCCCGCTTGCTCTAAGTCCAAGGCTTAAATGTCTCTCTCTGGGTCACCTGAACCACTACTTCAGCCCCAGGCCTGTCAACCACTGGCTGCACCTGGGACAGGTGACCATTTTATTCAAGGTCCTCTGCCACTATCAGTTCGTCAGCTGATCCTTTGCATCTTCTCTCCTTTAGTAATGGGATATGAGCCCCAGCCCCCACTACTCCCTGCCCCTTCCTTTTTCTCAGGCTTGTAGTCTGGTGACAACAATCCTGGTGAATCTATGGCCAGAAAACTGGAGGAGAAAGTGTTCTCATATTTCATAACTCCCCAAATGGCTCCCCATCTGAAGTTCACGTGCCACCTTCAGGAGGGCTCTCTGATACATCTTAGGTCTTAATAACTGAATGATTTCCTTCCCCTGCAAGAGTCCACTCAAAACAAGAATTCATTCCTTACCTCAAATCATGGGAGTGTTTCTGTGACATGTAATCATATTTCCTCATCATTCCAGGCTGTTCCCCTCCTTATACACAAATCAAAACCCATTTTCTCTGGTCTGCTTGATTATAAAGGGGTTTATACATGTGCGCTGGGATTATGCGTGTGTGTGTGTGGAGGGAGCACTTTAATTAGAACAGCTTCAAGACCTGTTCGAACTAAAGTGCCCAGAGCATCTTGTATATTAGCTCTCATTGATGAGCTTTACTGAAAGCACACTCACCACCATTTTTAAGCATGGGGATGAGATGCTAGAGTCTGCTGGAGCATGATAATTACCACACTCCAGCAGTCTTAATTCAGTCATAGAATCATAGAAAATTAGCATTGGAAAGGACCTCCGGAGGTCATCTAGTCCAAACTCTGCTCAAAGCAAGATCATCCCCAACTAAATCATTCCAGGCAAGGCTTTGTGTGGCCAGGTCTTAAAAACCTTGAAGGACGGAGAGTCCACAGTATATCTGTGTAACCTGTTCTAGTGCTTTACCACCCTCCTAGTGAGAAAATTCTTCCTAATATCTAACCTAAGCTTCCCTTCCTGTAACTTGAGACCATTGCTCCTTGTTCTATCATCTGCCACCAGTGAGAACACTCTAGCTCCATCCTCTTTTTAACCACCCTTCAGGTACTTGAAAGCTGCTATTAAATCCCCTCTCAGTCTTCTCTTCTTTAGATTAAATATGCCAAGTTCCCTCAGCCTCTTCTCATAAGTCATGTCTCCCACCCTCCTTACCATTTTTGTTGCCCTCTGCTAGACCCTCTCCAATTTGTCCATATTCTTTTTCTAGTGGGGGGCACAAAACTGAACATAGTACTCCAGATGTGGCCTCACCAGTGCTGAATAGAGAGGAATAATCACTTCCCTTAACTTGCAGGCAACACTCCAAACAATGCAGTCCAGTATGCCATTAGCTTTCTTGATGACAAGGGCACACTGCTGGCTCATATTCAGCTTATTGTCCACTGTAATCCCCAGGTCCTTTTTTGCAGAGTTGCTGCCCAGCCAGTCACTCCCAGCCTTACTGGTGCATGGGGATTGTTTTGTCCTAAGTGCAGGACTTTGCACTTGTCTTTGTTGGACCTTATAAGATATCTTTTGGCCCAATCCTCTAATTTGTCTAGGTCACTTTGAATCCTATCCTTATCCTCCAGTGTATCTGTTCCTCCTCCCAACTTAGTGTCATTACAGACTTGCTGAGTGTGCACTCTATGCCATTCTCCACGTAGCTGATGAAGATATTGAACAAAACCAACCCCAGGACTGACCCCTTGGGCACTCCACTTGATACTGGTTGCCAACTAGACATCAGGCCATTGATTACTACCCTCTGAGTCTGGTGCTTCAGCCAATTTTCTATCCAGCTTACAGTCCAGCCATCCAAACCATACTTCTTTAGCTTATTTGCAAGTATGTTGTGGGAGACCATATCAAAATCCTTACTAAAATCAAAATATACCACATCCACTGGTCTTGCTGTGTCCATAGAACCAGTCATCTCATCACATCATTCAAGGTAATCAAGTTAGTCAGGCATGACTTGCTGTTGGTTAATCTATGCTAAATGTTCCTAATCACCTTCTTCTCCTCTAAGTGCTTAGAAATGGATTCCTTGAGGAGCTGCTCCATGATTTTTCCAGGGACTGAGGTGATTAATAAAGCCTGATCTGTAGGGCTGTGAGAAATGTTGTTGGTTTTTTTGATTCAAGACTATTTCAACTAATTTTAAGCTCAAAACAGTGAGACTGAATTGAAATGAAGGGCTTCTAAACAGCCTCAAAACAAAATGAGGCTAGTTGAAATGTTTCAAAGCCAGCAGTGAGAGACAGGGGCCTCTGCTGTCCAGAGAGCAGAACCTCTGCTTCCAGTACCAGCCAGGAGCACAGCCCTGGCTCTCCCTGTCTCCTGCTGCCGGAAGTTGACAACAGTACAGGGAAAGGGAACTGAACCTGGGCTCAGTTCTCCTCCCCAGTGCTGCGATTCGACAGGGGGCGCTGCAGTCTGGTGTGGGGGGGAGAGTCAGCACAACTGGGCTCACTTCCACACCCTGCATGCTGCAATCGGGTGCAGGGATGAAGAGTCAGCCCAGAGGGGATCACTTCCACCTCCTGCGTGCTGCCCATCAGCCCACTCTCTGCCCCTACTCCCAATCACAGTGTGGGGTGGGGTGGGGATGAGCTCAGCTGGGCTGACTCTCCGCTCCCCTCTGCCTGATCTAGTGCTGAGAATTGGGATTCAGCTCAGGTGGGCTGACTCCCCACCCCCAGCAAAACACTGAAACAGCATTGAAACAGCCTTTTAGTTTCAATGGAATGGAACAGAACAGCTGTTTCAAATAAAAATGAAATTTGAAACAGAACACTGTTCCTTCAAACCATCAAAATGAAGGCAAAATGGAATGGTGCTGTTTCGCACAGTTCTACTGATCTGATGTGTTCTAATTACAGTGCATAGGAGCAATCTTGCTACTCGTGTATAGGCAGCCTAGGCTGACTGTACTTGACAATCTCCTCAGTGTCCATTTTCAAGCCTCACCAGGTTCACTGGCTCCTGCTGTCTCCCTGGGGTTTGCTCCCACCAGGCCTTCTGCCAGGGTTGGGGAAGGTACCACCTCCCCAAAGTAGTGTGGTGTAGTGCCTCCTTGTAATCATCTCAGTCAGTAGTTCATGAAGCCATGGCTAATCCCAGCGTAGCAGTATGGGGTAAAACAGCTTACAGACAATGCACACTGGCAGTGTCTGGTTGTGCCCTGCTGTGGTCATTTGCATGTAGACCTGATCATAGCTTTCTGGATTTCTATGCAGACACACCAGTGTGCATTGGTCTATGAAATGTCCCGGAGTTCCCCTTTACCCCCATCAACAGAGCTCATCACACCAAGGTTTGCTCGCACCCTGAGCAAAGGTCTGGGACCCCTTTCCCCTCTACCCGTGCTTCTGCCATGAAGCAGGTCCATTGTGAACCTTGCCCCTCTACCCCTACTGCTATTGCTTTCAGGTGAATGGCTTTATAGACACTCCATTTTTTCTATTGCTAGGAACTCTGTTTTACCTCCTGCATGCCCTGATAGATTTGTGGAGCTGACCTTTTCCTGATGACCTCAGGGGCAGCTCCTGGCAAAGTGTTCCACACAGCTACACAGGAAACATGCCTGTCATTGTTACCTAGCAGGGCCATCTTTTCCACAGCGTCTTTCCACTCCAGCTAAGGCATGCGCAGTCAATTATCAGAGAACCCCTTTGACCTAAATTCATGGAAACATCAGTTTAGGGAGGGTAAATAAAAAGTATGTACAGCATCATCAGTACAACCTGAGCAGAAGCTGTAACCATGACTCCCAGATTTCTAAATTGGCAATATTGAGAGAGTGACTGGATGGTCACAGGTCTCACTTTATACAATTATGTTATTGTGTATTTCTTTGGCAATCATTGCATTTATCCATTTGCAGCAAGAATACTTTAGTAGTCATAAAATACAATACTTTCATTTTTTTTATCATTTCATGTCAAGGAGAAAGCAGGGAAGAACGCATTACTCAGAGTGGATGTTTTCCTATTTGTTCTATGAAACCTGTTTCTGCACTGATACACCCTGTACCTACCTGACTAAACAGAACATAGAATATGTCCATGGCAGCCACTATAGGAGCGTCTGTAGAATATGCACCAATTACACAATACCCACTACAATATTTCTATGCCTGTTTCAGAGAGAAATTGCTACAACCAGTTCAGTAAATGTCACAGACTAGCTATAGAGTTCTTATCTTTACTGACTTCAGAGCTAATTTCCTTCCTCTTGACTGCCCAGTGAGACACAATAGGAGTGTAGAAAGTGCTCATAACCCAGGTCTTAGTGGTTATAGCACTTTGCCGAGAAGAGTAAGGTATCAGTTTAAGCTCAATCTGAGGGTGAAGAGACTAGAACCTGTGTCTCCTACTCCTTGGGGAAATGCCCTAACTACTGGGTCACTGTATTGAATAATAGAAGCATCGCTTTCATTTTTCTCCTTTGGCCGCAAATAGTTCCTGCTCAGTTTTTCTGAGATTTAGATATCAGAGAGCCACACACAGTTATGTACTTTCCCAGCTGGAATAGGCACTCAAGAGACTATAAGTGGCCAGAACCGATGAGTTATGGAGGAAAGGGTAGGATATAAAATCTTAGTAAGTAGCTCCAAATGCTACTTAAGCAGCTAATGTTAGCTATGGAAGTGCTACTTACCTATCAAACATGGAGTCAGAATTATGCCTAAGATCTTTGCAGCAGAAGAAAAAAATATCTTTTTGTGAACATCAATGTAAAGTGGTTTTCCTAAAAATTAGTCTTTTTAAAAATCCCTTAGTAAAAAAAATGGTAAGATCAGTAAATGAACCCAGCAGCAAATGGCCTACCTAGCAAAGACCTGCCAAGAAATTTGCCTAAAGGGATGTTATGTAAAATGCCACAATTAAAGCATTGCATTTGTAACTCAAAAGATGCCAGTTGATTATCTCAAATGAACCGTGAATACCATAAGGCCAATTTTATGATCATCAACTTTTCTGAAACAGTTGAATACCAAGTACCTCTGTGTTTCAGAGCTAAAAAGGGCATTTTTTCAAAGGAAATTTAAGGTAGTATATTAGTACTATTAATCACCTGACACTGTCAGCTAGGATGATTAGCACTTTTGATCTAAGTGCAATTCCTACCTAAATACCTCCCAGGCACTTAATCAAGGATACTTTTTAAATGCTGAATGTAATCTTGGAAGGTTGCTCCTTCTGTAAGCTGTATGCACTAAACAGCAAGAGTGTAAGGTCTCTGTATAGACTACCTCAGGATAGTTCCTAGGAAAAATCTTTGGATTTCAGAATTTTTTTAAATAACATTAAATCATAGTACCTCAGTATGAGAGAAATGACTTCCATATAATAATTTTGTCTCTTACATAGATAGAAGAATTATCTTAAAAAAAAAAAAAAGGCAAAATGGTATTCCTCTTTTTGATGAGGGAACCCTAAATCTGCATGTACAGTAGACCCACAGCCTTCTGGTTGGAAGAGGGGACAGAAGGAAGATCTACCTCAAACAGGCATCTAGAGATGGGAACAGAGATTTCTTTCTTTAGCTCTCTTAGTTTCTTCCCACGTGTAGGCCAATGACCATTCATAGCGCTCGTGCAGTAATTTTTCAGCTGTAGATCTCAAAACAATTTGTAAGGAATAGCATGCTCTGTTCATCCTGAGCAGGGGTGCAGGCAACCCTGCAGAAACAGTTGCTGCTTTTACACCCCTTCTTTAAAAATCCTGTAGATCTCAGCTGTAGATCTCAAAACACTTTTATAAAGAATACTATTATTCTCATTTTAAACATGAGAATATGAAGTCATAATATGATTATATGAGCTTCCTCAAGTCATACAGAAGGGCTGCCATACAGGAGGGAGCCATTCCTGTGGCCTTGCCACAGGAAAAATATGGAAGATGGAACTATGAACCTATGGAAAATGCAGTCTGCATGCCAAAGGGAGGAAAATGCAGTCCACATGTCACTATGCTTAAGAACAACTGTACTACAAAAAGCATTTCAATAACCACATGCTTAAGTAAAATAGTCCCATTTTCAGCCAGTGAAGTTCAGTTTATCTACATAGGAAAAAAGCCTGATATAGTTACTTCTGTCATGCAGTAGCTATTTCACATGAGCACTTGTGTGGACTCATTTATTCAGCCTTAACAGTGAATTTTATAATTCATTTTAATCCACTTTTTAACTATCAAAAAGCACCTAAATTCAGAGTAACATTGGCCCTGTGGCTGGTAGTACAGAATACCTATTTTGCTTTGAATATATATGCTGGATCAGATCCTAACTGACTGCTTACATGTCAAGCAATAATATGTCTGGGAGGAAGGGAATGACATTAAGCAAGGTACCTACTTTATACACAGGTTTAGAAGGGGCACCAAAATGGTGGCCCTCATGAAGCCTGTGCTTTGAGAGTTGGGTGTAGCTGGTGTGTGCAGTCTCCACTGCACCAGCAGACGTGCACCACAGCAACAGAAGCACTGAGCTCCTGCTGAGTTGGCTGCTGCTGCTGCTGCTGCAGCCACAGCTGTCCCTGTTATCACTGGCTGCTCTGAGATGGGGTCTCCAGAGCCACTCCTGCCCCATTATACTCAGGCTGCATGGGGGGCTGTGCTTAGTCATGGACAGGGGCATACAAGGTTGGGTATCAGGAGCATCACTTCTCCCTTCCCATTCCTTCCAGGTGTTTCCTGATAGCCTAAGAGTAGGTGCAGGGAAGAGGTAACATGCCCACTACTGTCCCCGGCCAAGCCCAACTTTCCATGTAGCTGTTCCCCACAGTCCCAGCTGGAGCAGGGCAGGAGCATCTGTGATGGCAGCTGAGTCTCCTTGCCTCCAGAGATGTAAGCAGAGAGGGTGTGTGGAGAGGAGGGTAACGGAAGGGCAGGGGAGTTGCTGCTGTGCATACAGGGGAAGGAAGGGTATCTTTACTTGCAGCGGCAGGATGGGGATCCTTACCTGCTTCTGGGGCTTAAGAAAAGTCCCCAGCTCCTACTCCTACAATATGCTCTGCCCATTCTGGTGGGTGGGGGAGTCTCTGAGCAGGCATGCAGCCCCGACCCATTCCCATGCCCAACATTACCAGCTCTGCTCAAAATACCAAGTTGTGCCTCAGTGACAGGATTATAATTTTGGCACCTAAGTCTTAAATGACTGTGTAGTGGCCAGAATACCCAACCAACCAACCCAAAACAACTTAGGTTCCTAGATTTATTAGGTGTCTCCACTTTGGCCTGAAAAGGTACCTAAACATGGGCTACTGTGCCCAGTCAAAAATAAGCCAGATCCACCACATGAACACCTCACCCCCACTCTAGGTTCTATTGTTACACAGATCACAACTAAAATCTGATTAAATCCTAAGCCCCCAGTTTTTTAGGTGTTGACAGACCACATCCAGTGACTGATGTTGACAGTATGCCTGCCGTTAATACAAAATAGTGGAGACAGCTCAATACAAAATGACTATGGTAGTGCATGCTGTTGAGTATAAAATGGTTGGCATGGTGAGAGAACCTAGGAAGCCATCTGGAGTGTTAACACTGTGGCTAAATGGTTATGACCAGGGATCCTGGTTTTCTGTGAGAAAAAAATCATAAATTCTCTGATAAAAATGTCCAAATCTGTGGTTAAAATTAAATGCCCCCCATAGCCCTGTTTATGTCTTTCACTCCCTTCCACAACCCCCCAGCCCTGCTTGTGCCCCTTCCCCCCAGTCCTGCTGGAGGGGACCCCCAGCTGCCAGGGCAGCACAGAGCTTGCAGTGCCAAGCAGCTTTCGTGCATGGCCCCGCTGTGCCCTGCTGCACCAGTTGCACATGCTGCACTCTGGAGGGCCTGGGGGAGGGCAGCAGGGCGGGGAGCGCTGCATTTGTGACCCAGGGTTTGCAGCTGGTTGAGCACTCTGGTCAGGGGAGGGGGATTTGCAGTCTCCCCATTCCTGGGCAGAGTGTCTAGCTGGCTACAAAACCCTCTTCTCAGCCAGAGAGTGCCCAAGCTGGCTGGGGGCTGAGGGAGTAGGGGAGGCTGCAAACCCACCCACCCCCTCCTCCCAGCTGGAGTACCCAGCCAGCTGCAAAACTCCCGGCTCCCTTAGCCCCCAGCCAGCTTGGGCACTTCGGCTGGGAGTGGGGGTTTGCAGCCAGCTGAGCACTCCGGACAGGAGCGGGCAGGCTGCAAACCCTCTCCTGGCTGGAGTGCCGGGCCGGGGAGTGCCCAAGCTGGCTGGGGGCTGAGGGAGTGGGGAGGTTTGCAGCTGGCGGGGCACTCCAGTTTGCAGCTGGCTGGGAACTGGGGGAGGGAGGGATGCCACCCGCTGACCACTCTGACTGGGAGGAGACAGGCTGCAAACCCCCTACAAATCTCCCCACTCCCTCAGCCCCAAGCCAGCTTCCCAGCCTTGCCGGTAACCCCCAAGCCCCACTTACCTCCAGCAAGAGGAGTGAGCCTGAAGCAGCCTCTGGTAAGTGTGAGTGTCAGGCCCCACCTTTCCCCCTCTCCCTTCCCCTCTGGGTAGGGTTGGGGCTTTCTCCATACAGCTCTTACACACTGGAACTTTGCCAGCCTGTGGAGCTCTTTGCAAAAGGGGGAAATCCATGGGTTTCTCTTCTAAAAGGGAAAATCCACATTTTCTCTGATAAAATGGGAAATCTGTGGTTTTCTCTGTTTTTTCCATGGGAAACACAAAACTCGGATCCCTGGCTATAACACTTACTTGGGAGGTGGTTGGTTTTTGCCTCCCAAGCAATTTAGGCATTTACATTACACAGACATTGGTTGAAAGAAGAGGAGAGGAAAGGAAAGGAAAGGATGAACACTGGCAGCAGAAACCAGAACTAAGACTCCCCCTCCCCGAGGAAGGCCTATCTGAGTCATATTCCCTCTCATTCTGTGAATCTTAGTCTTTCCAGTGGACCAGCTTCAACAAGAGCAGGGAGGGGGGCCTCTCCCAGCCTAGTGACACTCTCCTAAGAAGTGTGAAATAACAGGCTTTATTTCTGTCAAGCTGAGGATGGCCTAAAACTTAAATATTGCATTTCCTATGCAAGTGTTCTTAGCTGTGGGCTAAAAACAAAGCAACATATGGGCACAACAGCCACTGATGTTGGATTCTCATGTGACAAGTGGCTCCCTCACAGCCCTGAGTCAGATGCCTATGCCTCAGGAAAAGTTCAGACATAAAAATGTAACCAGCAATTGCTATCATGAGGTACCTAAAGCTCTCCATTCCTTGGATAGAAAACTGGGTGCCAGGGTAGCAAGATGCCTAAATTTTAAGTGTCATAACACTGTAATGAACACACCTTACAGGTCGATTAGGGTTTGACCCTAGCTTATTTTGTAATAATGTTCCTGTATAAAAAACCCCAGCACACTTGAATATAGGCTGCAGCAGTTTTGCATTGCTGAAACAGATGAGCTGATTAGGCAGAAATTGATTCATGAAAGCTAGTGGTGGAAGAGGCTAGTTTAAACATATAATCCATCTCTCCATCTGAGCAGGAATGTTCTCTGTTATATGTTTACAAGTGCTTTGCCTACTCTAGTTTCAATTTCATGAACAAAAGGCATTAAATCAAAAAGCACATTTACAATGCTGCTGAGAATGACTGTTTCTAGATGCAGTTGCCTGAAAAAAAACCTGCACTGATTTCATTTAGTGAGAGCCACCACAAGCTCAATTGTGCTTGTATGCAAGAATGCAGTAGTCACTAGCAGATCTGTAAAGCTAAATTGATTTAAGCACATCAGTATGATTAACCTGCATCTTTTATTCACAGCACAACCAAGGGCATAGATGACCTCTGGGATTTTTCAGATTGCTTTCAGATAGCTTAGTGTCAGCAGACAAAACAAGTCTGGAATCACAGAAGTTGATATTCCAAGTTGTGTTATTGCTTTACATCTTTCCAGTCAAACAGTTCACAACCACAATTTGGAGATCATTTTTCCATATCAACACAGATGCAAAAAATTAATCTGTGGGCCAAAGTTGTTTTGGCAATATTAAAATGAACATGTTGAATTAAGAAAATTAGGACAGTTCCTTAGCAGAAAACGTCAGCACTCTAATGTCAATTATAAACCTTTGCCAGCAGAATGTATACAGTTCAAAGTGGTGGGGGCATGGAATAACATAAAGTTGGGTGACTTTCTATTACTTCAAGTTATTTTCAAATTACCCTATAGTCTAAAGTTCCCTGTTGCTTGCATTTCTGCAAATTCATTTAGTCTGTTTCTGTCCTTATTGCTTATTACTAAAAGGCAGTTGAGAATTGTGATAGGATTTGCAATGACATATTTCCAGATATACATTGGTATACATGATACATTTATTATTAGACTGTCATTGTGTAAATGCATCAGCAACATTTGGGAAAAGGGGCCAGAACCAGGGACTTCTAGGGCATTGTCTACCTTCTCAGGCCACAGAGTTAGTTTATCTCTGCTTGCTTTTCCTTCTGGCTCCTTGAATCCGAATGGACCAACTTCAGTAGGAGAAGAATGGAAAATGCTCTTAGTCATGCAATAAGAGAATGCTCTCAGCTATGCCTGCCCCATAACGTGATTGTTTGACTACTCTGCTGGAACACAGAAGATGGGGATTCAATCCCTCTGAGCGTTGTGGGGACCTAGAACCCAAGGGCTTTTGTACACAACACAACCTTCCCCAGTTATGTTGCCACAACTCTTGTTTGCATGTGCACAGTTGTGATTTCCTGCTGACCTTGTGTAGAGCAAGGTTGGAGGGGCAAGAGGACGGTTCTTGGACTGTGGTTTAAAATCTCGTCCTCTTCTTTCTTTCTGCTCCCTGCAGAAAACTTCCACAGTCGGAAGTTATGGACCAAGACCAATAAAGAGAAAATGCAGCAAGTTATTTAGAGTATACTGTGTAGTCTCCTATAGAAAATAGTGTATACTTCAGTTAAGTAGTGTACAGATTTATAGTGTATAGAGTATAGCTAGAAAGCTCAATAGATATTGTTTAGATAGCGTATAATGTATAGATAGATGAGTAGATAGAACAATAGACATTGTACAGAATTATATAGGAAATATTGTTTAGTTATTGTATATAGAAAGTATAATGCAACGCTGTCTGTATAGGTGCTGGGGAGGAAAATCCCAATTTTTTTAATACTATTTTTCTATTTTCCTATTTATTTTAAATTCTCTTTATTTATTATTTGAATACTTTTGTACTTATGCCTTTTTGATAAAAAAAGAAATGCACCAGCTTTATTTTTAATAAAGTTTTCTGATTTTTTTGTCTATATATAATGTGTGGAATGCCTTTTTTCATAGAGAGATTAGCATTGTGCAGTTTGGGGATGGGTGGGGTGGGTTGGGAGAAGTGGTGACTATGCCCACCCACCTTAGCCAGTGTGGGGATGCTTTGCTTGAGTGTGTTTATGGAGTCATGGCATTAGCGGAAAGAGTTGCAGGGTGAGCTGTTATTGGAGGTTGAATCCTTGTCTAATGCTTGTGCTATTCCCCCCATCCCAACATACAGCAATCCAGACAAGCCTGAGGGTGCAGCCAGCATTTTTTGAGAGGAAAAAAAACTAACCTCCTTCTCACCACCATCCACAGCAGCAAGCACACAAGGGGTGGCAAGTTGCAATACTTTGGCAGGCATAGAGCTTTCCCTAACATTTGAAAGAGGCTGATTAGCAACTCCTCTTGTAGTATGAGGCTAGTGCTTGGGCTTGGTGGTGGTTCTTGGTCCTTATCAACATCTGGTACAGCAGCTCAGAAATAGTTTTGCAAATTTTTGCTCAGTTTCACAAAAGAAAGGAGTCAGTCATGGGAATCATTGTCTTCCAACAATCCACTACTGTATTTATTTACCCCCTTTTTTTCCCTTTTCAATAGCAAAACCATGAGTGAGTTACATTTGTATGAATCCAAGCATCACTGAGAAAACACACAAACCAACCCACCCAAGCAGGTCAAAAAACAATGTAGGATGGGATGGTTGCAGTCCCCAAGCCTTGGTGTGGGGATACCACCGGAGCAATACTAATCCATCTCTACACAACAACATCACAATTGTTGTCTCCATGACATCACAATTGTTGTCTTCATGACTTGATATTAATTGCTAGCATCTACAATATTTTAACTAAGAGCATAAGAGATTATTTTTCTTTGTGTTCTTTGGTTTTTCACTGAAATTCACTGCCATTGGTAGTCAAGTGTTGGTGAATAACAATAATAATAATAATTAGGTATTTAATATGAGATATTTAACATGCCCATGCACATTTGCTTCTAAATAAACACACTGCAAACATTGCAAGTGAGCTAGCTTGGAGGAGGGGGAAGAATTTTGATTCACAGATGTTGCTTGATTACTGAGTGTGTGCATGGATTGTTGAGTATGTGCATGTATATAATATGTGTGCATGCATTTTGACATAGCAACAAGCAGCCATGGGACAACAGGGAGTTAGGGAGGGAATTTTCCCTCCCCCCCTCACATATTGTGATATTTGAATTGTTGCTGGCCATAAAACCTAGGGAGGGAGAAAGGGATGGAATCCCCCTTCCTGGATACAGGCCATGTCCCAGCTAGGGATGGAGGGAGGGAAATGTTTCTCCAGCCAGAAACAGAGTGCTAAGAGGCCCCATTTCTGGGTCAACAGGGACCTAGGGAGAAAGGAGATTTTCCCCAGCAAGAAGTAGGGTGACAGGGGACCTAGGAAGGACATTTTCCCTCAGCCAGAAGCAGGGTCATAAGAGGCCATGGGAAGAGAGGGACCTAGGGAGGGAATTTATGTGCTGGTTTACATGCTGGCTTGAGCTGAAGCCAGAAAATATCACAGCCTTAGTAGTGGCAGTCTATGTGCTGCACAACATCTGTGAGACCCACAGAGAGGTTTTCAGTGGGCTGCGTGGGCTACAGAAGCATGACAGGCAGTGGCCAGACAGAGACATGGCTGGGCAGCAGCAAAGGGACCAAAGAGATATCCTCAAGGAGAAGCTGGTTGGGTGGCTCTTGTGTGGGATTTCCTGGCAGCACATATTGTTGACAACTAGCAGTCCTTGTTCTTTCTTTTGCTTACAATACATTCTTTTACAATTTACAACATAAAAATATCTGTGTCTGTCTGAAAGGGTGTGCACGGGAAGGTAGAGGATGGAAGGAAGTGGAGTGTAGGACAAGCAAGGTGGGGGGGATGTGGACTGGGGTAGAGGGTTGCTGTCTGGAGTCTGGCAGTAAATTCTCATTACTTTGTAGCATGGGAGGAAGGGCCAGGAGGAGATGATTCACACAACTTGTTGTAGGGATCACCAAGTGGTTGCCTATTGGGAGACTGGTCCGAGCCTAGGCAGGTGCAAGTGGCATGGTTTGGGGGTGAATATGCCCAGGTGGGGGGAGGATTAAGGGAGGATTTAGTGGGAGACTCCCAGTGGGGAGCAGGGAGCGGGGAGCAGGAGGCAGGGTCTGTGGAGGCTGGTTTATATGCGTCTCCTGCTGTAATTCATTAGGAATGACATTACTGGGGGTAGATTTGTATTTGCCTCTCCCTGCTGGAATCTGCAGGGAATGACACACAGGACATAACTTGTTCAAAAGAGTATGGTGTGCAAACACAAACACAATGTACCACAATAACCTGGGTTAAAATTTTAAGGGTGTGGTAAATTAACAAGGATCAAACTCCATGGTATGTACAAATGCCTCCAGTTTCCAGTGTCCTGGATAAGTGCTTTAACCATTTAGCTATAGAAAGAGGACTTCACTTTATATTGAAATAAATGCTGCTCTCTTCCTAGCAGACATAATCATCTAGGTAGATATTTTGTTGATCAGGTCATAATGTCTGGCAATACATCTATGTCTTATGTAGTCAGGAGGAAGTAGAATTGCAACAAATAGAAGAACTTAGCGCAGGTTAAATCTCTCCTTTGAGTGAATAGAAAACTATATGTCTCTTGGCCAACACAGGTCTAGACATTGGCATGTCCTGGCCAAAGACAAGGCTGAGGACATCTTACCCACACCCACAGACAAACTTCAAATCTGGAAGTTCATCTGTAATGCTGTTCTGAACTTGTCCTCATTAGCTGCTCTCTGGCACACTGGAGACTTAGGGCTCAAGAAGACATGCAGGGGAAGAAGCTGAGGGCAGCATTACTGCTTGTGGCTATTGGTAGGTGGGCCTGCCCAGAGCCATCTTCACTAGGAGTAGTGTCAGTGGGCACATCTACATATTCATAAATGCACTGTAATTATGGCGCATTAAGTTTAGTACCTGTAATAACAGGTCTTAAATGTACTGTAATCAGCGTTATTGTGCATTTGCATGAGTGATGCTTAATGCTTATTGGACAAAGTCTACTGTACATTAGCTCATTAGCACATTTTTTGCCATCCATGCTAATATGCAGTAGAATTAGTCCAATGAGCATTAGGCATCTTGTGTAGACACTCCCACTGTGATGTAGACAAAGCCAAAGGATTAATTTCTTGGGTGACTGGGGAGCTTGTAATCCTGCCAAGTGAAATAGAATGTCTCTCCAGAGATGCATTAGTTCCCCATTGAGAGAACAGAGGAACAACACACCTATTAGGCATCATAGAATCCCTGTCTGTTCCTAGTTGCATTAGCTTGGAGAAGTGAGATTGTGTTATAAGTGTCTTATAAGAGAAAGGAAATACTACTTAGATGAAGTGGCTGAGTTTGTCAAAAATGTTCAGAAACCTGTAGACTTGGAGCTACCATTATCCTATGGCAGCTGCTGGTTACCACACACTTTTGAAATCTGCTTGTCTGTGTAGAATTCATGGAAAGGATTGTGGGAAGGGGAAAAAAGTATGTCCTCCCTTCCCTCTTAACTTTGAAAACTTTCAGAAATGAATGAAGAATAAGGAACGTTGTGGAGCAGTGACCACTAATGAGATCACTTTCAGGTATCATGACTGATAAAGGCTCAGTCTTTGGAAGTAACATTATAACTGATGAGATTTTATAGCAATAATTCCAAGAAATTCAGAGACAGTTCAGTGTTAGCAGAGAGCGCAAACTGGCTGGATAGTTGCTATGATTAAAGAAGCTCTGAATGAAGGTAGCAAAAAAATGATAAAAAGCAAATATTTGTCACTGATTTCATATTTAAATGGGATAAAATAAGATGGATAATTAGTTGATAATGGAACTATATTTAAATTAATTCAATTTTTATTACATTCATATCCTTTTTTATATGATGAGTGCCTATGAATTGAGCTAAGGTTTAATTGCACTTTAAATCACATTATTCATGAGTTTTGTAAATATGTTTGGTTTTATGATTAAGACATTATGTAAGTTTGGGGTGTCTTGTTACCTTGTAAAATGAGAGGAAAAATATTCATATTGTGTCAAGATTCTAAAGCACCTTGGGCACATCCAGACAAGCATGCACATGTCTCTTGCTGCTGCAAGTTTGCAGGTGTGGGGACAAAATTAGACCCCTGGATATTCAGGGTCAAAAAGCAGGGCCAGGCACGGTCCCAGACCATGCCCTGAGGCAACTGGAGGCTGGTTCCTCCACAGAGATGCTCTGGTAGCCAGCCAGAGTGTCTCTATGGTTGGTCTTCACCCCAGTGCTGAAGCACGCTGCCTGCCTGTGTGGGGCAGGCAGTGTGCTAGATTCAGGGAGTTGGACCCAGGTTCCTGCCAGTAAGTAGGGGGGCTGGAGGAGGAGGGGGGGACCATGAGGGGATCCCAGCCAGCTCTGCCTGCTCCCCCAGCCCCCTGATGGCTGCCCCACCCAGCTCCAGCTCCCACCTGCCACCCGAAAGCCCCCCAATTGCTCCCCTACCTGGCCCCATCCCCAGCACAAACCCTGCATGCTCAGATGCCAGACAGGATGAGACCTGCTGGCAGGAACTGCGGCTGCAGAGGCAGCTATCTCCACTGTGGCAGGCCAGTAGGGGGCGCTCCTGCGTTGAGCCGCCCACCTCCCTGCTCCCAACCACCTTCCAGGCTCTGAGTGCCTTCCTTGGGGTGCCTCCTGTCCAGCCGACCCCTTCCCTGGAGCACACCCGCTAGCCTGGGGTTCCTGCTGCCACCATCCAAGGCTCTGGACTCACTTCTGGCTCTGCGCATCTTGGAAAACACAGGCCTGATCGTCCAATGGGTCCTAGACCCAATAACAGCACTTGGGGTACTTTTCCCAAGTCAGGGGCTTGTCAAGAAAGCCTTCCATAGTCTGCAGACCTAAGGAGCCTCCTCAGCATAATTTAGACTCACCCCTCAATAAGTCTCCCACACTGGTCACAAGGAGAACTTTATTGATTACAGGGGGTAGTCATAGTATCATAGTATCATAGAGTCGGAAGGGACCTGGGCAGATCATCTAGTCCGACCCCCCGCCTTGGCAGAAAAGAGCACCAGGGTCAGATGACCCCAGCAAGGTGCTCATCTAACTTCCTCTTAAAAATCCCCAGGCTAGGAGCCTGTACCACTTCACCTGGAAGCTGG
>JAGPOW010003642.1:71951769-71963806 GCA_030014935.1 Caiman crocodilus | reverse complement strand
CCTCCAACGGTTGTGCCCACTGACCCCCTAGCCTCTACAATGCCCCGGCCCCCATCACTTACCTGGTTCTCCCGTTTGACCGACGGTCTGGGCTCGTTGACTGTCGCAAGGCCTGGCAGTTCAAGGTCTAGGGTAGGGCAGAAGCAGGGTAAAAGATAGAGCAATATCATAGAAAAAATAGAGGGATATCAAAGGAATCCCATAGAGCAAACCAGAGTGGCTGAGGTAGCCGTTTAAACACGCATCTGAAATACTGTACTCTAAATATCTAATCGGATCTCGAGTAGCTTACTCACACGTATCATCCAGAGGTAGTTGGTGTTTCCCTCTGGAGGCAGGGCACTCTTGGGACATGCGGCGATGAGGAGAGAGACAGGTTCAGGTTCACCTGGACGACTGTATGGCTAATGGCTGCCCTTCTTCTTGGATCGGGGCCTTTTATCCCCACTCTGACCTCAGCAGCCCGGTCCAATCAAAGCTGCCAAAACTGGTCACAAGCCGACCCATTTCCCAAGCATCCCTGGCTACCTGGGTCCCTGCGCAGGACCGGGTTGTTCCCCCTGCCCAGGTGACCAAAGCATCCCCTCCCAGGTGCCAGGCTTTTGTCATGCAGACAGGGAGGGAGATCCCCGCCCCGAGGGATTCAACGCCAGCCTCTCAGGCTGGCACAGAAAGAGGTTTCTGGAGAGGGGCACCCACGGTGGCATTTCTGCCACATCCACATCCTGGTTAGTGAAGAGGTCAGGGGGAGCTATAACTGCTCTATAGCAAGAAAACCAAAGGCAAACACCAAAACATATAGGTATTTAGAATTCATTTTATTATGATGATAGAGACAGTGGTAGGCTTCAAATTGCTTTAACACTGTAGATATATCAATAAAACACTGCCCAACTGATCACTGTCTCTCTGTCTCTCATTCTCTCTCTATATAATGGTCTTTTGTTTAAATTGTGGATGAACATGGATTTTGGGGTATTTTACAGAGTGACTTTGGGATTTTTTTTATCAAGGATTTTTCAGTTTTCAAATAGAGAACACCAGAATTCCTGTTACGGAGCCAAGTGGCAGGACCCAGGCAGAGATGCCTGCTCAGAGCTGGCACCTTGGTCCCTGCTGGAGGTGGCTGACCTCCCAGCCAGTTGGGTCCAGGAGGACATACTTTGACAGTTCAGAGCAGGCCACCACAGTGGGAACATCTTCCAGGTGATAGCTGCCCAAGTGGCCAGGCAGGGGGCACACATGGCAGTAGTGCCACACAAAGGCCAGCTCTGCAGCCGCAGCCTACTGGCAGCTGGCCCAGAGGGGCAGATGCCTCTACTGACTGTGCAGCCACCATCTGGCTCTGGCAGGTGGACAGCAGGTCACAGCCAAGCAGCAGCCGCCGCTGCCAGACTACTGCAGTGGGTAGAGCGGGCAGGGAACTCTCAGGGCTGCTTCAGCAGTCCAGCTGGCACAAGGGGTAGTGTCCCCAGGTAACAATTGGCTTCAGAAGCTCCTGAGAGCAAGTAGCCCTTAGCTACTTGACAGGGCAGCTTTTTGAACTGATGGAGCCAGGGCAGGGCAGGGCAGGGTAGATTTTTATACTGCTGGAGACAACACAGGTGCTGGCCCTGGGCTCTAGCTCCTGCTGTCTGCAGATCCAGTAGGAGCCAGGCAGGGTTATTTTGCCCCAAGTGGTACAATTTGCCCCACATCAACGTGCATGTCTGGGCATGTGCACTGAGGCAAAAAGCTCTGGTTCAAATTTGTGCCACTTCTATTTGAGCTGCTGCAAGCACACCTGCTTATATAGTTTTATTGGTTATAAAGTCAAAAGGGAACTTAGGGGCTATGAGTCTGACCTCCTCTATAAAAAAGACCATAAATTCTTGTTTCAACTGAAGGAAGAAAAAAGTTTGCTTCTGTCTTAGACAAAGTGATGTTCACCTACCTCTGTGTAGAATACCACAGCCATTCTGAGACTGCAACATTTTACTGTCCTTGCTAAAGTCTTATGTGTAAAGTAACTTGTCTATTTTATGCTTCAAAGAAATTAGGCAAAATGAAATATTTGAACAAACTGATGTGGTAAACACTCTTATGCACAAAGGAGTGCCACAAAATCTCCAATTTGTGGCACTCAACAGCAACAGGCTGCCATAGCTGTTATTTTCTGTTTCATCTAAAAGGCAGCATAATGCATCCCAGTACCATTGATTTACCAGAAAAGTGGAGACCTATAAAAACAAAGTACAGTCAGGGTAGAGAAGTTATTGCATCCTGCATGCACACATGCAATTTTATTCTTGAATAGAAAATAATTGCCTTGGGGTGATAGACTTCTATAGTTTTTCCTCTTCAGTGGAGGAGAACAGGTTTTAGTTCATAAATCAAAGAAGCATACGTTACACAGAGATATAGTTGTAGAATAATGTAAAATATAACAAAGGAGCTACTTATGACAGAACAACTTTCAAACTCAACTTTGAATCAAAACTGATAAGGGCTTAACTTTCACAAAAAAGGGCAATATAACAACTAATTCTGTTTACACCCCCCTACAAATAACATGTCTCTAGTCTTACTTTCAATTTCACTTCTAAAATATCTACATGACAGCTATATGGCATTTAAATGTCTAAGTAACTAAGTTCAATCTTATTCTACCCTGTTCAATTAACTGGAAAACCATTAATACATTTTCTTCCGTAGGCTTACTATAACTAAAACAACTACAATCTGCTCATGTTTTGCTTAAGAGATTAATGATGAGGGGATCTGGCCAAGAGTGACAGTGCTGAATTATAGACCCTGGTCTGGGCAGTACTAATGGGTGGAAATGCTAGTCAGTGGGCCCAGAAACCAAGGCTGCCCACTGAGTTAATAGAAGAGCTGTGAGGATCACTCTTCTGAGGTGAGACCTATTTTTTGATTCAGGGATGGCTTGGGCTTACATAGCCAATATGTGAAATAGGAACAGTGCTTCATCTTATTTTTCATGGAAAAACCTGGAAAATAATTGAGATCTGTAAATATCCACTGAAAAGCTTAACTTCGCTTAATCACAACTGATTTTCATTAAATATAGCTAGTGTCTGAGTTTTCCAGGAGATTTACCTTTACTGAAACTTTGAAAGACTGGTAACAAGAGTTCATTTAACTAGAAGAAGACAAAGATGCTAGGTAAATGTTGAGATTTAAAATCAGAATAAATCTGTAAACTTTTAACTCTAAAAGAGTTTGACAAATTTTCTTCACATTTGGCAGATATAGTCTCTTAATACAACAATTTTTAAAACCCACCCAAAATTCCAAGCCCGTATTATAAGGACAGGAAAGAACACATTAGAATGTTATCTTATTGCAAAAGTAAACTCTATTTAGAAAAAAACAAAAGCAAACTAAAAGCCACTTAGCACATGTTTTTATGTGCTTCAGTGCCACCAACTTCAACAGGAATAAATTATGTGCTTAAAAGCTAAACACGTGCTTTTTTGCATTTCACCAAGATACATTGCTGTTCAGAATCTGGGCAGGACTGCAGAAGACTGACTACATAAATAGAAGTATATTTTATTTTGAATTCAAAGTATATGATGTTGCACTAATTATTCACTGACCATCAGGGTTCATAGTTTTTTTCTCTTAAAAATCCAAAATTCTCTGATTAAAAAACCCAAAACTTGCAGTTTTTTGCTATTAAAATGAAGCGCCTCTATATATATATAGGTATCAGTTGAGCACAATGTTTTATTGGTTTATTTGCAATCTTCAAGTAGTTTGGAAGCTTTCCAACGCCTCAATCATTATTAAAAAATAAATTCTAAATACTTATATATTTTGGCATTTGATTTTGGTTTTTTTTATCATGGAAAATCAGAGTTCCCCTGCCTCCTTTTCTCACCCCCACACTCTGCCACGTGTGATCTATGGCCCACCCTCATAAATTTACCCCTGCTTTTGCCCATGCTGCCTGGCTGCACTGCCAGCCATGTGCATGTGTGTACGTGCACATGCATGTGGCCCCCTGCCTCTGGTTGCCCTCTTCCCACTCTCCCCAGCCCCAAGTAGACGGGCGGTCTATTAATAGTTCTAGCCCAGGTCATGTCAGCTGCATTACTAATAACTTGGGCAGCCCAAGGAAACTTGCTCTGATGACACCCCAAAGAAAGGTCCCACCTCACCCCATAGGGAAGCATGGGGCTTCTCATGGCAGACTCAACTGCCTATAACTGAACACTAGGAGCTTGGGAAACAAGCAAGTGGAACTAGCTCTTCTCATATGTGAACGTGATTATGACCTTGTAGGGATAATGGAGACCTGGTGGGACTCTACCTATGATTGATCTGTTGCTTTGGAGGGTTATACCTTGTATAGGAGAGACTGTCTTGGGAAGAGAGGTGGGAGCATTGCTCTCTACATCAAGGATCAGTTCACTTCTATGAAAATTGAGTTTTCTAACCAGGAAAGGTGTCTTGAGACACTCTGGGTCAAAATACAGGAAGAACTTGGGGCGGGTGCCATACTTGTAGGAGTCTATTATAGACCTCCCCACCAAGAAGAAGAATTTGATCAGAAATTCAATAGAGAACTTGTTGAGGCCGCATGCTCCTAATGCATGATCTTCATGGGGGACTTCAACTTCCTTGACATTCCTTGGGATGAGCCAGATGGCAGACAGCAAATCTGACAGATTGCGCAGCTTCCTCACTTGCATTGATGACCTCTACCTAATGCAGGAGATTTATGGGCCGACTGTGGGGAGGCATTGCTTGATTTGGTCCTGACCAAAGGGGAAGACCTGGTGAGCTATCTAAGGATCGAGGGGAAGTTTGGTGACAGCGACCATGATTTGGTCACCTTCTCAGTTCACCAAAGAGCAGGCAAATCCCTCAGTAAAACAGAAATCCTTAACTTTGGGAATCTGACTTTTGCAAACTCAGAGACTTGGTAAGTTAGGTAATTAGAGGCCATAGTCCCTTAGATAAGGGAGTACACAAGGAATGGTCATCTTTCAAAAACATAATTCTTGAGGAACAGGGGAAAGCCATTCCATCTCACAGTCAATGGGCAAGGAAACCCCCTTGACAGAACAAGGAACTGTTAGACTTCATTAAACTCAACAGAGAAACCTACACCAGTTGGAAAATGAGAAGCTTCACCAAAGGGGACTACTCAGCACTCACCTGTACCTATAGGGAGTGGTCCAGAAAAGCCAAGGCACAAACTCAGACTAGCTACAGGAATTAAGGACAACAAAAAGTCCTTATTCAGATATGTGGGAAGTAAAAAAAAGGAACAAAGTTAGCATTGGGCCCCTGTGAGATCAAATGGGGCAGATAACACCCGATACCCAAGAAAAGGCCAATTTCCTAAATTACTTTTTCACATCAGTTTTTCACCCTCCCAAGGGGATCACACTGTCAGAAAGGACATGAACCATTCTGGGAGTGACTAGTGTGTCCAAAATTGATGTGGATTAGATGTGGAACACCTTGAGAAACTGAAAATTCACAAGTCTGTGGACCCAGATGGAATTAACCCAGAGTCTTAAAGGAGCTGGCAGACATCATTGCTCCTCCCCTCCCCTCCCAGCAAAGATATTTGAAAATTCATGGTGCACAGGTGAAGTTTAAGAAGACTGAAAAAGAGCAAACATGGTCCCTATCTTCAAGAAAGGGAGGAGGGATGGGCCAGGGCATTATAGACCAATCAGTCTGATGTCCATCCCTGCAAAAATCTTGGAGAAAATTGTCAAGGGATCTATCAATGCCAGACCAATGGAAGGCAAGCACCTGAATGCTAGCCAACATGGCTTTGTGACTAGCAGGTATTGCTTGACCAATCTCATCTCTTTCTATGACCAGGTGACGTGAGACCTAGACAAGGGAGGTGACATGGATGTCATATATCTGGATTTCAAGAAAGCCTTTGACCTCGTTCCCCATGGTGTCCTCGTGGCTAATCTGGGGACCTGTGGCCTTCATCATTTTATGGTTGAATGGCTACGTAATTGGCTACGGGGTCAAACCCAAAGAGTACTAGGTGACAGGAGCAAATCAACACGTACAGGGTGACCAGTGGAATCCCTCAGGGCTCAGTACTTGGGCTGATACTCTTCAACATCTTCATTAATGATGTGGAGTTGGGAGTCAGATGCAAACTGGCAAAGTTTGCAGATGACACTGAATTATTGGGGAGGGTGGTCACACTGCAGAACAGGCTGGGGATACAGGCCAACTTGGACACATTCTCAAGGTAGGCTGGCCAAAACTGGATGGCCTTCAATGTAGAGAAGTGTAAAGTGCTGCACCTTGGTAGGAAGAACCCTCAACATACTTATAAGCTCGGCAGTGCTACTTTCACTACACCACAGCCAAAAGAGACTTGGGGGTCCTGACTGACCACAAGACAAATGTGAGTCACCAATGCAATGCTGTATCTGGCAAAGCAAACAAAACTCTGGTGTGCACCTACCAATGCATCTTAAGCAAAACCATGGTTGTCATCCTTACAATTTACTTGGCCTTGGTGAGGCCTCAGCTGGAGTACTGCATCCAGTTTTGGGCCCCCCACTTCATGGCTCAGGGGGAACTTGGTAGCAGCCTACAATTATATAAGAGGGTTACATCAGGACCTTGGAGAACAGCTGTTCACCAGAGCTCCACAAAGGATAACAAGGTCTAATGGCCATAAACTCCAGAAAGGCTGATTTAAACTAGACATAAGAAAAAAGTGCTTTATGGTGTGTGTGTCCAGGGTCTGGAACAGACTCCCCACAGAGGTGGTGCAAGTACCTAGTCTGGAGTCTTTCAAAAAATTACATGATCCCAGGTGACTTCCTGCCTATCATAGGGTGGGGGTGGGGGTGGGGGCTGGGCTCAATCTCATGAAGTCCCTTCTAGGCACTAATGTCTATGAAATCTATGAAAGTATCCCTTTGCAGGTTAGCACCCTGC
This sequence comes from Caiman crocodilus, assembly GCA_030014935.1. Classification (NCBI taxonomy): domain Eukaryota; kingdom Metazoa; phylum Chordata; order Crocodylia; family Alligatoridae; genus Caiman; species Caiman crocodilus. Next base: position 71,956,864 of record JAGPOW010003642.1, on the reverse strand, counting down.
AAGGGGCAACCTGTTGTTTTTCCCCTTTAAAGGAGAAAATACAAGTTTGTCTGTTGAGAACAGAAAAACCAAAAAACTGCTTATCATAACAACTGATCAATAATTTTGAAAGGGTATTTTTTATTTTGTAAGTGTACCAGGGTACACTTCAGTACTGTAGAAAAGGATTTGCTTAAAGTTTATGAATCTTTCCAATGTAGGGCACAACTCTGTGGGCACGTTTACATGTGCCACTAACACGCAGCAATAAACTGCTTATTGCTCCACAGTTTATTACTCCTGGGTGGCTCCCAGTTTACACATGTCCCCAGACCTCAGCACAGTGATCTGGGTTGCAGCAGCCCCAGCTGGAGGGGAGCTCAGGGGATCAGCCTGCCAGCCTGTGGCTGTTCTGACTGAGCTCAGTGTGCTGCAGAGGGACTGGCTGGGGCATGAGTGTGCTTTAGTATGGGGCTAGCTGGCAGGCAGCCCCCACACTGAAGCACCCTTGTGTCCCAGCCAGCCAGCTCAGCATCTACGTGTACTCTACTACACATGAAAAAAGTCTGCAGCAGTATTTACAAGTCCTACCCTACTGTAGAGCTTATTAGTTTAATATGTCCTAATAGGGGCACACATTTAGACAGTGAGACATTTACTGCACAGTTAATTTGTAAACTCCACAGTAAATGTTTGGTGTAGACATGCCCAGTGGATATTAGAGAGAATATTTTTTATTCCGGGATAGATTGTTACTTTGCAATCTGCTCTGAATAAGAGGCAGCACATAGCTGTATCATGAAGGCACAGATCAAATAATGAAATATACCTCAAAAAAATCATCCCTTGATCCCCTCATACTCCCATTTTGGCTTTTATGGGAGAAAGGAAAATAAGTACATTCAGCTCATGTCCTAGGGCATTTTCATCTCCTCTGCACTGAACCAGCTCTTCTGGAAAGCATGTCTGAGTGGTGGAGTCAGAGCTGCTTTTCCCTCCTGCCCCTTCTAATCATACTCAGTCACAGTAAGAGAATCAGGGGAGTTGTCCCTGCATTCTTGTTATAGCCAGAAGAATGAAGCAGGAATAAAAGCTAAGCTTTAAAATCATTCTCTCTGATGTCCTTGGTCACCAAGCTATAAGCTGTGACTGTCACCCTATTCTGGATGCGCTATCCATACAGTTTAACATGTACCCAGACCTTAAACTTGCCTAGAAGGTTATCCATTACAGCAAAAGCTGTGTTAACAGGTACTTTATTAGCACTATTAACTAGCATCAGAGGGACACAGAAAAAGTGAAACTGGAAGTACAACTTCCAAGTTTTGCCACTGCCATGAGCAGAGTTCTTGCTATTTCTTCAGTCCATGGCCCAGGGCATAGCAGCCTGCATGGGGCAAAGCAGCCTGTGCAGGGCCCCCCTCCCTGTCCCCTGGCACACTGATGCTGGGGAGTGCACCAGACAGTGCACATTTGATTAACCGGAATATTTGATTAATTGGCATCCCCTGTTCCCAGAGGATGCTGGATAACAGAGCTTTTTACTGTACTCTTTACAGAAAGCTGGGTTAACTTAAAAGGTTTTGTCCTTTAGAGTCTGTGAAGTTTCTTCTCAAGTGAAAATAAGTGAATTTTTGGACCAAATTTGGAAGAATTTGTGTAATCGTAGCAGCTCTTTGCCTTGTTTCTTTTGTTGTCTTAGTAGCTTTTGGTCTGAACTTGTGGGAATGTCCTGTATATGCAGGATCTTGACTCTATTCCTATGCAGAATGCTTTTCTATTTAATGAGTGCATCTACACATGCTATTAATGCGCAGAAAGCTTAGTGCTGTGCAGTAAGCTTCCCCTGGGAGTGTGTCTGCATGTGCACCCATTGGGAGCAAATTTGCTTCCAATAGGAGCAGTTCAGGTCAGGGCTACTCCTGCCCTGCTCTACTCCCATATGCTTGCCAGGAGGAGTTCTAGGCTCTCCTGGATGCCAGCCCAGGGCTAGCAGGGGACAGTGGGGTCAGGGATGGGTTATGGGGGGCAAGGGAGCTGTCCCACCTCTTGGGGATGCTGCCTGCTGCCCAACCCCCATTCTGAGATTGAAACCAGGCTTGGAACATTGTCCCCTGCCCCAGCAGCTTTCTGCTGCTGTGGACCAGCTCTGAGATCAGAGCCAGGCCCCAGCAGCAGACAGCTACTGAGGCAGGTGACAGTGTCCCAGCCCTAGCTCCTAGGTCAGAGTTGGCCCTGGCAGATAAGCAGCAGCTGGGGCAGGGGAAAATGTTCCATACCTGGATCCAATTTGCCAACTGGAGGCAGGGCTAGGAAGCAAACAGTTGCCCCGGGGGAGAGGACAGTCCTCTTGTCCCCTGCTGGCTCAGCTGGCCAGAAGCAATTTGCTTCTGGTCAGCTATGTAACTGTGCACTACTGTGTATTAGCTAATGCACAGTAAATCTACTACCTGTATCTACTGTGTATTAGCTAATGCACAGTAAATCTACTACCTGTATCTACAGGTAGTAGAAAACTGTTTATTAGTCTATTTTAATGCAAAGTAGCTGCTGTGTATGGTTACATAGTGATGCTTTACTACACAGGAAATCATTTTGTGAAGACGCATCCAATGATGTATATTTTTTTGTTCAAGAATGACAAATTCCTTTGCAACTGCAGGAATACCATTGGACTTTTGTGACACTGTTTATGGAAAGACTTATTTCTTTACTGGAGTAATTCCACACATTTGAGTGAAGTCATGCCAACTGAGTATATGTTCCTAAGTATCCCAAAGGTTCTTAAATATTGAGATACATTTAGTGTATACATTTTTTAGTGTAATTAATTTGCTTTTACTTAAGGATGATTGATAGTCCTTAAAACCACTCCCCCTTGCTCATCAAGAAGTAAACATGGATGGATAACAGGTAATATTAACTTAATGTTAAATATTATATTCATTATTACTAATTCATGTTAATAGTAAATAGTAATTATTATTATAATGTAATAATGTTTCTTTTGATTTTCTTCCTAAATTTTCTTTCTTACAGATAGCTGGTGGCATATCACTGAACAAGTCTTTTAAAATATAGAATACTTCTAAATTAGCATCTCTGTGCAAATGCTACGTTTTCTCTTATGAAGCTGTAAATGAAGTGTTGCATAAGGCATTCTGATGGAAGGGTTACTAACCGAATGAAACTCTGTCCTTTATGAAGAGCTATATAAATTGATAAATTGTACTCTAAGTACGAAAACCTCTAAAACATGCTATTTTATATTTTTGTCTTACTGGACGTGTGTATACAAGGTGCTTTATTCTGCAGTAGAGCAAATGACTGAGCAGTAAGCATCACAATCTACATGTGCAGATGCTTGCTGCGCAGAAATTTGTTCTACTCGTGAGTTAATTTGTTACCTGTCAATACAAGTAGCAAGTTAACTCCAAGTAGTTACTGCACAGTTACACACATGTAGACACGTGGGGTCAGCCCCACAACCAGGAGGAGACCCTCAGCCCAACCCCAGGACCATGGCACTTGGAGCTTCTCCAGCCCCAGGGATGGAGTGGCTCTTTGCTTGCCCTAGCCCCTGGTCCTTAAAAGCCTGTGGGGATATTTGGGTCCTGGGCCACCTGCAGCCAGCCTCTGGCTACTGTGTGTTCCAGCAAAGGTCCCAGGCCAGCCATAGCAGCCTGTCTGCACCCAGGTGCTGGTCCCCAGCACCACATCACCATGCAGTTGCCAGACCCACACTGTTGTGCTATGCTAGGTGCTGTAGGGACCTGCCAGGCCCTGCAGCACCCTGGTCCACCTGCATTCAGACTCTGGGCATCAGATCTACTCCAGATGGCCACAGGTCAGCTGCAGCAGCCTGTATGGACTCTGCCACTAGTGCCTGGCACAGCATCACTGAATGCCTGCCTGTGCAGTGCCGTGCCCCTGCATTGGGTACTGTATGCACCTGCCCAGGCCTGCCAGAACTGGGACTGCAACGTAGAGGCCAAGCAAGGCATCAAGGGAGCCACTCTGGCATCCTCTCCGGCAGCACGCACCATCTCAAGGTGCCACAACTGGTTCCAGAAGGAGACCATGGACTTTGTTGCATTGTGGGTGAGATGCAGCAATGCTTCTACATGCAAGATCCCCTATCCTGACTCCTACTTGGGCCCCTGCCACCCAACCCTTGTTTTCTGGGCCCACCCCTGCTGCTCACCTCGGGCACCCCTGCTGCTCACCAGGGCAGCTTCATGCATCCCCAGAGTAGAAGCTGCCTTCAGCAGGGCCAGGACCACATGCAGGCGCTGCTGGCCTGGCCCACCAGCTGCAGAGGGGGGACACAACCATGCTAACAAAGCAGCACCTGCTGTCACTTCCAGGTGACCCCACACTGGTCTCACCACAGCATGTGCACCTGCGGGGGTGCAACCACAGTCTGGGTTGCTGGATGCCTGTCCCTAACCTCCACTCCCTAGGTGCCCCCACCCCACTTCTTCTGCCCCCAGACATTGTCTGCATGAAGAAGAGAGTGCTTTATTGATAGTGGGTAGAGTGGATGGTGGAGGGGCTCTGTGGGGAGAGGAGGGGGCAAAGGCAAGGGCTCTGCCGGTTAGAAGGGAATGAGGGACAGGATCTGGTGCAGGGGAGGGACAGGGAAAGGGCTCTGTCGTGGGGGAGAGTGGAGGAAGGGGGTCTCTGTGAAGGAGAATAAAATGCTTTTCTGAGAATTGTCCACAGTGAGTGGTGCTGATAGTGCATGGTAGAGCTGAGGTCTGTGGCCATCCATCCAGATGGGCTACAGTGGGGAGTACAGGAGGAGGTGGTTGGCTAGTGCCTCTTGTACCCAGTGCCCTGGCCCCCACTGATGGGTGAGTGGCTTGCCCAGGACTGCAGCAGGGGGTCCACAGCGGGCACTCCCCATGCCAGGCATCCTCCACCTATAGTGCCTCCTCTGCCCAGGCCTCACGGAAGAGCTTTCTCAGGCCTTGCAGATGTTTTTTAGCATGCAGGCTATAACAATGACCTGGGGGATCATAGTATCATAGTATCATGAGTCGGAAGGGACCTGGGCAGATCATCTAGTCCGACCCCCCGCCTTGGCAGGAAAGAGCACCGGGGTCAGATGACC
>JAGPOW010003642.1:71898879-71921835 GCA_030014935.1 Caiman crocodilus | reverse complement strand
TTCAGACTAACATGGCTAACTACATCCTTCTGCTCATGAAATTCAAAATAGCCCCTACCGTTATTTCTGTTTCCTTTTGCCATGTAATATCAGATTACCCTTCTATGTGACAAACTTGACAGGCAAGGGAGCCAGCAGAGGGCTGATAACACAGTGTCTATCAGCCCATTAGCAAAACAAAAGGCTCTCTCATTAGTTTAAGTTCTTCTTAAACAGCTTTTTCCAAGGAAGAAAAGGAGGGACATTACTAGTTGACCTATTGATTAGCTCCAAAAAGCCATAAGCAGACACTATTCTGTCTGTCTGTCCCAGTGAAATTGGAGACACACCCACACACCTCTCAGCATTAGCTAGCATAGTCAATGTCTAGGGTCTGTGGGGCTGGGGGCTCGGCTGAGGGAGATAGAAGGGAGGGGAGTGGGATCCCTGCTTGAGCAGCAAGAAAGAGGGGTGCAGGGAGCCAGGAAGATCCTTCTGTGCCTGCAGTTTCCACTGGAGCTCTGGCTAGGGAGTGGAGAAGCAGGGTCAGCCCTGTTCTCTAAAGCAGACAGCACAGCCCAGGGATGCAAAGCATCTGGGATTCTGGGGGACTCTGGTTTAACTTAAACCAGGAAAGGGTCTGGGACAGACATTGCATAAACTGGTTTGACTCAAATCAGTTAAGTCTGATACTACATTGAACCAGGTTTATCTTAAAACAGTTCCAAAATGGCTGAAACTGGTTTATATGCACTGAACTTATGTTCTGTTACAGGTTTAAACCAGTTTCTGATCACTTAAACCAGTTTATGTGTACTGTCTGTCCCTAGCCCAGGAGTCGTCAGTGCTAAGAATTTCATAGGGTACATTCAGAATCTTGTAGAATTAAGCCATAAATGATCATGAAAGGCCTGAACGGGATATAAACAGAACAAGAATGGTAATATTAAGAAATTTATCTGTTGTAGATGTTTTTCTGAAAGAGCTTCCGGAAACAAATTCAATCAAATGCAAGGAGAAAATTGGATACTGTGTTGGCTGATGAGAAATGTAACACAAATCCAGTTTCAGTAGCTTTTCTTCAGTCTTACATCTGACAAAAAGATCGATGGAGTGAACAAATTTGTGACTGAAGGTAAAATAAGTAATGAGTATTTTGTAACTGATTATTATTGAGTAACAGGATGAGTGACCTTTAAAATCTAAGGTCAACAACAACAGAAAAATAACTGCAATCATTAGAAACTGTCTGTGTGAGTGTGTGAGAGTGCATGCTTCTGATAATTATGTCCTATTCACAAGGCATTTTCTGCCTTCAGAGATCAGTACTTTTAAACAATAATTAGTTGTAGCAGAAGTCTGTGTCATTATGTTTATTGATATTTTAATATTTATTTCTACATGACACAATAGGGCAATCCAAAAATATTTAAAACATTTCTATATGAAAATATATTTTTAAAAATCTATATAGAAATATCTAAATTAATGAATATGCATATTAGCACCTGTGACCAAGGTGTATAATAGAACATTACATCACATTTTTAGTAAGTCTAAACTAATTGTTGTAGCCAAATCCGGCAAAAAAGTAATTTTATTTCTTGATCAATCTTCATGCTTCCTTTTTAAATTAGTACTTTTTAATTTAGGCAATATAATTCATTATATTGCCATTATAAAAAAAGAAGTGGGTTATTTATTTTCTTTTTATTTGTTTTTAGAGAATTACAGTTACAATTGAACAAAAGTAATATATATGGGTGAGGAGAAAAGCTTCTTTTGATTATCACTGTTTTTCTTCCTGGTACTTATCAAGCCTGCATTTAGCAGCAGCTCTTCTTTCTAGCCACATTCTTTCTGACTAATTCAATCATTCTTGTAAAGCCAGATTATCTTTTGCTTTATTCACACAGGTAGGGAAGTTGGGAGTTAGGCACTCTCAGATTCATTTGCTCAGTATTAACTGGAATTTGGGGTCTGCCTGGTGTCTACTCTCTAGATACTTCCCATTGATGAATTTGCCAAGCATGGGCATAGCCTCAGCTCTGCTTCTCCCTGCTCAATGGCCAGGCTCTTTGGCTGAATGTGAGGGGAAAAGCCAAATATACCAAGAACAGGAGAGAGTCCATAGAATTACATAATAATAGAAAATTAGGGTTGGAAGGGACCTTAGGAGGTCATCTAATAGAACACCCTGCTCAGTGCAGGACCATCCCCAACAAGATCATCCCAGTGAAAGCTTTGTCTAGCCAGGTCTCAATCCTTCCCACGTTGCAAAGGCCTGGCCTATCCTCCTCCACCAATGGAACATGTTCCTCCTCTCTGTTGCTAGGGCTGCATATCCGTTCTAACAATTAATTGCTGCAAGTGGAGATGAAGATTTCTGCTTGATGCTAGAGGTCAAAAGCTTCCAGCTTCCACCCTCCTGGGAGTCCATGTCTTCTCTCTTCTTTAGCACTGCCTCTGGTAGTTCTTCCTCCACAGTCCTGGAGGTCTGCTCCAGCACTGAATCAGTGAACTTGTGGCAGAGGATGTTTCAGAGCCTCACCACTTCCTCCCATAGCTCTCTTCCCTGTTTCCTGAGTGACACCACCTAGAGGCACCACTCACACTGCAGGCACTCCCAGCCTGGCTGTCACTGGAAGGAACCTGCAAGCTGCAATCCCTGCAGCACCAAACCCAGAGCTGGGTGAAAGCTTTGATGGTAAGTGGTCCTGCCTGGACAAAAACCTCACAGGTGCAAGCAAAGGCAGTGACAATGGCTCTGGCACTGTGATATCCTCCAGCATTTCCTTGGAAGAGAGTTTTCTCTCTCTTAATCTGGCTTCTTTCAAGCAGACCTTGCTTTGTGAACTTGCCTGGAAGCTGACCTGTTTACTGATCATTGACCTCATATGTTGCTTTTTTCCTGTTTCCTCACACCAAGCTGAAAGGGTGTGGGGGGGGGGGCAGGGGGAGGGGCACTAACTTGTGAACTGACTTGCAAACTGCTTACCCTGTTTGTAGACCCTGTTTACTGGCCCTTTGGTCTGTGGCTCTCTGGTCTCCTTTTATACCCTGCTTGGCCTGCACTGGTATACCCTGCTCCACCCCCTGTTTAGGGCTTCTGTTAGGCCTAGGTAGCAGTCAGCAATCATTCACCCAGCAATATTCCCAGCTTCTCAGAGCACACCCCCAAAACACACACCCCAACAAAGAAACACTTAGCAAACCAAAGGCACAGGCAGTTCTGGATCACTTACCTTCCCTGGGCAAGAGCTGATGCCTGGATTCTCTTCCCCTTCCTTCTCTTGCTCCCAACAAACTGCCTGCAAACTCCTTGCCCTGTTTGCAGCCCCTGCTCACTGGGTCTTTGGTGGTGGAGTGGTCATGGTTGTGGAATGCTGAATCACAATTCCTTCCCAAGGCAATCCTTAGGATGGAGCAGTTATGTCTTGCTTCCTACTTCAGAGTTAAATCTAAAGGATTAATCTGGCTTTTAGAGGGCACATCTATGTGTGCAATTAATGTGACTAAATAAACTCTGGTGCAATTTGAGCCAGAGTAAACTAATCTGGATGTCACCATATACATGTGAATTTAAGCACAATAATTTACTCTGCTTCCAGGCAGTACTTGTGTCTGACAGAACTATCTGACAGCACAATAAATTAGTCTACACAAACTTAGTTGCCATGTACATGTAGACAGTACCCTTTATTGCACAGCAAGTTAGTTTACTGCGTAGTAAAGTACACATAAAAATATGCTTATTGATGACACAGTACTGGACATCCCAGTTCTTTCTACTCTAATAACTTATAACAGGTCATATACTAGACTGCATGACCGTTAAATGAATTAAGCCAGAATAAAAAATAAATATTTAAAGTAAGAGGACTTGATGCATTATACCAAAGTCTAAGTCCTGCAGTGTCAGGCATATAGGACACGTCCATTAAGCTCTGCTGAAAACAATGAATGTGGCATCAGTCAGGCTCAGCTCTTTCTAGGACTGAAACCTGGCAGGACCAGTGTTCTGAGCTGACAAAACTAAACAGGAATTGACTCATAATGTGTGATTTACAATATTTTCATTTGCTTCCTCTTCTCTGCATCTGTGGCAGTATGTGGGGTGCGCAGGGGAGGGTTCATGTACAAGCCCCTATTTATAGGACATAGCAAATATAGAGGGCCTTCATTAGTTTACACTCTGCAAATCCATAAACCAAAATTCTCAAGAAGTCTTAGCAATTCACCTCCAATGTACCACACAGATTTAATAGCAGAGTGCAATATCTAATAAGGTCTCCCAGTACTATATTTTCATTACTTTTATAAAATGTAACAGAACTTTTATAAGTACAGTCTGAGATATCATAAGTAATATAATAATAGCTTTAGGGTCCTTCCTATTTATTAGATAATAATCAGATTCAGGAGGCTATAGGCCTCAGAGTTTATTTGTTCAGGACATGGTTATTATTGCTAAGTTATCTGGAAATAACCTCAAGCTATCATTAGAATGAGATTGTAATTAAATATTCTATTTTAAATGATAAAAGAAGACTTGCAATAAATAAGCTATCAAACTGGGGAAAGGGCATATTGTTGTAAACTGTAAAACTTTTTTTGGTTTCTCTGTTATTTTCTTTTGACATTCTTTTCTCTTCCTTGCCTATTTCTACATTGTATTCTCTCTTGCCCCTTTTCTCTCTTTTCCATCCTCATCTCCACACTCTTCTGATTCATTCAAGGCTGTTTGTACCCAGAAAAAACTGCAGCATATTTGTTTACATTGTGCCTCAGAACTGAGTTGGGACATTAGACTAGGATTTTCCAATTTGAAAGAAATATTGAAAACAAAATAACACTCTGCTGTTGTACAGTGCTATTCTTCTCTAGATCTCACAATGGATATCACAAAGGAGAGTCAGTCTTATTATTCTCATTTGACATGTGGAGGTACAGAGAGGTGAAATGACTTCCCAAAGTCACAGTGGAGATTGAGGTAGGATGCAATGGAGCCTGAATTACCAGACCAGTTCTTTATCTACCGGACCAAACAACCTATCCTAGAAAAATAAATACAAGAATATGATAGCTATTTGCTGTGCAGCAAGGGGGAAGGAATAGCATATCCTGCATTTGTGCAAGGGGTTGAAGTTAGATGACCCTTGAACTCCCTTTCAAACTTCCTTCAAAGGAAGTAAATCCAATTTTCTATTTTTCAACCTACTTAACTCCACTTTCCACTCTTTGATGGCACTATTTTTAAAACAGTTTAGTTATTTGTTTATATTGTGGAGTCCAACCTGATTCTAAAAATGTTGCATGCAGGTGACAGGGTAGAGCTACAGCTTGTACAAGTTATAACTGTATTAATTATGCAAATGAGGAACTGACAATCAGAAAACAAAGTGATTGCATAAACTGGGAAAAGCAATATGTTCCTGCATTGATAACTGCTGTACCCCTGCATTTGATTTCAGTAAGAACAACAGAATGTGCCTAGTATGTCAAAAATGCATAAAGTTCATTTTGCGATGGGCTATCCTTCTGCTTTACGTGCTTATTTGCATATTCACTAATTCCCACATTTATTTTATGTAATAGGGCACCTATTTACAATAATTTCCTGTTACCTGCATGCTGATTATTATATTAGATTCTAGACAGTATCATTTTTAGGAACCTGTTTTTGTCTCATTTAGTTTGAGAGCTGCTTGATCTGTTATATATCTCTTATTATTTGCACTACTGATACTGTTACCTACTGTGACCAGTATCTATAACTACATATTGGTATGCTCATGCTCCCCAATAAAAAGGAGGAATTTGTTTTCTCTAAACACATTGGCACTTAGGGATTACATAACGTATAGTAATTTAATGAAATTTTAGAAGTATATTGATGGCAATATAATGGATTCCCCTTTCTCAGGAACTGCATATTTTTGGAGTAAGTACAAGCTACATCCACTTTCACTTTACCAAAGCAACCTAGTAACATGCATCTGTGATAATTAGTAAATTGATCATTGAGCTTCATAACGCGCCCAGAACTTCAGCCTATATAACTTACCATAATGGATTGCCAACTAACATGAATTAACCAACATAGATACAAATGATATTCTAGCCACTCTACACATGTGTGTTCCAAGACACACATTTATACCTAGCTGTTTATCTTAAGACTTCTGACCAGGACCAAATATCTTCAAAGACTCCAAATTAACATTTACAATTGTTCAAGCTATGCCTTTCTCAATAAGTCTTGGGATGGTTTTTCATCACTGCTGTTATCACATTGTCCCATCTGTGCATTATACCTCTTTTCCAACTCTGGGTCTCCTCTGATCAGATTGAAAGTTTGGTGGCTACTCTGTGTTTTGATAGGCAGTGCTGAGACAAGTGACTACCCTGTGTCGCTAATGTTCATGGCACAATGAAATCCTATTCTTGTTTGATTCTTAGGCACTACTACACTATATTCTTCTTTATGGTAATGAATTGGTAATAATAAACCGGTCAAGTTACACGAGGACCCAAAATGCTACATGCGACTTTACTTAGGTAGGATAACCAAGCCAGAGGCTTGCTTATGCCTAAACTTTATTTGAACATAGATTGTAGGATATGACTGTAATTAGGAGGTAAGGGATTTAGGGACAAAGGGACTTAGAGTGAAACTGAACATTCAGGCACTTTTAGGTACCTGCTCCCAGGCTTAGCATTCAGAAACCTAGGTTAGGCACCTGCTACCTAATCCATATTTAAGTAATACACTTAGAATATTTAAGTGCCTATGATTAGGAGTCACAATAATCATGCTAAGTCCCAGGATGCCTAAATCAACCAATAGGAAATGCCAAAATGAAGGGTGTCTCTGAAATCCTGCCTTTCTCCTAGATATAGGTGCCTGCTTGTACCTATATTTATAAACTACCAAACCCTGCTGGACCCCAAGTACAGGTAACTGATTCAGTGGTGATGCTACCGTCTCCTTTCTTTTTCATAATAGCCCAGCTATTAGAACACTTTCCTAGGAAGCGGAAGACCTAGATTTGAGGCCCTCCTCAGGCAAAGTGGACTTAAACTTACATTATCTGCTTCCCAGGAGATTTTTCTAACCACCAGGCTGAAGAAAGCCTGGACTGAGAGCACTCAGCACTTCCTGTCAAACCTGGCCATTGGGCAGAATGAAAATGCAAATGTCAGAAGGCCAGGGATAGAGCCAGCAAAAAGAAAGCTGACTCTGCAGGCAAGTGAGGAGTGTGTTCCCCTGAAAGGCTGGGGTTCAGGTCTCTGCTGCTGATGCTGTATATGAATTTTGCATTCAACAGTCACTAGATAAAATGCGTAAACAGTGTTGGGGCCAGTAATCATTCTTTCTAGGCAAAGATGTAATTCGGCAGCTTTGTGCCCTAGGCAGCATTGGTGTAGAAGACAGTTGCAGCAACCAGCCCAACAGCAGCAGTGGCTGCCTTTTTTTGTGCCCTCCCTCCCTCTCTTAATTTAGTATCCAGGATTGATGTGCTGCTGACCACCCTCTTTTGTTATTATTGTTCCCAGGAATGCACTCTTATCATTTGGCTGCACACCCAAGATTTTACATTGGCCTCTTGACTCATACACTCCTGCATGACCTAAAACCTATTTCATGGGTGAATAATAAACAAACTTAGTTTGGGAATGGGTTAACCCATTCCAGAGAACATCTGCACACATTCAGAGTGCATCCCCAGGGCTAGGAAAGATCAACTGCTCATCCCAGCCCCAGGGCTCTGCTCTTCCTACTTCCCCAATCCTGGTCCTCCCAGCCCCAAACAGATAATTCCCCCATGGACCCACAAACCTCACCCACAGAGTCAACAGCCTCTCCTGATCCTGCTAAGCTCCCCTGTGGACCTGCTAGTCATTCTGCAATCCAACCCCTCCTCCCTCCACCCCAAATTACTTACACTGGGTTCCTCAGATGGCTCTTGGCACCAGCAAAGACTTGTACATTCTTGTGCTGGTCTACAGTCATGTGGCTTAAAATAAGGCCACATGATTGTAGACTGGGTGCAGCAAACATGTGTACACACCCTAAACAATTATAGTGTGGGTACAGGCATCATCTTCCTCTAGTGGTTTTGGAATGAAAGTCTTTCTGACTACTGAACTCACCAATTTTTACAGTAGGGGTAGTATACCGATCACAATTAGACTGGAGCCACAATTAGATTAGGTGCAGGAATATCTGTTTTGTGAATTCCAAAGTACCTTAAGTACTTAATTGCTTGGTTGAGCAAATGTGCGGGGTGCCTTTGCATGGTGACAGGATGTGCCCTTGGAGCGGGCTGTGACATGTTTGTGGCTGCCTTAATCCTGCCCAGATCACCTGCCTCAACCACTCAGAGTATCACCCTGCTTCCTTTCCTGCCATACCTTGATGTTAAAGATAATGAGGGGAGACTGCCCTTCAGAGACTGGTGAGTTCTGGGTCCTCTCTATGTTCAGCTTTTCTCCTGGGCTCAACTTGGTTTGCCTAATTTGGCTGAACTCAGCCTGGTTTTGGTTTTAACCCAGTCTTCTCATGCCCTTGGCCCATGCAAGGCTACACACAATCTAACCCAGATGCCTGTGCCCATGGCCCGAGGAAAACTGCTCTTGCTTTGTGACAACCATTGGCCGTTTAACTGGGCTCAGCCCCCTGATTCCCTGACTCTTCAGGGCTTCTATCCCCATCCTGTACACAGTTTGGGCTTCAGGCTCATGCAGCCCATGGAGTCCTAGATTGTGGCCTCCTATCCACCCCTTTTATCCATGTCCTGTTCTCTAGTGCTCTGAGATACAGATAAACCTTTTCTCTGTCTTCCCAAGTCCCAGCCACCTTCTACCCTTTGGCTGCTGGCTTGTTTGCAGTTCCTCAAACCTCTGGTTGTTTGGGGTCCCTTCTGTTATATCTGAGGATCACAGGAATTCCACTTGCAGGGTGAGCCAGGGTGCTGAGATCTCTGGGTCAAGAGCCAAGCTTTTAATGAGCTGGGTCTCCAACCTTTCTGGTCACATGGCTGAGCTCTCAAGTATTGCACCTTAAGCCCTGAGCCACAGCTACTACCTTATCTCCTGCTGCTTTTTAACCTCTTGTGGGTTTCCCTGACCTTATGTTGTTCTATAGCTGGCCTTTGCCCAGCTGTCTACCTTACTGCAGCCTTTTGTTGCTGGCTCCTTGCTACAGTGTATGAAATAGTTGAATGTTAGACACCAATGTACCATTTCTGGGGAAAACTTAAGCATCTTGGGGCCTTGGGAACAGAGGGATATATTCTACCTAGAACCCATTTTAGGCACTTAATATATGTGAATTTCACCACAAAGTCATGAGAAACTTAAAAAATGATAGAACAATGATTCTACAGTCTCATCTTTTTTTTTAAGCTAAACATAAAAACTGTTGTGATTTTTCTTAAAGTAAAAATGAGGTCAGCTCACACAACAAAGCATATAAAGCTCTCAGTATCCTGCTTGCAGTGCAGGAGAGGGAGGGACACATCAAAAATAATGTTGAAATGCAACAGGAAAATATCAGGAATGCTGAAAGAGAAATGGAGACAGTTTAAATCAGAGCTGTCCAACTTCAGCATGCCTAAGGGCCACACATAGTGAATGCCACATGCTTAGGCTTGGCAGGATCTTTTATCAGTAAACATTGATTTCACCTCACTGTCACCGATGGATGAAAAAATATTTCCATCATCAATAATCAAAAAGAGAGAGAAAGAACACAAGGGAATTGCAGGCTGAACTATAGAGAACCTGGTCGTTTTAAAGTGGAAAACAGCAGGTGAATTAATGACTTGTTAATTAAGCAATTAGATGCTGGCTGACAGGTGCTGGGAAGTGGGCTGGAGGGATATAACAGTCTACTTAAACTCCCTACCTAAATGCGGAGTTGGGGAAGGATGAGGGAGAAAAGTTTTCTGCAGCAGCAGCATGCTTGAGAGAGACAAGTAAGTTGCAGAGAATTGGGAGAGACTAAGAGGTAAAGCAGCCTATTAGTGAGATTGGTACATGGAGAGAAAGATTTCAGTTAGAAGGGATACAAGTTCTGGCCTTTTTGTTGTTTTTATTTTGCCATCCCATGGGCAGAAGATCTTTATGATATTATTTTAATTTAAATCAATAAAAAATCTAAATACATGTTAAAAATAAACATAAATTTTAGTCATCAAAATTATTAAAAATAAAAATTGAATTCTGCCAAGCCTACCCATATTGCAGGAGTAGCTCCCCTGGGATCACTCACACCATTGTGTGGGCTGTACTGGGGATATCTAGGGGTAAAAAAACCCACGGAAAAAAAACCCTGGAGCAGCACATGTGTGGGCAGCATGCACTACTCAAAGCCGGAGCCTGGCCAGCCAGAGCCATACTTCTGCTGCCAGTCAGGCTGAGTGGCAGGGTCATTGCTGCTGCTGCCCAAGGAGGCCCCAAGAACCTGTGAATGGGGCACAGGTGTTTCCCAGGGACAACTAGCAGCTGCACAAGGTGCCTCATTGCTAGTTGTCCCCAGGGAACCAAACGTTCATGCCTGTGTGGACACATCCCCACTGTGCAGGTTGGTCCAGCAACATGTAGCCCCTTCTCCATAAATAATTATTTATCCTTCAGACTTTCTTGGAGGTGTTTCAGAATTTGTCTTGTAGTCTTCTCAGCTTGTTGATATCCTGTCTTAACCTGTTTGCTCTCTACAGTACAGATGTTAGTTAAACCCAACTAAGTCCTATGCTGTCCAACCATGAACACTGTCCGGAGAGTGGCAGTAATTCTTTCCATACATGCTGTGGTTTCATTTCCTGACAGTTCACATCTCAACCCTGTTCTGCATCCATAATCTATGTCCTCTAGTCCTTCTTATCCCCATTCCAACAGATCTTTTAGCATTCAGGACTCAAATTTACTGTCCATAATTAATTTAGTTAACTTATTATCTTGGAAACTAGTCTTGTCTGTGCCCTATGTGACCTGTAAGGGCACAGAAAGAATTCAGATTAAACATTCTGTTCTTTTTGACAGTCTGAAGTCTAATCCAAGAAATAATCAAGTTGAAGAAGTGTGGACTCAGAGGGAGAGACTTCTATCTTCAGCTCCCTCTGTGCAAAAAATGAAGTTTATTTCCAACCTATGGGTACTGTTTACCATGTTGTACCATCTGCACTTTTCCCAGAGCCTGATGAAGGGACTTGATCCCAAAAGCTTGCAGAAAAGGACAATTTTATTGCCATTTTCCAGCTGGTCTAATAAAAAGTATCATTTCGGAACCAAGAGTTCTAGTTTTTTGTACATCCTTTAGCCCTGAGGCATTTGACAATTTAAGGTAATTTCTAGATGGAACTTGAAATGTTTATTTGCAATATAAGGAAACATTCTGTTTGCTAGAACAGTATTTGTTATCTTGTGAATAATCATGATATATTTAGCTATGCAACAGAAGAGAAATGATCTTCTGTTTTTCTAGATTTGGATCAGCATGTGCAGCACTTTGCTTCTCCCAAAAGCCACACAGAGAGCCCAATGTAAGTAACTTGAAGAGGGACTCTTCAGTGGGGTTTTCCCAGTCTACAGGGGATTGGGGACTAAAAATAGCCATAGATTTATAAAGGGTCACTTTTGCAGGTACTATATCCTTTTATATGAATATAAGTAATTCTCTGTTTTCCAGAAATGTTCAAGGCTTCATCTCTTTGTCAAATAAGTATTACTATTTTACTTGTCTTGGCTTTAATTTAGTTCATATGTCTTCTGGTATTGGTTTAGGAATAACACAGCTGAGTATAGCAGCTGGGGCTTTCCAGCTCTGGGGCTGTGCTGCAAATGTGGACAGGCATTCGCAAGATCAGGGTAACCTGATCTAGGAAGGGATTAATCCATTCTTAGTATCCTGAGGTGTACTAAATTAGATTGGGAGTGCCATTTTTTGACTGAATTAAACTCTCTGAATACTTGCATGATTGGGCATTTAGATTGACCTAACTCTGGTTAAATAGACCTAAATATAATACCTGTACATACCCAAAGAGGCAGACTCTGTAGTATGATGATAGTTATATAAGAGAGCTAACAAATGTATAGAATATTCTTTTTGTGTAAAATAACCTGTAATGATAACAGATGTTTTGAATTGGGAAACAAAGTTGCAAGAGTACAATGTCTGCGGGGACAGGTGAAGGCAATGAAATAGAACAAAGACACGCTAGGTGCCTGTAGATGTGTGGGCAGGCTGATTTAATGCACTGTAACTGGAGCACTACCATTTTGAAGTGCAGGATGCTGATACATAGGATGCTGTGCATGCTTTAATTAGAGCGAGTCTCAGAGCCACGCTAATTTAAACACTCCTCCCACCCCCAGAGCATGTGTAAAAATGCCCACTAGGACTAAAGAGTCATATACACAATGTGAGTTACTTCTATACATCTAATCTGAGTTAAGAAGAGAATCTAATGCCAACGAAAAATGTCTAGTATTCTACCTGAAACACACACTGAAGATAGATATATGTTCTCAGAGTAAGAACTAAAAATATTAAACACAAGACTGGAAAAATGGATTAGTTAAACCCTCCAGGAAACCTCTAGGTTTTAAAAGAAATGCAGCATAAAATTGGAGAAAGTGGAAGCATTTGAACTGTACTGCATCACGAGTGGTGCATATAAAAAAAAAATGAGAGAAAAGGCTAAAAACAGCATTATTTCTTCTAGTACAGGTGAAAAAGCAAGAGAGAGATTTAACACTTTTCAATTTGGGAATGCAGCAGATAAAAAGAAAATTGGAAATATTAATGAATATTTGAATAATGAACATAAGGTAGCCTCGGCTCCAAGGAAAAATATTCTGAGAGACATTAATTTTTCACCAGAAGCCAGGCAGAATTGAAGATATGTGACAGAATTAAAACTAGCAGTACACACTTGTGAATTTGGGGAACTGTATTCATCCCTTATTAGGGACTGTGTGTTTTTGCAGCAGAAGCTGCCTGAAAAATTCAAAGCTTACGCCTCGAATGTGCTGCGGACATAAGTTAACCAGAGATAGTCATGGAAAAGCAATTAAAAGGAATAGGTGAAGCAGGCAAACACATATTCCACCAAATTAGTTTGCAATAGATGTTAAAAAAGTATAGAGTCAGGGATGAGAAGGTTTCTTGCTACAAATAAAATCCTAAGATTGAAAAGAAAAGAGAAGATTAGTCAAAGGCAATCGAAAGTTGAAGTGACAATGACTGTGATGTAAGAAATTGCCTTGCAAATGGCAAGAATACCAAAGTTATGGCAAATGTGCAAATCAAAAAAAGAAAAACCCAGGGGGCAAAGAGATTTTTAATGCTGAAAGAAGAAGATAGGTAATCCCAAGATCTGTTTCCAGCTATGTTATATACTGAGCCTTCAAGGGATAAAGTGGAAAAGTTAATCTACTTGTTATAAATCACCAAACAGTGATTTTTAAAATGGATACAGGAGCACAGGCTAATGAGGTCTCTTAAAGTATTACAAGATTCTTTGCAGCTCAAACATTAGTTGAAATGTAGAAAACTACAAGTATGTGGTATATGCAATTTACAGTATAGGTATCAGTATGAGAGAGAATTTCAGGTTGTAGAATTTGATGCACAAGCCCAGAGATGCAAGTAGGAATTTATGCCCCGAGTACTGTTGATGGCATCCAGGGAGGGCAACTGTGGCTAGGATATTGACCAAGACCTCAACAGTGGCTGGGTTGCCAGCAGTAGCAGCTGTCATTCTTGTGCTCACTTTGCGACTTGCCTACACTTAGTTATACTTTACAATGTGACCCACTTGCCCACCTCTAGTTACACTATCATCCTAGGCCCACCAGTGCAAAAATTGTAGTGCAAAAATTCCATATGGTAAAGAAACAAGAGCCAGATTTTATTACATCTATTAATTCTGTAAGTGGACTTAAGCATTTAAGTGTGATTTTATTCCACCTTAGTCAAGTCCCTGAAAAACTATTAATGAAAAAGTGGATGGGTTGTCCTTTGACTTGTTGCCTCTTTTGTCACTCATTCTTAAAAGGCAAACTGGTGCTTATTACAAAAGGAGTTGCATTAATAGAATTTTTTTTTTTTTTAGGGATTCATGTATAGAAATCAAGGGCTGGGAGGGACCTCGAAAGGTCATTGAGTTCAACCCCCCCTGCTCTGGGCAGGAATACTGCTGAGATCAAATGATCCCAGCAAAGTGTCTGTCCAGTCTCCTCTTGAAGACTTCCAATGTTGGGGACTGCACCACCTGCTTGGGAAGTCTATTCCAGATTGTGGCCACTCTTACAGTAAAGAAGCTGGAAGAGATGGAAGGATGAATGGAGGAGAATCACACTTAGGCATCTAAATCCACTTATGAGCCTCAGAGGTGGAATAGAATCTGGTCCAAATTTGGCGGTGATGTATTTACAGAATACAAGGATTAGGTGCTTGTTAGGTAAACACACTATAAAGAAAACTCACAGGTTACCACTTGCAATACATGCACCTTGTCAGATTTCCATGGCATTAAGGGATGAAGTAAAAATAGAATTGCACAATGTAACAGGAAGGCAAAAACCTACAGATTGGGTCAATTCTTTAGCATTTGTAGACAAACCAAACAGTATAAAAATATGCATGGGCTCAACTGAACAAAGCAGTAAGAATATGTTCAACTGCCTCCAGAGGGGTGCAAGGAGTAAAAATGCTAGTAAATTAGCAAAAAGCTACAATTTTTACTGTTCTAGACATTAGTAGTGGATTATGACATATACAATTGGATGATAAAAAGCATAGGGGGGGCAAGGAGGCATGTGCCCTGCCTTGAGATTTGCCTGTGCTGACTGATGAGTGGGGGCAATGGCCAGTGCCCCCTCTGAGATTGTGGGGGTGCCGAGAGAAGTGTGGGCGACACTGCCAGTTTTGCCACCAGCACTTCAGCAATCAGCTGCTGGGAAACCCACCCTCTCCAATCAGAAATCAGCTGCTAGGGTACCCCCCCCCCGTCAGTGATTGGCCGCTGGTGCTCCCGTAGCATCAGGAGGCACCAGTCACCCATGATAAAAAGTTTTAAGTATTGCATGCCCAAGCTTTAACCTAGCTTGGATAACAGAATTCTTTAGTTTGGCTGGTTAAATTATAGGATCACACTTGTGGGAAATATAAGACTGCCTATTTAGCTCCTCATGGGAAGATGTCTAAGGATCAGATTTCTGACTTAGTTGCAGTTTTTGCAACCTAAACCAATACCTGAAGACATGAACTGAATTAAAGCCAAGGCAGGAAAAATGGAAATATTTCTTTGGCAAAGGAGTGAAACCTTTAACATTTCTGGAAAATGGAGAAGTGCTCTGATTCATATAAAAGGATATAGTACCTGAAAAAGTGACCCTGTGTAAATTATGGCCTTTTATAAATCTATGGTGCATTCACATCTATAATGCTGTGCCCCGTTCTGATCCCTACAACTCAGAAATGATATAGAAGAACTAGAGAAGATACAGGAAAGGGCAAGGATGATGAGTAGTATTGCGGGGCTCCCATATGAGGAGAGACTAAAGAGGCTAGGCCTATTCAATTTAGAAAAGAGACACGTGAAGGGGGACATGATATGGGTTTACAAAATGCAGTAAAAATTCCATTAACTGGCACCTTACAAGTCAGCATACTCTATTAACTGGCATGCTGGCTTGTATGGTAAGTGAAACTGGAAGTGCCCACGTGGCACTTCCAGTTTCTCCAAGCCCCTATGGCCCAGGGCAAACCAGTCTGTGCTGCTGAGCCCCCACAGCCTGGGGGCATAACAGGCTGTGCAGGACCTGCCTCCCTGTTCTGCAGGGCCCGTGGGAGGGGCAGCGATGTCATGGGAGGGGCGGTGACGCCCCAGACATGGCGGGAGAAGTGGTGGCCCAGTTAATTGAGGATGCCTGTTTGAGCTGCTCAATTAACTGCCATATTTTGTTATCCAGCATTCCCCATTCCCGGCGGATGCCAGATAACAGAGCTTTTACTGTACTAATAGAAGAGACAGTAAATTAGGATGTATTATTTACTATCTCACATAATATAAGAATTAGGGGGTCACAAAATGAAACTTGTAACTAGGAAGTGGAAAACAAACACAAAATTCTCTCTCACACAGTGAGAATGTCTACACATTCATTAATGTGCCCTAATTACTGTGCATTAAATGTAGTACTTGGTTAACCAAGTACTAATTCAATACTCAGTAACTTGCACTACTGTGCAGTAGTGCCAGCACGTTTTTTTTTTTTATGCTTACTGCACATTAGCCTAATAATACTGTGCAGTAGTGTATTAGCATGGTTTTTGACTGGCATGCTACTGCACAGTGTTATTAACCTACTTTGCAGTAAGCGTCTTGTATAGCCATACCCAGCATATAATTAAAGTGTGGAACTAAGTGCCACCAGATGTTGTGAAAACTGAAATTTAAGTCAGATTCAAAAGGGATTGGATACGTTCTTGGAGACATGGGGCATCAGTAGCTATTGAGCATGGGAGGGAAAAAAATTTAAATCAAACTTTCCTAATCTTTAAATGCTGGAGACTGCAAGGGAGAGGGGAATAGTAGAAAAAACCCTGGCCATACCCAGTTCACTTTCTCTCTCAGTGCCCATGCTCTGTTACTGTATGACCCAGGATACTAGGCAAGAAGGACCTATGGTCTGACTCAGTAAATAGCAATTCTTATCTTTCTGTGTTCTTATGACTGTCATGCTGCTGATGGGTAGTGAATGTATTATCTGTAGCATGAATGAAGAAGGAAACAAATCAAACCTGTGTCAACATCCAAATGAGGAATACAAGAAATATCAAAACAGCTTGCTGCAATTCCCCCCCACCACATGCAGCCACAGATGGCAGGCCCTCATAGAGCTCATGGCCTACATCAGATAGTGCCTCCTAGCAGGGTGCAGCTCTGGCTGAATCCCAGGACCTGCATGTGGTGGCATGGAGCCCGCTCAGACCAGCCCATTGGCACATGCCATCAAGCTGGACTGGGCTGACTCCTTGCCAGCATGGCAGGCTACTGGCATTGCAGGCAGGAGCTGCATGCCATGGGGTTGGGCCAGGCCAGGGCATCTCTGTGTTTCCATGTGGGGTTTCCAGCACTCCAGTGGCGAGCTGTACGTGGAAGCATGGAGCCAGCCCAGCTCAATGATGCATAGACCAGGCGCTGCAGGGAATTGCATGCCACCAGGTTGGGCTGACTCAATGTGTGGCTCCCTCCCGGAGTGCTGGAAGCCCCACATGGAGACATGGAGCTGGCCCAGCCTAGCCTGATGGTGCATGGCTCCCACCTCCAGTGCCAGGAGCTGCACATGGCAGCACAGATCCAGTCTGGTCTGGCCCCTAGGCATGGACTGGCTGATAGGCCAGACCGGCTCTGTGGCACCATATTCAATTCCTGGGATTCAACCATAGCCATGAGCCACAGGGGGGCTCTGCCTGCCATGAGCCATGAGTGTCCAGATGGCCTGCTGCTCCTGGCAGTGGGGAGTGTGTGTCATGTGGGGGGTGGCCTGTGGCAGGAGGACTGACATCCATCCCCAAACCCTGCACCTACCCACACCCCTCACACCCACACCCCCCATAGATCCTCTCGCAAACCCTACACATACCCACACATACACCTACACTCCCCACGCACATTCAACCCCCCCCCATGCACACCCCACACACCTGCCCGTATACAATATACAAGAGTAAGACTTTATTTTGAGTTATTATGCAAACACACATGAATCAGGACAAAAATATTTTTTGACATAAAATTAAAATGTTATAGTAGATTTTTATTTTTAATATATTGTTTGGGTTTTTTTCAGTTCCAAGATGGCAAAACTCCTCCTACAAGGAGTATTTCCAGAGGCAAATGCAGGGACTTGTGGTGGCAAAGGTTAAGGGTTAGGGTTGGGACTTCCACTCCCAAGACAGGGATCGGGTGGGGGGGGGCACCTGTCAAAGGGCGGGGTTACCATTGCAGACCTCAGTAGCACACCAAAAGTTGTTCAGTGGCCTTTCAGTTGATATAATTGCCCACCCCTGTTTTAGAAGGTAATAAAGGGCATGGAGTACTGAAGAGGGCTCTAGAGGGCTGGAGAAATGCAAATATAGTAAAGTATCTTTTAAAAAAAAGGAAAAAAAGAGGACACAGATGTAACAGACCTCAGCTTCCTGTTAACATTTTATAGCTACTGACATTCAGCTCTGGTCTATTAAGCACTATGGATTCTCAATAGGTTATCTCCCTTCTTTCAACTGTTGCACAGTGGTTGGCAATTAGCATAAATTTAGGATGCATTCCTTAGTTTAAAACAAAGCTTTAACAGGTGCTTCTCTCCATTATAATCATCACAGAGATCCTCAGCTGGTCCCATCACTGATATAATCCCACATAAAGATTTAATCCCACATAAGAGTTTGGAATGGGCTACCAAGGGAGGTGGTGTTTGCCCATCTTGGGGGTCTTCAAGAAGAGACTGGACAGGCACTTGGCTGGGATCATGTGACCCCAGGTTTGGTGAGTCTTTTCTTGCCTTCCAGGGGCAGGGGATCAGACTAGATCGCCTACTGAGGTCCCTTCCAACTCTATGGATCTATGTAGTCTTCCTAGAGTCTTACTGTAGGCTGACATGCTAATTAGCTCTGCATTGGGTCTGCTTGGTTTTGTTGAATTCTCCTTGCCTCCCCTCTTAACCTATTTGCAGCAACTTAACAACTACCTCAGCAATAGTTTTGCTACAGTGCTAAATAAACAGTTATCAGTCCCAAGCACCCTGGTACCCCACTCACACAAAGTCTCAGGGATTAGAGTTGTGCAAAGCTTCGGTAGCTAATTTGAGTTGGAGGAGATTCAACCTGATTCAGTGGCCAAATCTCCAAATCTGAACCAAACTGGGTAACCAATTAAAAGGTCTGAATTGTATCAGAAGTCTCCAAATTGATTTGGAAAAGATTCAGCCTGATTCAGAGATCTGGCCATAGACTAAACAGGCAGCACTCCTCAAGGATACTGGACACAGCTTCCTCCAGCTGGTAAGTCTGTTGTGGTAGGCAGAGGGAGGACGGAAGGGATGTCTGGGGAGCAGATCAATGCCCCCAAAGTGAGGGTGGGACTGGGGCTGGGACAAGCTGCCCAACCATGGTGGGGGGGGTGCAACACTTGAGGAAGAGAGCTAAGGGGGGCACAGGATGTAGGTGCAGTAGCACTGGGAGTGGGGGCTATGCCCTTCTGCTGCTTGGCCAGCCAGGGCGGGGGGGCAGGAGGGGTTACAATAAAGGTGCAGCTCAGTCTGGGCAGAAGGGGGCAAGTGGCAACGGGGTAAAGCCCCTGCTCCCAGTTCTGCTGCACCCACATCCTACACCCCCTGCCCTGGCTGAGCAAGCAGCAGTAGGGCATAGCCCACCACTTGCCCAGCTGGGGTAGAGGGGTGTGGGATGCGGGCACTGTTGCCACTTACTCAGTTGGGGTGGGGGGAGTGCAGGATGCCAGTGGTCCCACAGCTTGCCCAGCTGGGGCTGCAGGGCATGGGGTATGGGTGCTGCTGCTGCTTGTTCAGCTAGGGTAGGAGGGTAGGACACGGGATGTAGATGCAGAAATGGTTGGAATGGGGGTTTTGCCCTGCTGCTGCTTGCCCGCTTCCACTCAGAGCAAGCCTGCATCACACCGCCTCCCACGCCAACTGGGCAAGTGGCAGCAGGGCATTACCCCCATTCCTAGCACTGCTGTGCCTGCATCCCACAGCCACCTGCCCCTCTCCCCAAGTTATGCACCCCCCACTCCCACTGGGCACCCCCACCCTCACTGTGCAGGACCCTCCAGGATGTGCTGGGAGACACTGTATTCCATGTCCATGACCCCTTTATAGTGGTTGTGAGGTTCTGTGCTCCATGCTTCCCCAATGCATCGGGGTTCTCAACAGGATCTATATTCCCATTACCTGCCTGCCCCACAGAGACTGCCCCTACTACAGCTGGAGGAGTTTTAACTCCATGATGCTCCAGGACATCACAGATTACCATGACACCTTCATGCACATGAGCACTGACTGGGTGGGCAGCACTCATGATGCCCATGTCTTCTGGAACTGTCCTACCAGACCTGGTGAAGAGCGGATGTTTCACACTGGGGGTGTGGGCCATGCAGCTGGGCACAATGGTGGTCCCGCCCCTCCTCATCAGGGAGCCCACCTACCAGTTCCTGCCCTTGCTCATGAGGCTCTACACTGGCCACCTGGACTCCCACCAGGCCCACTTCAACCATTGCATGGGCCAGACCCATGACCTGGTGGAGTACACTTTCGGCCACCTCATGGGCTGCTGGTGTATCCTCATTACCGTTGTCAAATTCATTGAGGACAAACTCCTCCAGGTTATCATCCCAGTCTGTATGCTGCATAACATCTGTGAGGTCCACACTTACATGAGTAACTTTGCAGTAGCTAATCATGAGTAAATTTGCTACCTCATTTGCAGGAAGCAAATTTACTTTCAATTAAGCTCTTTTACGGAGCAGTAAGTGTAGACATTCACGTTTACTGTGCAGTAAATTATGCTACTGCAGTTAAGTGTTTCGCATAGATGTGCTCACCAAGTATTCTAATTTGAGTGGATAAAATGTGAGAATTTGCTATGAATGTTCAGCTTTCATTGCACACCCTGGTGAAATGGGTCCTGGGAGTGGAGGACACAGTTTCTTGTTTGGGATGTGGAAATGGCGAGGCAGATGGGTTCTCACCACAAGGAGCTGCAGGCTGTGAGAGACAATGTGCCAGACTTGGAAGGCAGATCCAGGAGATACAACACCCACATTGTTGTAATCTCAGAGAGTTCATGAATAAACTGTGTTTCAGTACTTTAAAACTCTTCTCTGGCAGATTTGTAGATAGAGAAAGTTCATAGGTATTGCTAGAGGAGGCCTGATCTGGAAGGAAAACTTAGGGTATTAATAGCCAGGCTCCTGCAATTTACCACCAGAGAGAGTTCTCAAAGCTGCTAGAGCACTAGCACTAGCTGGGGTGAGCCTGGCATTCATTTAATGCTGTTTCTTTTTCATGAGATAGCTGAAAAGCAGGATCTGTTTAAAACAGCAAAACTAATCTAGACACAAGCAGCTGAGATAATTCTTAAGGTATTATAGCATACCCCCAAACCAAATGGAACCCAAAGATAAATTCATAGAATTTATATAAGAGATATAGTGAGGGGTTAAAGTCACAGGCCAATGGGTTTAGGAGACTATAAACACACAGATTCATAGATGTTAGGGACTGGAAGGGACCTCTCAAAATCATCAGGACCAGCGCCTTTGCGCTGGGGGAAGAAAGACTGCTGGGGTCATCTGACCCCAGCAAGATTACTGTTCATACATTTAGTATATTTTAGAATTGACTGCTTTTTAACTTCACAAAGCATAATTAGCTCTGTGCCCCAATTGGCTCTGAAGCTGTTTTAAACTACTGAGGTGGAACTTCAGCTCTTTCTTTTCTGAGTTATGTGATGAATCCAATTTTCTGAAAACAGCTGAATGACAATAAAAGCAGTTGCGTCAAATATTAAAAAAAAAAAAATCAGTTTGGACCTGAGGCATTAGGTATAGCAAATGCTCCAGATATACTCATTTTTGCTTTGAAATCTGCTTCTCTATCACTCTGTGTCATCACTCTATGAACATAACACGCCATATAACATGCTGGAGATGTGATGCATTATAAGCAATGCTTGGTGATATGTTTTGGTCATGCCCTATTATCAATTATTTTTGTAAAGAAACTAAAACTACAAGTCACGTGCTTTTGAATATAGCACTAATACCTGACATGTTGAAGATGTAATGCACTACAAGCAATACTTGATCACATAGTTTGGTTATGCGCTTTTATCAATTCTTTTTAAAAAGAACTAAAACTAGAGTTTTGAACACAGACTGACACCTTTGGCAAATGTGTGTTTTCTTGGGTGTATCCCTGACAAATTCAAACTGAATCCTTCCCAGATTGCAGTCTTACAGTAGGCTTTATAAGTGACATGTAGGATTATATTACTGCACTGGAAAGTAGAACCTCTTCAAAGGCTGAAATGTGGTATCATGAGATGGGGTAGCTGGTATCTATGGAAAGAATCATGGTTAGCAGGCTTAATTGTTTGACAGGTTTGTGTAATTTGGGAGGAGTTGTTAGAATATTTGGTAATTAAAATATTCCTTGCACACTTCTTTTTTCTTATCCCCCTCTCCCTCTTCCCTCTTCCTTTTATGTACTTGGTTTATCTATAATTGATAAATATATTTCTGGTTATTATAGTACATTAAAAAAAAAAATCAATTATAAAAAACTGGAACAAGCTGCCTAGATGCTGGGACATCTTCTCTGGAGGTTTTGATGAGCAGCAATGAAAAAACATGTGTTGGGAACCGTGTGAATATGCTTATCCTGGTTCAGAACTCTTCCCTTTTTCTATATTTCTAAAGTTCTGCGATTAAGCCCAGAGACCCAAATCAAGCCGAACACTTAGCTATATCAGTTGTCTAATCAATAAGACTGCTCTACCTATCCATCCTCCAAGACTCTCTGGGTGTGACCCTCTAGCCAACTCGCCATCCACCGGATTGTGTAGTCATCCAAGTCACAGCCTCTTAACTTGTTCACCAGTATGGAGTGGGATACCGTATCGAAGGCCTTCCTGAACTCTAAGTATACGACATCCAGCCCTCCTCCTGTGTCCAGGCATTTCGTATCCTGGTCATAAAAAAAAAAAAAAAAAAAAGAGAGACTAGATTAGTCAGGCATGATCTGCCTGCTGTGAACCTGTGCTGGGTTTCCCCTCAGCATAACTTGTCCTGCCGGGCTCTCGCAAATGTGAGCCTTGATAATTTTTTCAAAGATTTTGCCAAGGATGGAGGTGAGACTGACTGGCCTATAGTTGCCTGGGTC
>JAGPOW010003642.1:71871318-71898779 GCA_030014935.1 Caiman crocodilus | reverse complement strand
CTGCTGCCTCTCTACAATCCCAGTGAGAGACTTGTCTTGCCCCTCACTTAGGAACACTGAGGCAAAGAACTCATTGAGGAGTTCAGCCTTGTCCCCCCCATCTGTCACCAGTTGCTTCTGCCCATTTAGTAGGGGTCCTAGTTCTCCCTGAAAGCTTTATATATAAGAAAGCTTATCTAATCAGAGTAAGCATGAATTTTGGAGACTAGTTTAGAGTCTTTTATATTTTTCAGTTAGCCACATGATTTAAAATACCAGCTAACCCCTACGTGCTCTAATGAGGAAATGCAATTTGTAGTCTGTATCAAAAAAGAAAATCTAAATTCCTTTGGATGTATAGTATTATATCCTGAAATATATGAAGGACACTGTGCATAGTATGTACAATTTTGAAGAATCATATTTTGGAATACATATAAGATGGCTGTTTACATATCTGCAAATGGAACAAGCTGCTCATCATGTGTTTGCTATGGCTTTTTCTTCAAAGGACACAGCTTCTCCATTCATCTGGAGCATAGCAGGGATCTTGGGCAGCTGATTTGAGATATGGTGCCCTTTAAAATAAACCCCATTACAAATAGCTGGATTACCTCAGCAGTTATGCAGAGCTGCCTGCTGCAGCTCTGTATAACCCCATTTATTTTGCAAACCCTTCCTTAACAGGAAGGAAAAGGAACCTACCCCTGGAAAGTATCCAGGTTCTGCTGTATTCTAGTATTACAGTTAAAAAAAAGAAATGTACTCATATGAGACTTCTTGGCCTTTCTGGCTCAGATCTACATTTCTTGTACCTTAAGAATAATTTCTATTTTTTGGTTGTTCTCCATTTCATAAATTAGAATATAGCTGGGTTTTTTTGTGCTGTCTTAGTGAGCAGTGGCTTCTTTTACTAATAGATATGTTGAGCCTTCATAAATTGTTAGGACAGCATACAGGCTCAGGGTCTGAAACTATTTGAGGAATTCAGAAACAATTGTCTGCACTGAATATCAGTGTGAATTTTACATAATAATTCATAATTTACATGTGCATTACATGCTAATTATAGCATTGCTATTCACAGTGCTAAAATTAAAGCTAGCATTTCATTATAGGTCTCTATTTTCAGAGTTTGATAAATATGACAAAAAATTAAAATATGACATTTAGTTCATAAAGTCACTTACTAAGCTTAGTTTTCATACCAAAATAGGAAATAAGTGGTTCTGTGATTTTGCAGTGGGTTGTTTGTCTTCCTCTATGTCCTGGATTAGTATCTTGTTTAAGTCAGTATCATTGTGCACCATAACAAATGAATAAACGGTCTCAATCCACTCCTTTGGGCTTATGTTCATCATGTTACACTATTACTATTGGTATCCCTATTGGAAGAGTTAAAATCAGTGAGCTGGCATTTGCCTTTTCAATTTTGGAAAGAAATATCTGTATGGATCATGCAAAAAGCCAAGGCATGTCTAAATTAGCATGTGCATAAATACATTTTAAGTGTTCAACATCACGTCTTTGTAACAAATAATGTATTGTTTGGTTAATTAAGAAAGCAGAATAAATTGGCTGGTCTAAGAAATTATAATTTACAGTAAATTAAACTCTGATTGAATAGTACAGCTCAGCCATTCGGCGATTCTGTATCCAGATTTATGCTGTTATCTTGTAAACAGTAATGCATATGGAAAATTTGTCTGACTGAGTATTTGCTGGATTAGAGCTTTAGACAGTGGTCTTAAGACCTGAATTGCTAAAACTATATAAATCAACCTTGTTGCCAATTACAAAGCATATTGTCCAAAGACAATTACAAAGCATATTGTCCAAAGACATCACAATCATCCCAACCTGCCACATGTGAAAAAACAGGACAACAGCAGTCAATGTCCTCTTACTACACTTAAGAAATCAAAGCAAGAGGGCCACGACTTCCACTTCAGAAGAAGGCAAAACCCCCTACAGCACAGACCAATCTGGCCATGGGGTAGAATTCCTTCATATGATAATTGATCTGATTAAGCAGAGGGACTAGACTCACTAACTAGGAACCTCTGGATTTTAGTCCTGTCAGAGCTAAATGGTTAAAGCTGCATTCCAGCACAGTGTGAGTACCCAGTGCAGGGATTTCCCTTGCAGCAGGAAAGAGCCCTTGGTGCAAAAATCAGCTCCCGCCAAAAGCTTGCAGCTGCACCGTTAAGTGCATGCTTTTGATTGGTTTGACGTAAATTATGCACACGTGGCAGCTAGCAATTGGCTCGCTGGCTGTACAAAAGGCTTGGGAAGTTTCCGCCCAAGTCGGAGGAGAGCTTCGCATACCAGTTGAAAGAAATCCTCATGTGTACCCTGGAGCCACATTGGTGGTTGATCAGGCCCCAACGACTCCCTGTCGATGTGTTCCCAATGTACCCCGTGCCCTACTGTGCCACACAGAGTTTTGATTTCTGTTTGCAACTCTAAGTGAGCCTACACTGCATACCTCGATGCAAGTCCTGTATTGCAGCTTGTAAGTAAAGTTTTTCTTTGCAACCACTACGCGTGCTGTGCCTAATTCCACTCCATTGGTGGCCCCATTCCGGCCCATTTCTCGGCCCCCACAAGTCCCAGCAGGAACACTGGCACTCTCCAGTCAAAATCCCGAGCTTTGGCTGTAGCCAATACTCACTGCTTCCGAGGAAAGCAGAAAATCCCCCAGGTGGCTGTAGTAAAAAGAAGGGAAAACAATTCCTTCTCAGCCTCACATGGCAATCAGCAAAGCCCAGAAACAGGAAAAACAAACACCATCTGGTCTGCTTTGCAACTTGGGGCACCAACCATAACTCCACACATTGCACTCTTTTACTGGACAACCAGAACTCTACTTTCTGTATTCCCTTCATAAACTTAGCCCAGATCCTTTCATAACTAAGGATATGAAAGGAGTTTCATCTCCTTTCATAACATCTCCTTTCATAACTAAGGCACCTGTAGCATTCCACTTCATTCTCCTGCTGCTGAGTATGGTCTTTCCCAGTATACACTTGTTTTAGGCTGCAGAGCTTTTCTTTTTCTCCCATTAATCAGTGTATAAACAAACTCCAGGGCTTCTGTTTCTCTTTAGAGAGCACTCCAGGTATAGTTACTCCTAGATCATCCTTGATCAATGATTATCCAACCTTTTCTTGAAACCCCCAATGACAGAGATTCTACAACTTCCCTAAACAGTCAATGCCACTGCTGAATTGTTTTAATAGTGAAGAATTTTTTCCTGATACCCATCTGAATGTACTTTGCTGCAACTTTCAACCATTGATATGCATCCTGCTCTCTCTAGTAACAGGAAAAAATGTTCTCCTTCCTATGGCAGATCTTCAAATATTTAAAACTCTCATGTTCCCTTTTGAGCACATTTTCTCTAAGTTCAGCATGTCTTTCTTTTAACCTCTCTTCAAATGACTTACCTTCTACATGTTTTATAATCTTTTTTCACCTGCTTTTGGACCCAATCGAACTTCTCCATCTCCTCTGTAAAATGTGGAGTCCAAAACTGCCCACAGTACTGTGGAATTTGCAGATTCTCCACCCTTGGATATTTTAAAGACCTGGTTAGTCAAACCCTTGGCTGGGATAATCTAGATGGGGGTGGTCTTGTTTTGAGCAGGGGGTTGGACTAGATGACCTCTTAAGGTCCCTTTCAGACATAATTTTCTATGATTCTGCTATTCTACTCTAAAATGAGGCCCAACCAGTGCCAAATAAAGAGGCACTATCACCTCCTATGTCTTGCATTGAATGCTCCTATTGACGCAGCCCAAACTGCATTTGTCTTTTGTTTAAATGCATCATACTGCAGCCTCATACTGAGCCTATGATGTACCAAGACTCCTACATCCTTCTTTGAAGTACTGAATGGAACTAAACACAATTTTAAAATATCTTATATTTATATGTGCACAACTGTGTTTGTAAAAATTTCCTACAATAGTTCCATTATTATTTTTTGAGTACTACCAAGATCTGTCAACCAGCCCCAGGGGCAAGTTACTTTAATTTCTGTTAGAAATGTGTTAAACATTTTTTGCCCCAGAAAATTTGTAGTCCAAATGAGAGCAAGATAGCTAAAAGGATAGGAAACAAAAAATACTTTTATCAGCACCTGTAGGAAGCAAAAGAAGCAGGCTCAAGCCATCTGTATTTGAGTGGGAGCAAGAGTGCAAATCTCCTGCTCCCTGGGCAAGTGCCCCAAATACTAGTCTATTGCACTAAAACATGAATGTAACCTCGAATCAACTATCCTCAGCATTTCATACCCAGCTGCCATAGTACCTCTCTTTAATAGCTGACTGATTCTTTTTGAAGTGCAATCCAAGTATTAGAAATGTATGTATCAGCTATACATATCAACCTGAATTTTGCATGTCTGTCACAAAGAGTAAACAGAAAAAGAAAGAAAAAAGAAGAAGTGACAAGGGGGGGAAGAGAGGAAGGAAAGAAAAAGGTGTGCAAGGAGTAATCATTTAATGATGAAAATATACATTTTTTAAATCTCTCCAAAATTGCACCAAACTGCTGATGCAGTTAAGCCTGCTAAACATGGCTTTCTCCTCAGATGTCAATTGTATCAAGTTTCAACCTTTGGAGATGCCCTACTTTTCAATGTAGTAATATAATCTTGCTTGTCACTACTAAGGTCTGCTGTAAGAGTGCAATATGGGAAGGATCCAGTTTGAAAGCCTTGGGATATGCCAGATAAAATACGTATTTGCCAAAGGTGTCAGTGCTGTGTTCAAAACTATTCTATTAGTTTCTTTTAAAAAGAATTGATAAAGCTCATTACCAAAATATGTGATCAAGTGTTGCAGATGCAATACACCACAAGCAACATGGATCTTTTGGAATTATATTTAATTTAAGTTTGGAGTTAGCCCCGTGCAGAAAACTTTTTTTTTTTTTGCTGTATAGGATGCAGTCTAAAATCAATTGTCAATTTCTTAATATTGTGAATGGATGAGCTCTGCTGGGATTCTGTCATCTGGATACCTTGGTCTTCATTTTATTTCAGTTGTAACAAAGACCAAGTCTATATAGATCTGTTATGTGGCATTATATATATACATAGAGTAATGGCACAGAGTAGAAAAGAAACAGATTTCAAAGCAAATATTAATTTATCTGGAGCTACATCTAAAGCCTCAGATCCAAAACTAATGTTTTAAATATTTGATGCAGCTGCATATATTGTCATTCAACTATTTTTGAAAGGTTAAATTCATCACATAACTCAGAAAAGAATTTGATAAAATTTCCTACTAGCAGTTGTTATACATGTACAATGCCCTTATCCATTTACTCTACATCAATTTGTGTGACCCCTACTTCCAAGAGGGATTTCCCCAAATATAGACTTTCCAATGTAATGAAGGATGAAACTTTAAAAAGTTTGCCAAATTTTTCTGATTTTGGTCAGGCAGCAAAAATTGTAGGGATTAGAGAATTTGAAATAGAGACGGGTACTATTATCACTATGCAAGTGACAATTCTATTTAACTACAGGGCAAAACAGAATCCAATATTATGTGTAAATATCAAAAAGTGAAGTTACATGGATGTATACATGTCATTTAAGCACCTAAAGTGAATTAAGATTGAACCGCTAAGTGTATGGTTAAATATGTCCTTTAAAATTTCTCCTAACCTTAATGGTTTCCCTTCAGAAGCAATATTTATGCACTATGTTTAATAGAAGCGTGGAATGACATTGTAAGGTTTGTGGTGTCAATATAATAAAAGTAATATTAAAAACCATGAAGATTTTTTAAAAAGGCAATATTCATAATAGGTTTAAATTGCTTTTTGGGACTAACACAAAGCCAATAAAAGCTGTGCTTTTAATTTTTTTCTTGCCCTAGCTCTGAATATTCATTGCTTTCAGGAAACAGTCTTTTAATTAATGGTATTGATTATGCAAACATAAAAAGATATTTGCCTTCTTGAAATGTCTTTTGAGTGCATAAATTCATACATCTCAAAGTTTAGACTGGGCATCTGCTCTTAGTGAACAACTCCCTCCCCTTTTTACTTAGTTCCTCAAAACAATCGTTTTACGGTAGTAGCTATCTCTTGGAAAGTTTTAGATATTAAAATTTAGAGGTCTAAATTTTCTCCCCCTCTCTTTCTCACCCCATCTCCTGAAGTAATTGACGTTCTGGGTTTTTTTTCTCCCTGAATCATCACACTGCAGTTTGAGAAATCAGAGATTTGAGATATCAAGCTGTGTTTCCATAGTAATGACTTCAAGATGTAAGAATAACTCTGAAGGCCAGATCCTATTCTCAGAAGCCTGGTGCACATGTCCATGTATTTAAAAACAAAACAAACCCTGTGCATGACTAATACAACAACAAGTAGAGGAATAGAGCTCTCTAGATATCAAATATCTATTTTGGGTAAATGCAGATTAGAATCTGACTTTAAATCACAAAATAATCTCCCTTTCTGATAGTGTTAAATCAGGTTTGAATACAGTAAAAGAAACAGAAAAAGATACAAATCAAAACAGAAATTGTTGGTTTAAAAATTGTATTTTGCAAAATGCATTTTTATAAAAATTCATTACCCTGGGTCTAGGCTTTAGTATAGCAATATTTTATATTTTCTTGAATATTCCACTTTTTCTATTAATAATTACATCTAACAATTTAAGAATTGTAAGAATTTTACCTCTTAATTGATTTGTAACAGATGGAATCAGGACTTAATAAGGTTTACAAAGATCTATTCATGATTAGGCATGTTTACATGTTCATTAACGCACCTCAGATAATGCATATTTAGTTTAATACGTGCTTAATAAAGTACTAACCAAATGCACAGTAACTAGAGTTACTGTTGAGTAGCACCGGCAGATGGTTATGTTGTGATGCTTACTGCACATTAGCCTAATAACACTGCATAATAGGCTATTAACACAGCTTTAAAACACCATGCTACTGCACAGTGTTATTCAGCTAATGCACAGTAAGTATCTCATGTAGATGCACCCATTAAGTAGCAAAGTGCCAAAAACTGCACTTAAAATGCATAATTAATTAAAATTAATTAATCATGGAATCATAGAACTATAGAAGATTAGGGTTGGAAGAGATCACAAGAGGTCATCTAGTTCAGCCCCCTGCTCAAAGCAGGACCAGCCTCAACTATATCATCTCAGCCAAGGATTTGTTTAGTGGGGTCTTCAAAACATCCAAGGATGGAGATTCCACTACCTCTCTGAGCACCCTGTTCCAGTGCTTTACTACCCTCTTGGTGCGAGAGTTTTTTCCAAATATCTAACTTAAGTTTTCCTTGCTGCAACTTGAGAACACTGCTCTTCATTCTATCACCTGCCACCACCCAGGTACCTGAAAGCTGTTATTAAATCCTCCTTCAGCCTTCTCTTCTGCAGGCTAAATAAAAGCAGTTCCTTCAGCCTCTCCTCCAAAGTCCTCATCTCTCTAACTATTTTCATTGCCTTGATTGAATTTGTCCACATTCCTTTTGTGGTGGAAGGCCCAAAACTGGACACAGTACTCTGAATGTGGCCTCACCTGTGCTGAATTGAGATGGAAATAATCACTTCCCTATCTGATGGCAACAGCCCTCTAATGCAACCCAACATGCTGTTAGCTTTCTTCACAAGAAGGGCACACTGTAGGCTTATATTCAATGTATTGTCCATTGTAACCCCCCAGGTCCTTTTCTGCAGAGCATTGCTTAGCTAGTTGGTCCCCAGCCTGTACCGCTGCATGGGATTGTTCCATTCTAAGTGCAGGACTTTGTACTTGTCCTTATTGAATTTCATGAAATTTCATTTGGTTCAATCTTCCAATGTGCCGAGATCTCCCCAAATCCTAGTTCTACCCTCCAGTGTATCTACTACTTCCCCCAAACCTGGTTTTATCTGCAAACTTGGTAAGGGTTTAGACACTCTATCCCACCTTCCAGATCATTGATGAAGATATTAAACAAAAATGGCTCCAAGACTGGCCCTTGGGGCATTCTACTTGATACCAATGGCCAACTAGAACTTGAGCCATTGATCGCTACCCTTTGGCCAGAAGATCCAGCCAATTTTCTCTCCACCTTACAGTACACACATTCAACAGGTACTTCCTTAGCTTGCTTGTGTGAATATTGTGGGAGATAATATCCCATGTCTTGCCAAAGTCAAGAAATAACATCCACTTTTCTCCCCGCATCCACAGAAGGTAATCGAGTTGGTCAGGCATGACTTGTAGGGCTGTGCAAAAAGGCGCCATTCCATTTTGACTTGAGTCTTGAGGTTTTGATGGAACAGTGTTTAGTTTCAAATTTCATTTTGATTCAAAATAGCTGTTCTGTTTTGCTTCATCGAAATAGTGAGGCTGTTTTGATGTTTTGCCATTAGCTATAGGCTCAAAACAGCCTCTCTTATCTGGCAGGAAGATTGGGGCTGCCTGCCAGATGAGGGAGGGAAGCCAATGCCAATGCTTCTCCCTGTCCCAGGGACACACCCCTTTCCAGCACTAGATTGGGCTGGGGATGGGAAGCCCAGCTAGGGTGAGTTCCCATCCACCATGCTAGATTGGGCTGGGGAGGGGAACTGAGCGATCAGGCTCAGTTTCTTTCCCCAGCCTGATTGCAGTGCTTGGGAGAGGAACTGAACCCGGGCTGTGCTCCCAGCTGCTGCTAGGAGTGCAGTCCTGTTCTCCCCCATCTCCCACGACCTCACCGCTGGCTGATTGGAAAGTTTGGCTAATTTCAAATAGCCTCATTTTGTTTTGATGCTGTTTTGAAGCCTTTCATTTCAATTTGATTTCACTGTTTCAAGCTCAAAAATGAGTCAAAACTGTGTGGCACTGAAAGAGCCGGCAAAATTTTGCACAGTCCTAATGACTTGTCCTTCATGAATATGAATCCGTGCTGACTATTCCTAATCATTTATCCTCCAAATGCTTAAAAATGGATTCCTTGAGGATCTGCTCCATGATTTTATCAGGAATTGAGGTGAGATTGATCAGTCTGTATTTCCCGAGGTTCTCCTTCTGGCTTTTCTTAAAGATGGGCATTGTATTTTCCCTTTTCCAATCACCTGGGACCTCATGCAACTGCCATGAACTTTCAAAGATACTGGTCAGTGGATCCGCAATCACATCTGCCAACTCCCTCAGCACTTTTGGGTGCATCACATCTGGTCCCATGGACTCATACATGTCCAACTTTTCTAAATAAACCCTAATCTGTTCTTTTGCCACTGTCAGCTTCTCACCTCCTCCCCAAACTGTGATGCTGGGTGAAGCAGTCAGGGAGTGGATCTTGCCAGTGAAGACTGAAGTGAAAAAGGCACTGAGTACTTCCACATCACCTGTCACTAGGCTGCCTCTCCTATTCAGTAAGAGACCCATACTTTTCCTGACTTTCCTTTTGTTGCTGTCATACTTGCAGAAACTCTTCTTGTTAACATTCATGTGCCTTGCTAGCTGCAACTCCATGTGTGCTTTGGCCTTCCTGATTTCATCTTTGAAGGCCCAAACAATACTATTATATTAAAAAAAAAAAAAAAAAGTTATACTAAAAAAGGCCCCTACACTTTGTATCCTACCTTGACAAATGGAGTAAAGATATTTTCAAGAGAGGAAAGAGTCAATGTCTTTCTTATGGCTTATAGGTCCTTATGGATTTTATCCAACAATATTTTGTTTTAAGTACTTCCATTGAAATTGTAGATAAAAATAAAATCATACATAAGTACTTCTGGACTCCTTGTGCATAAGAAAATATAATAAAGTCTATCCAACACTCAATTTTATTAAGTTTTACATAACTGTGCAAGAACAAGACTATTACGTAGGTAAAAGTTCACTGAAGCTTGACATTTGT
Organism: Caiman crocodilus; assembly: GCA_030014935.1. Taxonomy (NCBI): domain Eukaryota; kingdom Metazoa; phylum Chordata; order Crocodylia; family Alligatoridae; genus Caiman; species Caiman crocodilus. Next base: position 71,888,915 of record JAGPOW010003642.1, on the reverse strand, counting down.
TCACAAACACACTGTTGATTCTCTATCCCATAGATTTTAAGGGACAAAGAGTCAATGATCAGCTAGATTGAATACAGGCCAAAAAAAAAAAAAAATCTCACTCAGAAAATTTAGTATTAAGCTTATATTGCTGTTGCATCCCTCTATTGCATATCTCTTAGAAAGTTATCCAGTCTTAGGCTGTAAGGACCAGGTACAATTCTATCTAGAACAGTGGTGATCAATCTTTTGTTCCTGTAGGGCAGATGAGTGGTGTAGAGTCAGTCCACAATCTGCATCAAGCCCTGTTATAGGATTTGGGGCTCATTCAGACACATAGGGCCTTAGTGGCCCACATGCAGGGATTGGGCCCTGGGTCCTGGTACTACTTAGGACCCATGTGCCATGATTGGGCTATGGGAGCCAGCACCATCCCCTCCCAAACCCCATTTCCTACCCATCCCACAGCTTTCATACTCTGCAGTGCCACCACTCCACTGCCATTCAATTTCTGGAAATATGGAGAGCCCTGTGGGCCAGATGACAGTGCCAGATCTGGATTTGGTTCTGGTTTGCAGGATGGGAGTGGAACTCTCAATCTAGTAGATACCTAACTGATATCTAACTGAGCTTTGATGTCTAAATATGATTCCATTCCAACCAGCTTGATTCCCTAGAAAACTGTTAACACAAAGGGTGAGCAGGTCCTCCACTCTTAAATGTAAAGTTCACAGCATGTTGCAAAAATAGACATGTTAATGGTTTTTCAGAGATTTGACCAAGCTGGCATAGGATTGTATTTGGGGTCTTAAGCCACTTGGGTGCCACATGGGTGGAATAAATTTTGGCTTGAAGTGGACAGAAAATCTACCATACTCCTAGGTAAGTTATTCTAGTGGAGTTGCTTCTCTGCCATTTTTCTTCTTAGTTCTTAGTAACTTAGTTCTTCTTAGTTCTTAGTAACTTCAATTTCCAACTATTGGTTTTCATCAAGTTATTATATTAATAAACATCTAATATTAGTCTCGTCCTCATATAGAAACGTATAGCTCATGTTCAAGTAATCTCTAAAGCTTCTCTTAATACTTTTCCATTTCACTGTAATGATAGAATAGGGATGGAATAAACTGCATGGGTCATAAAGTGATGACTATTCTTTACCTGCTCATGCTGTGGTCACAGTGATGGCAAAAGTGCAGGGTAGGAAGGGGCTGGGCTAACCGGCAGTTTGGAGGCAGTGGAATAGCATGGGGTGGGAGGAGGGGTGAACAGAGCTAAGCTTCCCCAGGAGACCTGCCCTGTGAGGAGAACTGGCTGAAGGAGGAGGACTATGCAGGACAGTGGAAATGGCAGAGGCCCCTGAAAGAGAAAAAACATCAGGAAAAGATTTGTAGGACCAACACAGCTGGTGCAGAGGTGCAAGACAACTCTGGTGGAGGTGCAAGAGAAATGCAGAGGAACCAGTCACTGAGTCTGGAGCTCTGGAGGCTACTGATCATGTGCAGAAATAGGTTGGAATAGTGGTAACACTGCCTTAGGCTCCTGGTTTGGTGAAAGGGAATAAAAATGGAGGCCAGAAACAAAAGGAACAAGTGCTGATGAAAGTACAAAAAAGAAGGCAAAGGAAGTCTTTTCCTCTGCCAGCCTGTATGCTAGTGGGAGAAGAGAAGTTTAGATTAAGAGTAGCCAGCCTTAGAACTTGTGAGGTTCAAAACTAAAGGGGGTGGGGGAAAAGAATCATTGTAAAATAGGCAGACACTATGAAACATCTGATATTAATACAGCATATGTAGAGAATAGGAGGAATTAGCAGAACTAGTGGATCCTTTTGTCCCTCTTTCTTTAACTCACCCAAAAGCACTATGGAGATTAAAGTGTACAATACAGCAGCAGGAGTATGGGTGAGGAAGCTGAGAAGTGAGGAAGCTGCAGTAAGGAAACTGAGGAGAAACTTGGGTGAGGAAGCTGAGAGGAAACTGAGGCAAGGAGGAGGTAGGATAGTACAAGTTATTGCAACCCTCAAGATTCGATAGCAACAAGATAGAGATCTAAGGTGGGGCCTGAAAAGTCCTAGTTGAGGCTTCTTTGTTCTGATTAATTCACCTGGTATAAGAACAAGTTGGCAATGGACTTTCTGATGGATCTTTTAGAAACTGAAATGGTAGCCAATTCATCATTTTTCTCCTTTATGACATCCTTTCAGATATTTGAGAATTGCTATCATATCCTACCTGTTACAGGAAGCTCTAGCCCTGTTATCAAAAAGCAGACCGGTCCCTTTAAGACCAGAACTTTCCAGGCACAGCCTGCTGGCAGGGTAGGGGTTAAAAACTGATCATGGCTAGCCAGTCAGGTGACTGGAAGGGGGCAGGCCAGAACTATAAAAATCTTGGGCTTGGTAGCAGGGGAGGTAGTGGCCAAAGGGGAAGGAGGGTGTGAATGAGAGCTCCACAGAGAGGCTTATCTGCTGTAAGAAGGGAACTCATGATGACTGTCAGAGAAGCGGTGGCAACGCCACAAGGAGGAGTGTCATTGGCAGGGGGAAGCAGAAGCACCGAACCACTAAAAAATGTAAGCTGGTGTACTGCCTTTAATTTCTACTTTTTGTGGTTATAGCCCATGGACCTCCTGTTTATATATATATTTTTTTTGATTGATAGACTGGTGGTTTGTGGTTGAGGCTGTAGGGGAGGAGGAGACCTCATTAGCACCTCGGGCTCAGTCATACAGGGCCAAAGGGCCTAATGCACTAGTGGGTGCAGCCATATAGGGCCAGAGCTGGCTGCAAGACTCTGAAGCTGGTTCCCAGGGGAGGGATCTTGGCTAGTATAAGAAAGGGCCAAGACTGAGGAGACAGAAGACCCAATAACTTGGCATCCAGGGGGCAAAGGGTGAAAAGGGGCCAGAAGGCCTGGTTTTATAGTGGGGGGGGGGAAAGAGGTCCACGGGCCGAGAGAGGAGTAAGGGGATCGAGCCTCAGAGTCAAACCTTATCCAGTGGGTTTAGACTGGTAGGCTTAGCTAGAGATAGACCAGGGGTTAGGCCTGTGGTGGCTGAGAACCCCAACATAGAAGTACAATAGGCAGTCTCCTGCTTGTAAGAACCTCTCAATAATACTTACATCAAGGTGTGGCAGGTGAGTAAAGGCAGAATAAGCTAGAATTGAAACATTAAGGGAATTCAAGGGTACCCCTCATAGGCCTCCAAACCCTCCCCCAAAAAACACAACAACAATACAACAAAACCCCCAAAACCAAACAAACAAAATGATGGGGAGGCCAAGTTGTTATACTTCTTTAATCTCTCTTCCTCTAAGCTGGGGCAGGCAATTACTTTGGGCAAAGGGCCTCTTACTGAGTTTTGGCAAGCTGTTGAGGGATGTATGGGTAGCCCCACCCCTTGACAAGGGCTCTGGTCGCTATCTTGGGACTGGAAATCCTACCCCCTTTCCCCCCAACTTTTGCCAGCAGAAGTCCCTTTGTTTGCCCCTAAAAATACTCCTTTTGGCAAGGGGTTTTGCCACCTCAGAACTGGTAAAATACCAAATTATACTGTGAAACTCAAACATCCATAACATCCATTAGATTTCAAAAAAGATTTTATCCTGATTTACACGCATTTGTGTAGTATACATGGAGGTGATTGCACAATAGCTTAAAATGAAGTCTTACTCTTGTATACTGTGTGTGGGGGGGTGGGTATAGGCTTCTTGGGAGCTATGGGTAAGTAAGAGGGTGTGGGAGGTGTGGGAGGTGGATTGGTGTGGGGTGAAGGAGCATGTGGATGTAGGTCTTTCTTTTATTTGTGTATGGGGTTCGTGTGGGAAGTGGGTGGCTAGAGTATGTGAGGGGGTATGAGAATCTGCATGTATGGCAGAGCAAGGGAGGGTGTGGATGCATGTGTATGGTGATATGTGCTTGTGGGACTCACCCTATGGATGTACACCCTCTTGCTCCTGGCCCTGGGGTACCAGCACAAGCCCCATGCTCCTGCAGTTGGTGATGTAGCTAGGGGCTACATGGTACTAAAGTGGCCAGCAGGTGGGCAGGGAAGGAGTGAAAGCTGCAGCAGGCAGAGGCTTCTGGTTGTATGGCGGGGGTGGGGTGGGGCTGGGCTGGCCTTGCTCCTGGGTCCTGCTGGCTTTCCCTGGTTCCTGTCATCTGACAGGCAGCCAAGAGCAAATAAATATTAATTTTCTTAATTTTTTAGGGGTCCCATGGGCTACATAGAATGGGATGGTGGGCTGGATCTGGCCTGCAGGCCACATTTTGCCTACTCCTGCTCTAAACTATACATAACTATTTATTTCAAATGTTCCTTATGTGGCTTTCTAATGTACCTATCATCCTTGTTGCTTGCCTAAAGATCTTCTCCATTTTCTCTAAACCCTTTTTTAAAATAAAAATCCCAACCTGAAGTACTGTATTCTTGTCCAGTACTTGCTGACGTGCAACCAGCACTGAGTAATGTAATACTGTCACCTCCTGCTTCTTGCATACAATGTTTCTGTTAATGCAACCGAAAACTGAATTTACTTTTCTTCAATAGGCATAATATTACTGACATGACCTAAGTTTCAGAAGTATCAATGATAGCTGAGTCCTTTACAGGAAGATGGGAGGAAAGATTTACATAAGTAAACAGAAATGTTCACATTTCTCTCAAGTGATCAAAAGGCAAAGCCAAAAAAGTTACCTTACTATTGGACAGATTACCATTTAAAATTTTATGTAGGAGATATTCTGATTCCTAGGGCTAGAAGGGACTTTGCAAACTAATCTAGGCCAGTCCCATGCTTGAAGCAGGATCATTCATGACTTAATCATTCTAGTCAGATGTCTTGCTAACTTGGTCTTAAGTTTCTAGAGATTCCAGAGATTCCAGAGCATCTTTAGCCTTTTTCAATGCTTAACCATTTCCTTTGCAGTTCAAGGCCATTTCTGCCACCTCTGTTTTCTACCTGTCCTCAGTCCCCACTCTTGCCCCAGCTCTGAACCATGCTGTCAACTCTGCAAGATCCCAACCCTGGAATAGCTCCCCACCCAGCTGCATGCCATGCCAGTGCTGCTGGGGCCAGTCTCCATGGAAACCCTGGTCCTGCACTGTCACAGCTCCTGGGGTCACCATGGAAACTGGCTGCAGTGACACAGGCAGGAGCTGCTGGGAAATGTAATCCATTATAGGCCTGATCTGGCCTCCAGGCTGGACTTTGCCCTCCCTTGTTCTAGATCCTCCTCCTTCCCTTTCTTAAAGAGGTGTAGAATATTTACCCTTTTCCAAGCATATCAGACCTCACCTGGCCTCCATGAGTTCTCAGAGAGGGTACCAATGGGTCTGAAATTACATCAACAAATTCTTTCAGTACCCTAGGGTACATCTCATCTAGCCCTGCCAACCAGAGAGCATCTAACTTTTCTAAGCAATTCTTAACTGATCTACTACTCTAGGCTCTCATTCCCATCTTTGCTGTTAACTGTGCTTGTCATCTGCTAGCTCACTTCTCTGCATCATCCATACTGAATTTCTTTCTGCATTAAGAAACCTACAATTCCTTTTCTTTTCCTCTTAGATAAGATATATTTGCAGATGCCTTTTTATTGCCTCTTATATCCCTTGCCAGTTGTATTTCAAACCACAACTTGGCCTTCCTCATTTTTCTCTCTTCATAGCCACATGATACTCATACTCTTTGTAACAAGGTGGCATCCCTAGGGATGGTTGTGATACCCCTAGGACTCCTTGACTGTGCCAATCTTACTTAACAGGCACCTTCTATCTTGCCTGCCATATCTTGTTGGTACTGTTAATACCTAGCAATTAGACCAAGGGTGAGAGGCTGCCCTTGGTCTAATTGCTAGGACAGTCTTGCCAGACCCCACTGAACCCTATGGTTCATAGATCCCTTGGCGTCCCGCTTGACAATGGACGCTTCAATGGGGATCAAAGGGGGAAAGAGCACTCAAAAGCCTCCATGGTTCACCAAAAGCATCCAGGAACATCTCAAAGCCAAAAAGGAGGTGTATACCCAATGGAAGGGAGGGGCCATCACAAAGGAGGATTATACCTCTAAAGCTTGATATTATATGGGGGCTGCCAGGAAGGCTAAGGTGGAGATGGAACAGGGACTAGCAACCTGGATCAAAGATAACAAAGTCCTTTTTTTTTTAAATACATAGGGGGTCAAAAGAAGGTACCAAGTAACCTGGGGCCTCTGCAGGACATGCTTGGAAATCTGGTGGAAGCAGCAGATGATAAAGCTAGTCTATTTAACAAATTTTTTTTCTTCCAATATTTTTTGAGCAGGGACATCCCCCTCCCCCCCACTGGAAATCTGGTTGGACCCAGGGGACGCGCAGCCAGACTCAGGGTCAGTGAGGACCTAGTCAGGGAACTTCTGGAGGGACTAGACGTGTTCTAATCAGCAGGTCCTGATGATCTTCACCCAGAGTGCTGAGGGAATTGCCAGAGGTCATTGCAGGACCCCTGGGACAGGTTTGAGCATTTGTGGTGCTCTGAGGTGCCAGAGGACTGGAAAAGGGCCAATGTAGTCCCCATTTTCAAAAAATGGAAGAGGACCCAGGAAACTATAGGCCCATTAGTCTCACCCCAGTCTTGGGGAAGCTCTTTGAGAAAGTTATTCAGGAGCACATCTGCAAGGGACCAGCAGGAGAGATTATGCTTGGGGGGCAATCAACATAGGTTCATTAGAGGCAGGTCCTGTCAGACCAACCTGGTGGCCTTCTACGAACAGGTCACAAAAGCCTTGGATACAGGTGTCACAGTGGATGTAGTCTTTCTGGACTTTAGGAAGGCCTCTCACCCCATCCTAATTAAAAAAAAAAAAAAGGGTGACTGTGGTATCAATGCTTACAGTCAGATGGGTCACTAATTGGCTGGAGGGCCACACCGAGAGAGTGGTGGTGAATGGGTCATTTGTGACCTTGAGGGACGTGGGCAGTGAGGTTCCTCAGACTCACACTGTTCACTATCTTCATTGACAACCTTGGATGAGGGGGTGAAAAGCACCTTGTTCAAGTTAACAGATGACACTAAGATGTTGGGAGAAGTGAGCACACTAGAAGAGAGGGAAAGTCTGCAACTAGATCTGGACAGGTTACAGAGGTGGGCAGATGAGAATAGGATGGGTTTCAATATGGAAAACTACAAGTTGTTGCACATGGGGACAAAGAACCAGCAGCATATCTACAGGCTGGGGAACTCGCTTTTCATCAGCACAGAAGCAGAAAAGGATCTTGGAGTCACTATTGACTCCAAGATGAACATGAACTGCCAACGTGGGGACCCTTTCAGGAAGGCTAACCACAGCTTGTCATGCATCCATAGATGCATCACAAGCAGGTCCAAGGAGGTGATCCTCCCCCTGTGTGTAACACTGGTCAGGCTGCAGTTGGAGTACTGTATCTAGTTCTGAGTGTTGCACTTCAGGAGGGATGTGGACAGCATTGAGAGGGTCCAGAAGAGGGCTACTCTCATGATCAGGGGGCAACAGGGTAGGCCCTATGAAGAGAGGCTACAGGACTTGAACCTGTTCAGCCTTCACAAGAGAAGGCTGAGAGGGGATCTGGTGGCCACCTACAAACTTGCCAAGGGGGACCAGCAGGCAATAGGAGAGTCCCTGCTCCCCCAAGCACTACTGTGAGTAACAAGTAATAATGGCTATATGCTAACAGTGTAGATTCAGGCTGGACATCAGGAGGTACTTCTTCACGGTCAGGGCAGCTAGAAGCTGGAACCAACTTCCCCAGGGTAGGGGCAAGCACCACCTCCCTTGGGTCTTCAAAAAGAGGCTAGACCATCACCTAGCTGGGGTTGTTTGACCCCAGCATCCTTTCTTTCCCATGGCAGGGGGTTTGACTTGGTAAAGTCAGAAGGGACCTAAGCAGATTATCAACTATGAAGCGAGATGCCCTCTGCCCTCTGGGCTATATGCATGGCTCCGAACCATCCCTTTACCACACCTCAAGCCTCACAGATGGTACTGACATTAACTTGCTTAGGCCTTGCTATAATTTGGCCCCCTTGTCCTCACTGGGCTCTCCAGAGCCCTGTCTCTATACCCCACATAGGTGCTGGGCTCTCTGCAGCTCCGTCTCCTTGTCACAGCACCCACAGGTGCTGGGGTCTGTTCACGCCCAAACACTGCACCCACACTGGAGCTGGGGTTTCCCCAGGCTGTAGTGGGTCCCCAGTGAGGTCTCCTCCTTTGCCAATACCCTCACCCAAACCACCAGTGTTATAAAACAGCAAACAAAACATGAGCCCCTGGGCTATAACATAACAACAGTTCCAGGTGTGCTCTCCCCTTTTAAATGAATCAAACTTCATTCCTGGTATTACCAGAAGCTAGACCTACTTGCAATTGAGCCTCTTCCAGTAGCTTCCTCTAGGAGGGCTCCTTCCACCTTGGCCACTAGCAGAGAACAGCCTTTCTGCTCCTAGCCCTGGGGTTTTTATCTGCCCAAGGCCCTGCCTCTTCTGGTTAGCTGACTGGGTGCAGGTTCAGGTCAATTTACTCCTTGGCCTGTTGACACAGTAACCTGCACCTGTGGCCTTCTGCCTGGCTCTTAAGCTGCTCTGCCCAGGCAGTTTCTGGTCTTATAGGAGCAGGCACTTTAGTGCCCTGTGACACTCTTCCCTAGTAATATGACCAAATTTCTACTTCTTGTATTACCTCTTAGGAAGAATTGGAGGTCCTGGTACAAAATCAAAAGAATTCTAATGTATTTGGGATTATGTGGACATAGTGGGGTAGTTTACATGACTAAAGTACTGTCACTGTACATGTCCTTAAAGTATAGCCAGCTCTCTTGGACCTTTTTTTCCCCTAAGACTTCCCCTTCCCTTACAAAGGATGGTGCCTATCAGCCTCCTGAGTTTTGAATCTCTCTCTCTCTCTTTTTTTTTTCCTGAAATCTAGTCTCCTTATTCTGCTGCTGTCCTCCTTTTCATCCCTTAGGATTTCAGACTACAGCATGTTGTGGTCACTGTCTCCATAATTGCATTCTACCTTCAGTAATTCCTCCCTGTTGTTGAGCAGCAAGCTGAGCTTCCCCCTTAGCTGGTCTCTCTACCACCTTTCCCAAAACATTATCCCCAACACACTTCAGGAATTTGCTGGACTACCTCTGCACTGCTGTGTTTCCCTCCCAGGGGATATCTTGATAATTAAAGTCCCTCATGAGAACAAGGTCCTGTGATTTGGAAGCCTGCATCAGTTTAAAGAGGTCTCATCCCTCCCCCTATCTTAGTCCTGGTCTGATGGCCAATAGCAGATGCCTACTGTATCATCAATCCTGCTGCTTTCCCCTCTGATCTTTATCCAGAGGCTTTCAGTGCACTTACCTCCCAGTTCATACTGTGTCTCTCAATACACATGAATCTCTTTTACATATGTGGCAAACCTCCTTCATTAGAATTCTTTTGATTTTGTACCAGGACCTCCAATTCTTCCTATTTATTCCCCATACTTCTTGCATTCATCTATAAATATTTCAGGTAACTAACTAATTGTTCTATTTTCTTCCTGAGAATTCTGCCATCTATATTTTCAAATAAGACAAAGCCTTTTGTTCCATATGAGGTTAGTTTTTGCTGATTTGAAATACAAATCAACATTCTCGTAAACTATCAAAAAGGGAAAAGTACTTCTTGAATAAATGTTCCAAATTGCATGTATTTGTTAAATAAAAAGGGAAAGAGAGATTCTAGCACTGTCAACAGAAAAGTACCTAGTATGATGGTTGTATAGATAATTAGGCTATGGAGATGACTAGGATTGTTAGGATTAAATCCTGTCCCTGTTATATTGGAAAACTTACACACATATCAATATGGTTAGGATTTTGCTTTGGAAATTGTCTACCAATGTACTGAGGAATGTTTGAAGCTGAAAACAGTATTTCCACTGAAAGGTAGGAAAGTTTGCATTTGTTCTGGCATAACATTAATTTCTATGATCTAAACTTACCAGATTTTTAACAAGCTTCCCAATTTGTTTGGTCTATATCTGTTCTAATGTGTTGGATGAGCCTTGTGATATGCTACCTTCTCTGCTTTAACACCATGTTATCATTTTAGGTAGGCATATATCAAACTATTTTAAGATTTAGGTACCTAGATAAAAATATAAAGATGAAACTAGTAAAAGCTGTTGTGAACATTTATTTTCTTAGTCTTTGACCAAAAAACGCCCCCAAAAACAAAACAAAACCCTCATCAGGTAGCTAGCTTTTATTTACCATTATAATATTGCTTGTAGATATTTACAATTCAGATATCATCTGCCAATAGTTAAGAGGATTTTAAGAAGCTTAATTTACTTACCATCCTCAAATGACCACTTGGATAAAGAGAAATTTATCACAGAGGAAGAAAGCCATTTTTAAAAGTTTATTTTTTTTCTGCTGAGCTAAATGAACATCTAAGCTACAGAATCAGTGTAGTGAGACAGAGTCTTTGTCAGCCAGCAGATTCATTTATGACACTAGATGTACCTTTCATATACTTACCCACACGACTGGACTATAGGTCTTTCAGGGTTCTAACAGATACTGCATTTTTTTGTGGGTAGGATTGCTCCTGCTTGTGTCAAACACAAAAGTCCCAGCACAGTAGCATACCATGTTACCCTGCCAAAGTCACTGCATTGCTTTGGTGGTCCTCAGCCACCAGGTGCCCAGTAAAAGAATGCATTTCAGCATGCCTACTGGGAAACTAGTGTCATGAGTTTCCAAGGATTCCCAAGGGTTGTAAATGATGCCCACTGGCTGTCAGGGTGGGAATGGATTGGACTCATCTGTGAACACACCCATCATTTCAGCCACTCCCTATCTCTACCTTCTTTCCCTGCTTCCCCCCCCATAACACCTTGCTGCTACTACTGCTGGTATGGAGCTGCCTGTACTTGGTCCTTGCTGCTGCCCAAATGGTACTGCATATGATCCTTGCCCTGTAATCCGTTGTCACCCAATGTCAGGACGTTGTAGTCCAGGCTAAGCATAAAGGTGCCATCAGCACCTCAGGCAGGAAGATCTACAAAATGACTGAGGATATGCATTTCACTTGGAAGACAACAGCTCCATATGTGCTGCAGTGTATGGAAATGCAGAAGTGTAGCTATGCCCAGTTTTCTGTCACCACCAGCTCCACCATCGTCTGCTCCAAAGAGGTGCTGGCCACAAAGTACAAAATGTCTGTACTACTCTGGGAGTCCCCTAAATCTTGGAACATATTTCTGGGCCAGGGTGATGAGCAGCAACTGGTGAAGGCAGATTGTCCTGGCCACTTGGAACAACAAGCAGTGGTGGAAAAACTCTGCCTTGCCCTGGACCACCTTTTTATGGAGATCTGTGATGAGCTGGCCACTCACTCCAAGCAGCAAGCTATCCATCATGGCCGTCTCAATATGGAAGCTCACCAACCCTGACATCCTCTAATTCATGGCCAACCAACCATTTTGGTGTTGGCACATCATGGCAGATGAATCGGTGCTGGCAGTCAGCTTGGTGGTCCAGCAGCAGATGGCACCATGGGTCACACTGCATGCCAATCTGCATGAGGTTGTGGACAGCTTTGCCAAACTGCGTTCCAAAACTGAGTTGAGGCATTGATGGGACCCACATCTTGTTTCCCCTAAACACTATAACCAGGACTTCGGAAAAGTATTTTTTTAGTGGTAATGCAGGCAGTTCATGAACCATTGTGGCCATATTACATGTTTCAGTGCTGGCAGGTTGAGTAAAGTGAATGATGCTAGGTGGTTCTGCAACTTCTAAGCACCTGACCTGATGGAGAGGGGGAATCTTGCCCTGCCTTGTCCAACATAGAGGTGGAGGGGATGACTGCCTTATCTGCTATTTGAGGACCCTCTCAACCCTCTGCAGGCCTAGCTGACGACAGGCTAACTGGGTTCATGCAAGGAAAGTTCCAACTACTACCTCAGGAATTGCCAAATAGCTGTGGAGTATGATTTTTTGGGGGCACTACAAGGCATATTAGTGGTCCCAGAGGACCCTCCTAGATATCAGTAACCACTGCATCATCTGCACTTGTGTCCTGTATAATATTTGGCTAAGGGGGGGCACTATTCTTAAGGTATGGGGAATAGAACTTGAGCACTGTGGCACTTATGAGTGTCACTTTGCACGAGTAGCCCCTGGAGTTTAACTATAAGACACTGCATGTGTAGGAAGTTCTTGTAAGCCACTTTGCATGATTCTGGCAGGAGGAACAGGGCAGTGCCATGCAGGCAGGGGAGGCCAGTGACATGAGCATCCCCTGTATTACTGGATTATGTTAAAATGTATTTGTGGTATCTCTTTCCCCTGCATTATCAAAATGGTAAAAACTTACTAAGCTTTGCTCTCTATTAGCTTTTTGAAAGCTAATCTATACTCTTCCATGGGCACTTCTAGCACTGGCTGTGGAGGGCTGTGAGATTTGTGAGCATAGGGAAGAAGTGGGTGCAGGGCATGGAAGTGAGATGGGAGCTGCCTTTTGGCACTAGTTCTATCAAGGGCTAGGGCTGTATTTTGCCCATCCATGAGGCCATTTTATTCAGCCTGCAGGGCCTCTAAAAATATTTTGAAAATTAAAATTTATTTGTCCTTGGTTCCTGTCCAAAAAAAAAAAAAAGACGGGAATCAAGGGCAGTAGGACCCAGGGGAACCTTTTGGCAGGTTTCCGCAACAGCAGGGCCCACCTGGCCCCGCCCCATCAGCCAGAAGTGCCAGCAGGGGTTTCTAGCCTGGGACCACATGGCTGGCCTGGCCCAGGAACCTCAGGTAAGCGGAGGGGGGGAGGGCAAGGGACAAGCTGGTGCTGAGTGTGTGTGTGGGGGAGGGGAAGCAGCCTCTCCCCACCGCTCCCATATGGGTAGTGCTCACTGCTGCGCGGGCTGCGGGCAGCTGTAGGACTGTCCTGAGTAGGCACAGGCAGCCCTACATGGGATGTGAGTGACTGCAGTGTGGCACACCACTGATAGGGTGGGAAAGGGGCAGCTGCGCCCCCCGCTTGCTGTGCTGGGCAGCATTTGCTGCTGCTGCTCACACAGAGTTTGTGACACGGCCCAGGTTGGCTGCAGGGGGCGGGTTACAAGCTGGTGCTGAGCGTGGGGGGCAAGAGGAAGCGGCCCCTCCCCCACTCTGTGGTCAGCACCCTGTGCTGTAGCCTCTCGCATCCTGCATGGGGATGCCCATGCCTGCTCAGGACAGCCACGCATGGGCTGCAAGCAGCTGCAGCATGGAGCACCAGCCACGGGGCAGGGGAGGGGCTGCTTTCCCTGTGCTCCACACCAGCTCCTTCCCTGCTGGTGAGCAGGGGGATTGGGGCTGCGTGCTGCGCCCCCCACCCCAAGCCTGTACTGCAGGGCTCGGGGGGCAGTGGGTGTGAGCAGGTGCTCAAAATAATTGCCTACCTTGGGTTATATTCTATGAGCACTTCCTGGAGGAGTAGAGGAGATGAGTGCTCCCAGCTTGGAGCAGAGTCCAGTAGATGGGCCATATGTGAAAAGAGTATTGATCTTCCCTTTTTGAGGGAAGGGTGGGTGGTGAGATGGTTGCTGTAGGAGATGTGAGACAAAGGCTGGTATTTTTCTCCCCTTTTTAGACAAGTAAGGAGGATTATAGATCTTATTTGAATGTGGCATTTATTTAACTGTGACATTAATTTAAAGCACAGAGCAGAATTAACATAAAACACAACAAAATACCTTCACTGCCCCCAACAACAGGAAACAAAGAGACTATTTCCCCAGGCACAGCTATGCCTGTGCTAGAAGGGCCCATTTGCCATCCCTTAACTGACAGCCAGCCCTGGTGATCCTGGGCCTGGAGTGTCAGGGGTTGAAGGTAACCTGTGCCTTAAACTACTCCCATCTGCCTCTTGGGAACATAACTGCTGCCCTCAGAGGGAAACAGGTATTGGACTTATCCCCAGCTACCAGAACCTTCAGTGAAGGACAGGGTCCATGCTATACTCTGGCATTGACTAGGATATTTGCCTTTGCCTGGGAAAAGTTGGAGTGGTTCCCTTGGGATTTCAGGGTACACATTCCCAGTTGATGATGAATGCTGCTGTGGGGTAAGGCTCTGAATTGCTCACCATTGCTGAGGGCAGGGGTGGGCTGTGGCATGGACATGGTTCAGGTTTGTGAACATTTCCTTGCAACTCAGGTGAGAACTATGGCAATTGATAGCTCAGCAGGAACATGTGTCCCCAGAGACCTTCAGACTGCCCTGGTGGTCCATGGTACTCTGGGCTGACATACAGAGCACCCAGTATTTCTTCAGTTTTCAGGTTCAGCAGACATGAAACAATCCATCACTTCCCAACAGCCTCCACAGGTGTGAGAAGCCTTCATAGGTGTTGCCTGCCCAGTAACAGCAGAGAAGTTGGCACGGGCCACAGCACTGTTCCTGGCCAGCCACATGGGAGCCTGCCCTGGACTGCTTGATGGGATGGTGGATCATAGCCATGCCCTGCCTCTGGAACACTTCCTTCCACTCCCACCACTGCTTGGCCTCAGCTGTCCATATGGTGCAGATTGACAAGAATTGCTAGTATCTGTGTGCTTGTCTGCAAACAGGCCTCATCTGCTTGGCAGTTCTTTGTGGCCTTGTTTTGCACAACAGCCATGAGGCACAATCAGACTTGGAGGTATCAGATCCACCAGCTACAGGTATCAGGCCTCCAAACAGAACAGCAACCAAGACATGCATTACTTAGCTTCTTACCATGGAGATAACATGAAGAACTCCCCAACAAATGCTGCCAGCTACAAGGCCATGCAGCCCACAGGAATGATCACTTTACCCACTGGCTCTATTCCAGCTTGTTGACTCAACATGGACAGTTCACTCTCCCCTCTCTTCCCTTTACCCCAGAGACAAGCTATGAGGGATGCCACTAGGTTGGAATGCCAATTGCTGACCATGGAATTCTGTAAAACCCTGTATCTTTGTAAACACCTAGCCATGTGGGCCAACCCAATAATTTCACACCAAGGGTAGCTGTGGGAAGAGAGTCAGTGTAAGATTTAATGCTAATCCATCTATCATAGTAGATGCATTTTGCTTTGCGTATGATGGACACAGTTGCTGTCACAGGCCTTCATAAACTGGTGTCTTAATTCCTTGGACTTCAAGCAGTACTGTTGCCAATCTTGCTTGCAATCCTTTTGAAAACTTCTAGGTTCTGAGGCTGGAATAGTGCTTATTGGTTCTCGCCTCTTCCCAGGTGTCAGTCGGGTCCATTAGCTTGCCCCTGATCCAGTTGGTACTGCACTTGTAGACAACATCGTAATTGATGAAAAGGTCATCTTCCTTGGTGCCCTTTCCTCCTCCCCTCCTCCCCCCCACCACGGGCATACAGAGCTGGATTTATTTTAGATGTATATAGTTTAATGTCAGAAATCACCATTAGATTTTTTTAGTGTTACATATCATGTATCGCAGTCTACTACATTTCATGTAGTTCCCCTGTACTGAGACCAATAACTTTGATGTGACCAACATTACTACAGCTTCCAGAAAGGCATTCAAGTCTTGCTTTGTTTTTACAGCAGGATGCAAGGTTCAACATGTACATACAAAAGAAAAACATTTAGCATGAAATGGCAGAAAGTTATAGCACATCCCATTTTCAGTCTAAAAATCTTAATTATGTTTCTTTAAGAAAAAAGAGTTTAATAATGATTAATGTTGTACACTTTCCTTATTCAGAAAAAAGAATGATTGAGAACAATGCATATTATGCAAAAATGAGTTCAGTTAATAACAATCAGACACAGAATGAACTTCAGAATTAAATCTATTCTAATCCACGAAAAGCAGATTGCTGCATTTTAATTTTAATAATCGAATGCTCTGTTGTATTACTGATTATATTTGATACACATGAGAGATGTTTCATATAATAGCAGCATACTTAATTTGCTTGAGCTGAAGTTCCATCACGGTATGCTCAGAAATAAGAAAATAGCTGTATTCAAATACAAACAACAATTCCTACATTTAAATCAAAGTTCCCAGGCTTTGACAGCTACCACTGAATATTCAACTAATTAGAGCAATCAAATAAGTAGAGTAACTGCATTGTTTTGTTACTTTGGAAGAGTAAATAAAAGAAAATAGCCCTTACTTTTAAAGAATCTAACATGCATTTACTTTTCTACTCCTATCTGTCAGCGAGATTTGTTCCCTATTGCAGAGGTTCGCAAACATTTCCTTATTGTGTACCTCCTTCCAGGTTTACCAGCTGCCAGGGTACCCCTACCAGCATCCATTTTATATTTTAATCCCTTAAATGCTGATTATGAAAATTAAATCTGCCATTACACAGTTTCTTTCATGTAACCCAAAGATGTCTTGCATACCCCCAAAGGGTACACATACCACAGTTTAGGAACTCCTGCCCTATTGTATATTTACTTAAGCTTTTGTCAAGTTTAGTTGTATAAGGTACAAGTGAAAGAAATTATTGTGCATAATTAATCTAGCTGCCAGGAAGCTACCTATGATATTCAGCCCCTCTGTGGCTAAGGCAGCACTAGTTGCCCATGAGACAGGCCAGATCTGGGCCCCAGGATAGGAGTTAAGTTGAATTAATATAATTATTGCCCTCAACTTTAAATGTAAAGGTAACTTTTGCTGAATCTCTCAGGAACTGCCTTCTTGTCTTATAACAGGCTGATTTCAGATTCAGGTTAATGACATGCAGCAGATGATCACCCTATAGGTCTTTTATATTCTAAACATTTGAGAAAGAAAAAATGAAGACAAAGGTGATGAATAAGATGATAGTTCATTTAGAATAAAAGTTCATCTTCAATACACGGAAGAGGAGAAATCAGGCATTAATAATTGCAGGAAAAATGTCTGTGGGATATGATGGACAAGATCCTCTCTTGGCTTCTTTGAACTGAGTGTTGTTGCACTTTTCAGAAAGGAAGTTTCTGGAATCACAATGTAAATTTGGAGAAATCTGCAGAACTGGCACAGCATTTGCTATTTGGCAAAACTGAAGAGAAAAAAGCACTTTCATGTATCTTTATTGTGAAATCCCAAGTTGATGGTGAGGTTTGGAAGAAGAGCTCATAAAACAGAGTAGGCAATAAAGTGGCAAATGAATTTTGATGAGTGCCAAGTAATGCACATGGAGAAAAATCTCGAGGGACTCGTTGGGCAATTTGGTGCTCGCAGCCAATGGGAAGGCTGAGATCTTCAATGGGTTCTTTGCCTCAGTCTTCCTGAGGGGGGACTGGGACTTCCCTTCCGTTGGAAGCCTGTATTCCCCCTCGGGAATCACTGCTAGGCCGGGGGTGAGGGTTGATCTGGTGGAAGGGCTTCTGGAAGGTCTGGATGTCTTTAAGTCGGCGGGCCCAGATGACCTACACCCAAGGGTGTTGAGGGAGCTGGCAGGGGTGATTGCTGAGCCTTTGGCTTGGTTATATTAGCACTCTTGGAGCTCTGGACAAGTGCCAGAGGACAGGAAGGTGGCCGATGTAGTTCCCATCTTTAAGAAGGGGAAGAAGGAGGACCCGGAGAACTACAGGCCTGTCAGTCTCACCTCGGTTCTGGGGAAGATCTTTGAGAAAATTC